>JACEGR010001084.1:0-191550 GCA_014170235.1 Listronotus bonariensis
AAATAAAACACTGTGTACATGAAACCACCAGTTAAATGACCTTTTAAAGACCTTAAAAAATACCACATTTTATATACTTTTCTTTATTACTTTCGGAAATATAACTGTCCAAATCTTAAGTTTCTCCAATATGTTTGCATTATAGCGTATACAGGGTGTACCACCGGAAACTGCTGCAGTGGATTGCTCGAAAAGTAGGCTTTGGAAAATTTAATATAGTCAAGGCAACATAATATAGTCAGCGGGGAGGTCAACTTGCTTTTTAAATGGAACACTCTATATATTATTTATTTTTTAGATTATGCGTAAAGTTCTAAACATAGTTAATGTATAGTGTTCTATAATACGTAATTTTAACCAATTTATATGTTTAAAATGATGGTTTGCAAGCCATTTTTGTATATTTATTATTTATCTAATTAGAGAGGTTAAGAGATTTTCAAAAATATAAAATGCCCAATAGCTATTTTGTAATTTTACAACCTAAATCGAAATTTAAAACATCAAATTAGTTGTAAGTTAAAAGACAACAGACCGCGTAATCCGCAAATCTCTATCTCTAATAATAACCACGATACCCTGCAATTGCAACGAAATTGGGTCACCCTGTTAATCATAGATAATCAATACAGCTATTTTTGTTACAGCTTTTAGCATTTTTTTTCAAAATATGAAAAGTTAAAAAAATACAGGTACAATTAGGTCCATCCGTAGACATCTCTGTATACAGCGTGTCGTCTCTGGAAGTTTTACCAGATGGTAAACTTTTTATGTATCAACTTTATAAAAAAAGTGCCTTTTCTTAAAAAATCCTGCTTGGTAAGAAATCAAATTGCCACAAAAATATTTGAAGTTTGGATGTACAGGGTGCCTTGAAAAAACCTGTTACCAAGTTATAAAAGACATTAAAAAATATATTTTGTACTCAGAAATTTATATTTATTTCTTTAAAGTATGTATAAATGACAGGACAAAATATAAAAATATATTTAAAAAATTAAATAACAATTTTGTTTGCTTTGTAAATATGTAACCAGCGTCAAAATTTCACAGCTCTTATTTCAAAAACTGAATCGCTAACTACATTTTTTTAAATATTTAGAAGACACAAAAAGTGAGTAACCTATTTTAAAAATGTATTGGGCTTAAATTTTTGTTAACATTAGATTGTTGATCATATTTTACATATAACGACACAAAAAAATCAATTTAGCTTTTTAGCTTGGCGAAGCTGTAATTTTTGATTGATGGGCATGTCCTTTTCTGCAGTAAAGGGGAATTAAAAAATATTATTTTTATATTAAATATTTTTTTTTAACAAAAGAGTTTTGTACAACTTATAAGATGGTTTATTCAATGTCACATTCTCTGTCGGCCGTTGGCCATGTCAAAATTTCTCCCCAAAATGTCAAATGGGCCTCTGGTATAAATTTCATTGTAATGACTATAATAGGAATTTTTTCTTGTGTATATGGGTGTGGAATTTTTGTGGTTAGTTTATTTCTGTGTAGTCGTGCAGAGTGTAAAATCTTAATGAGCTGCTTTTTATTAAACCGAAACTGCGGTCACAAGGCATAAAGAAATGCCCTCTTATTGGAAAATATACTTTTATCGGTTCAAATCGTCTTTGCTCAATCAAATTTATTAAAAACCGGATCATATAGTAGTGTCGTAGTGTTTTTGTTTTATTCACAATAATTATCACAAAAATATGAAATTTTTCATATTTTTGTAACTCGCCTAGATCAAGATTATGCTTCAAAAATGAAGACACTTCTGTTTGCTCAGTTACCTGGCTTCCCTTTATGGTACAAATAGCAAGTCATGTTTTTTTATTTTAAATCGTGTATTTTAAAGGTACATACAGCGAGCTCGCGAAATTTACCTCAGAAAAAGGTAACTCCCGGACAAGCCGCTTTTCTGCGGTAAATGAAAATTTATTCAATATTGTGTATCAAGCTCATTAATGCAATAAGTCACAATAAGTACTGTTTCTGCTACTAACGATGTATTTAGCTCTGAAGACCAGTAAAATACATAAATGTCAATTTTGTAAAAAAATGGACATGTCCCCTTTTGAAGTTAGCGATTCAACTATTGTTTAGGGTGCATATATTAAAGAATGTTTGCTAAATAAGAACTACTATAATTTGAAACCAAATGCTTTTTGAAGTCACCCTGTAAATACAACATATCCTAGGTGGTCCACCACATTTAACACGGTCTGTAGCTATATAACCATAGGGTTTTTATAAAAAGTAAATTAAGAAACTTATAGAAGTTGGATAAGGCTATAATATAAAGTTATTTTAGCTCATACAGGGTTTTAGATTCTGCAGAAAAAAATGAATCAAGTCTATTAATAGTACTAAGTGTCTAATTAGAATAGTTTTTGTGATATTTGATTTTTTTTCAAAATGCACAGGTGCAAGTAAATTAATTTTATTTTAACACTACTATCCATTTAAACTTTAAAATTTGTTACAAAACTAGAAACATTCTGCCTGTCATACGTAGGTCATATCGAATTCAAATGTTGTACAGGGTGTTCAAATAATAGGTTTACTTTTTTAGGACATCAAATAGAAATAACTCTCTTATTTCAAATTGAACACCCTGTATATTTTTACACCAGATGATGACAAATAAAAACCCTTTTAAATAGTGTATACGTGGCATACCGGATCAGCTAAATAACTTAACACATAGGCAATGTAAGGAAAAGAAACGTGAATAACCCCTGAAAAAGTAAAATTATTTTTTAACATCCTATACAATATTTAATCTCGATATGCCCTACGTATGATATGGCAAAATATTTCGAATCTTGTGACAAATTTTAAAGTTTAAATTGTTAATAGTGTCAAAATAAAATTAATTTACTTGCATCTCTGGATTTTAAAAACAAATCAAATATTACAAAATCTAAAAAAATTAGGCACTTAATACTATTAATAAACTGTGTGAGTGTTTTTTTTTGTGTAGAATCTAAAACCGGCATAAAATATAGGGTGTTTCATTTAAAAATATATAAATTTGATACGTCACACTTTTTGAGCAACCCTCTATAGGCTAAAATAAATTTTATACAATATTCAAAAAATTCCTGTGTAGTGAGAACTTCCGAAAACCCTGTATATATTATTTGTATTTGGAAACTTTTTAAATACTTTTGCAGGTTTTTTGGACAAATTGCTACATATTATTATTTTCAAGAAGAATACTAATACAAATTTTACTGGAAAACAATAAATTCAGTTTTAACCATTGGAAGAGTTTGCGCGATACCTTACCACGAATAATACCGAACGAAATCGCGCGGGTTCGTGCCTCGGGTCGTATGTAGAAAAGTATGTAACCTTGGCACTTATCTCTATGCGCTGTTGACGAAGTGTTTGAAGTTTACTAAGTCGGTTGGACTTTTAGAGAAAAAAATACATTTTTTAAAATTTCGTTTTAAGAAAAAACTACCCATTAAAAAAATATAATTTTGTGGCTAGAAAAATAGAAATAGGAACACGGCTGAGTAGCTCCTTTATTTTTTTAAATAAAATTGGGCCTTAAAAATTTTTTTTTGTCAAATTACTGTTTTAAATAGCTTCCTTTCTAGGAAACCATAAAAACAACCCACATACTAAATCTCGTAATTGTACCTCTTTTAATTGAATTATAAAACGTAATTTTGTAAAATGCAGGTAGACCGCCCTCTTAAGCGCAATACTAAGGCCGCAATGGTTAATTTTCTATCAGGTTACCATTCTAATCGCTAATTGATATCTCTCAACTATTTTTAAACAGCTGTAACGCCTTTATGGCTAAAGATGGAGTCATGCGGTTTTCGTTATTCGATAGGTATAGCATTATACTAATTTTATAAAATTTAAACGCGCTGATGACTTATCATCAGGGTTAAATAACGATTTTAGTCGATAGTGCCCGAACGGTATGACTTAAAATTTTTGCGTTTGCGCAAATCAATTTAAGACCTTAGCACAAGTAGCACGCTAGCGCGTTATCGCGCTATCCTAATACCCACAATCCCCCTAAACCCCTATCCTGCAACGGGGCGGAGGCCTAAATACCTAACAGGCTGAGATCCTGATGATCATGTGTGATACCTGACGTAATACGTAACGTAAGTGTCTGTTTGACAGACCGTGATCACACCCTAAATATGGAGTTGCGCAAGATTCCTAATTATTTGACAGATGACAGATGAGGTTTGACAGATGACAGATGGCGTCTTGACGCATGCGCAGTACCCTAAATATGGAGTTGCGCCAGATTCCTAATGTGTGACGTCAGAAATCTTGAGATAACCACCTCCAACGGTGGACGGTGGGTAGTAAACACCCCATCTCTCCCTACTTTAACAATATTTTGTTCTAAAGATAAAAAAATTGCAGCCGTCTCGGAATTATCTGAAAAAAAATCGAGATTTTGAGCAACAGTTTTGATTTTTTTTGAATTTATAAGAAAATAAATTTTAAAACAAATCTGACATTGTCATTATCACTTTCCACCTCTCCTAAAATAATTAAGTTTAATTTAAGATCCGACGTTTCGTCTTTGAGCCGCTATCATCAAATTTGTTTTTTAAATGGGTGGAGTATTTGGTCTTAAACTTAAGAAACTTGTATTTTAATTCTAAATCTTAAAACCATTATTTACTATATTTTTATTAAAAATTAAGTTTTTACCCAAAAGTTCCGTAAAATTATTGTTTGCAGATCCGTATGCATTCATTTTGCTATGACAGGCCAGAATATAGTTAGTAGGGGCGTTTAATTTATTTCAATGCTTTATTTTAATACGTATAAGTAGCTTGCTAGTTGTAATATTAAAAAATAAATTAATTAAAAGAATCCTCTCCCTAAACGTTTTGGATAGAATCGTAATTTTTAGTGGCAATATAATGAATGATGATTTTTCGTTTCAAAAGGTCGCATGAATGTTATGTGTGATATATCGTAAATTTTAAAATTAAAATATGAGTTGAATATTAAGCCTATTAAAAAAAAAACAAAGTTGATGATGACGGCTCAAAGACGAAATATCGAACCTTAAATTTAATTACGTCATTTTGTAAAGTGAAAAAAATGGCAGCGATAATGTGTCATTTGTTTTAAAATTTCTGTGTAAATATACCGAGAAAAAATAAAAAACTGTTTCGCAAAATTTCGCTTTTTATCCAAGTGTGATATATCCCTTAAAAATATATATCGATCGCAGCAGCAGTTTTAGTGCTGTAAGTAGACACCAGTCATTTCTTATTTATTCTTTTATAGTTGGCCTATAGATGGCGGGCTAAGGCATTCTTAATAACATTCTAATTTTTAGGATCATTAAAAAAAATCACTTATTTATGGTCTAAATGTTTTTGGTGTTGATAAAAAAAATGAAAAGAGGAAAATATGATAATAAAGCCTTCAATTATATTTAGAGATATGTCTAATAAATGTTTATTTTAGGTACACCAAATACAGTGTGTTTTATAAGGTACGGTACAAAATTTAAGAGGGTGATTTTTTATCAGAAAAAGTTTATATAAACATATGTCCGGTCTTTCTTTATTTTTTAAAACACAGGGCGTTAAAGTTTTTAAAAAAGTTGTATTTTATTTAAATGTTTTAAAAAACTTTTAACCGATTTAGATAAAATTTGATACACTTATTTAATGTAATAATGCACTTGTAAAGCTCTACCTAGATTAAGATTATTGGGTCCAGTGGCATATCAGTGGGCATCACAGCCAATATTACTGAGAAAAAAGTACTCCAAGGACTTTTACAAAGTTTTTGTACTTATGATTTTTTTTCAATAAAGCAATTTAAAACAGAACACTTAATTTTTTTGCATTTTCTTATATCTAGCTGTTTTCGAGAAAAAAAAATCTGTTAAAAAGTACCCATAGACTACATGATATAAAAAAATACCAACCAACCTTTTTATTATATTATGTAAATGAAAAGTGTATAGTATGTAGATAATGCCACAACAGGGTTGGCTCCCTTTTTGGGGCATAATACCTGTCAAACGTAAATATAGATTTTTTTATGACTGCAGTAGCGTACCATTTTTCTTAAAAATATTTACCTTAAACCCCCTTATAGAGCCTCGAAACTTTAAATTATGCCACCCTTATCTTAGCCTAGGATTTTTAAAGCTAACCCTATACCATTTGATTCAGGGCCGTATTAACCGTTTGAGGCGCCCTAGGCTAGAATTCCCAGAGTGCCTATTTTCCCACAAAAAAAAATTGAAGAGCAAAAAAAGGTCCTTCAGTCCGTTGCGCCTATTTTAAATGTTCAAAGCTCCTATTACTCCAGTCTGCCGCCTATTACTCCCTTGTCTGGCGCCTATTTTACCACGGCGCCCTAGGCTGTAGCCTAGTCAGCCTAATGGATAATACGGCCCTGATTTGATTCCTAATAAAAAAAACTATATTTACGGGTTTGATTTTCTGATTTTTTTGAAAAATAAATGACGGTAAATACATACTGCTTACACCTGGTTGGCAGGTATTATGCCCAAGAAAAGTTAGCCAACCCGGTTGTGGCATTATCTACATCCTTTAAACTAATATAGAACGGAACATAAGAACCAATATTCCTCATACTTTAAACTTTTCATTTATATAAATATAAAAGAAAATGTGACAGTATTCATGTCAAAAATGTTTTTGTAAAATGATTAATTTCACTGTATCAGCCCAGGATATGGTTTGCAAACCCCGGAAATTTATTAATTGATAACTTTTATTGTTAAAAAAACTATTTCATTAAAAAAAATGATGAGAGGTCCATTTATATAGCCGGATCTTATACTATGTGGTGTGATTATGAATGACGCTTAAACTAACCTATATTTTAATGCAGTACGCTGTATGTTTTTCATTATTCCTAAAATTTAATATTTCATCTTTAAAAAATTCAGCATAAGCTATTGTTATTTTTCAAAAATACCGTTAATATTATTAACGCCCAAAATTTTCTGTTCTTTAATTGCAGAAATTCTACAATTTTTATATACTTGTTAAATACCAAATATATTTCTTTTATAGATATTTTTTTTTTATCTGGGAATATAAATTTAAACAAAATAATATTAAGCTTTTCTTTAGAATGAAGATATTTAATAAATATTTGTAAAAAAATATTTTTTTATATTATTGTTATTTCGCTTTTGCAATAATAAAAATAAAATTAAAAAAATACTTTAAAAGAAATATAAATAACTGTTGATCAAGTTATTTTCTTTTAAGTGATCTTTAAAATTTCAATATATTATGCAAGAGCAGAATAGCTTTTCATAATATATTAATTTTAGAAAAAAGCCTAATAATAATTTGTTTAAACAGAAAGATTGTACTTTCTTAAACTATTAGGTCACCCTCCAAAATATAGTAATGGTTGATCCATCAATGAGTAGTTCTTACAATAGAAGGTAATTAATTACATTTTAATATATTATTTGTTACGCTGATAGTGACAGAATTATTTAAAAATAAATAGAAAAAAATATATTATATATTTTAAAAACTAGCATAATTGACCAATAGTGTATACATTTTTATATAAAATTTAGTAAAGTCACACATTTTACAAAATATACAAGGTGTGTTTCATTTAACACTAACTTAAGTATGATTCTTGTACGAGGTAGCTTCAAGAAAGTTTTGGTTTAAAATTCTAGCAAACATATTTTTTTAAGTTTGACTGTATGCTTTTATGCAAAAATTAAAAAATATTTTGTTCGCTAACTTTGCTTATGACAGCCAAAGAGTAAAAATTAAAAAATAAAAAATTGCTTCTTTATGACGCACCTAGTATATTTAACGTTACCCTTGATGACGGAAATTACACTGGTCAACACGATTTTTGTGTCTGACTTTTTCACAATAAATTTATTTGCTTTTAGCCCACAACTAAGGAAATTACATGTTTTAAGAAAAGTTCATATGAACGTATGTCCTAAACTTCTTAACTTTTAAGCAATAAGGTTTAAAATTTTAAGACAAAAATGGTTTTCTTAATATAACTTTAAAAGTGTTTGAGACATTTTTATAAAATTTGACATGCACGAACTAAGCGCTAATAGACATTTTTAAATATAAAAGATTTTTAATTATTTCTACTAGTAGCGTCCGAACCATATGTTTACTGGGGATTTTTAAAAATATATAGTACGGCACTGGTTTTTTTAAAAATATAAATTATTTTTAAAATCTTCATTTATTTTCCAAAAATTTTGACAACCTGACTTTTTTGCTTCAATGCACCATTTTTGCGCAAAAAAATAAAAACCGTTTTTGTGTTATTTACGAAATTATTTTGAAATAGTATGCTGGTGCCCTATTTTTAGTTTTTTTACGCAAAAACGGTGACTCGGAGTAAAAAAGTCAATAAGTCAAATTTGTTCCCAAATAAATAAAGAATTAAAAAAAAATGATTTCTATTTTTGGAAAAAGAAATGGAGTACCATATTTTTTCCTTTTAAATTGTATTTCTTTTATGTCTGTATGTGCTCTATTATATTAAATATACTTATCAACGTGAATCAGACAAAAGCAAACTTTAGGTACTAAAAATAAAAATTTACGTGTTTTTACTGTCTAGAATCAGAATTTAAGCATAAGAACAGAAACACATTTTTTGTTGTTGACCGGTGTTATTATTGCGAACAGAAAAAGTCCAATACATTTTTTTTATATCTGCACTCTTAATTATAATTACTAAATGAGAGCTGTCAAATTTTGACATTTGTGACATATTGACAAGGGCAAACAAAAATGTGTTTTTTTTTAATTTTGCATACTGCTAGTTAGGTTTTTTAATGACCTGTCAATTATGGATGTTTTAAATAAATAAATAAACATTTCTGAGAAAAAAAGTACTTTTGAGTAATTTAGTATGGTTACTATTGTTAAAAATTTTATTTTACCCAATTATTTACAACTATAGATTTTGGAAATATGGCCGTCGTTTTTTACTAATTTCCAAAAAGGCCTATTTTAAAGGCACCTTGTATATACAACCTACACAAATTTTTGTGAAGATTTTTTTTTCAAGCGGGATATTTTACGAAGATGCACGTTTTTTCTTAAACTAAATTTTACAGAAGTTTGGCATTTAAACATTTTGTTCTTTTTTTTTATCTTATACAAGGGCGTTTTTATTTCGTGTATAACTAGATTTAAGGCACTCTATATAATATAAGAAACTTATAAATTAATTATTTATAGACGAAAATCAGAATATAAGACAATATACGATTACATATTTTTTTTTATCTATTTAAATTTAATTTATCATATCATTAATAAAAAAATATTGTAATTTAGTACAAAATTCCAGATTCATTTTTATTTGTTTTTTCTATGAATTAACTTACCGTTAGTACTAGTAGTCTTCATTTGCTCTCAATAAAAACCTAAATAAAAGTAGATGAATTAATTGATTAATCAGCAAAACTAAATTTTACTTACAAAGCAAAGCAATTGAAAGCGAAGCGAAGCCAAAGCTTGTCTTGAGTGCCATCTGCTGATTCTATCATGCAGCTCTAGTACAGGATTGATAGGCAAGGTGTCACTAGTTCCTCTTTTAAAATATTTAGAAGCTCAATTTATACGGCTATTTTTAAGGGAAATGTTTACATATAAAAAAATTATGTTAGAAATTTTAAGAGTGTTAGAGATAGTTTGGGTTTTAGGCTGCCTAATGTACAATTTTGTAAGTAAATTTATTGAAATAAAGAAGAAAACATATAGCTATTTAGGAAAACACTAAAAAGAGTGTAATGACAAGATAAAAACCTTTTTTAGAAAATAATTTACATTTGGTAGTGTTAGGTAAGGCATTATTTTACCATATTTAAATGGTCTCATCACATTAGATGTGGCATGTAAAAGATAAATTTAAAATTTGACGAACATCAATGAAACATGTATACCTAAGAAGTTCAAATATTTTATGTGTGTGCCTTATTTTGTAGTTAAATAAAATACATAGGAATTAAATTAATTTAGGATTTTATTTTAACCTTTCATTCATAACTTATTGAAATATGATACATTTTTTTTAATACGTGTTAATTTATGCAATAAAGGTGTAATGATAACAAAGTTATTTAAATCTTCTATTCACATATTATAATATTAGTAAAAGAACTTAGTATTTTATTTGATACTATGCATATTGTATTTTTTTTGTTTAATTTATTTGTTTGGCTTATTTAGTTTTAATTTTTTTATTACAAAAAAAATATTACAACCTTAATTTTATTAGAAAAAACAATAAATAATAAAATTTGGTTAATATCTTTCTAAAAAAATATTATTTCTATTTTTAAAATTATATTTTTGTAAAGGTTAACATGTATGTGTACAGAGTGTCTGGATTTCTGTTGCAATTGCAGGGTATTACGGTTATTATTAGAGATAAAGACTTTTCGGTTTTCGCGAACTGTTGCTACTTGTTAATAAAACGAAAGATGACACTAAAAGATTTAATAGTTTATTCGTTTTCTGGAAGATTACATTTAAACAAAATATCATTTGGCTTTTCTTCAAAAATAAAAAGTTTAATAAACATTAAAAAAATCACTTTTTATATGCTATTAAGAACTATTTTGTCTTTGCATAATATAATAAAAGTTAAGATTACTTTTAAAAAATAAATTAATGAAATATTTAATATAAAATAATTATTTTAATTTAGGTTATATAAGAATGTACTTACTATACAGAGAACGATCATAAGCTCAAGATTATTTTATCACAAACTAATTGGATAAAAAAAACTATCTTTAAATCCGTCAACATGTAACATTATATTTTTGTGAAAGATCTTAATGTTTTGTTTTTGTTTTATTTAATGTAACAGCTAAGTTTGCAATCATTTTATTTAATTTTTTTAAATGTCTGTGGGTTACCACAAACCTATTCTGATGAAGGCTAATTAGCCAAAACGTCAATATTTAAAAAATAATTATGTGACTTGTTAAAAACAAAATTTGACAAGGGTTTTTATTTAGGACTTTTATGCCCAAAATTTTCGAATAAAAGAACATTACTAAAATAAAATCTTATGAGACTACCGGAACGAAAACTGAGCATATGTGTCTCAAAAATGTGGTAAAAATTTTACCAAAAAATTACTGCTAAACTGGATAAAAATGTAAAAATCTTTTAAATAAAAATAAAATGACTTATTGACAGTTTTGAGTTTGACATTACTTATGAAAAAAATAAGTTAACTGGTAAAAGATACACCTAAGGTATCATAACCAGGCAAAAAATAGTAAAAGTGTTTAGCCATATAATAAAGTATTTTATAATATGTTTGGTTTCTGGGAGATTGCATTAAAACACAATTATATTTGGTTTATAAAAAACTTTACTTACTATACAGAGAATGTTTTTCTATTTTTGGACCCACCTCGTAGATTATACTACAACAAAAGTAAAAACTAAAATTGGTAGATATTTTTACGTAAAATTCAGTATTTTAGTATTTTTCGAGATATTACCGAAACTTATGATTTTTCTTATAGAACACGCACATTTTTTATTCATTAAATTATAGAGGATGAGAGCTTTTTCGAAATATATAGCTTCATAAAGTATTTTTTAATTTTAGACCCTTAATTGATGTTTTAAATTTGAAAATTGAATTTTGCATAGTGGGCCATGATATAGACTTTATAACCAAAAATGAAGTTATCCTTAAGTTTCTTATATGTTTACATTTAAGAGCAAAATCTGTTTTTAATTTTTATTTAATACTTTGGCCCCGCCGAAAACCTCTTTTAACTTCTCGGTCCTGCAAGTTTGTTAAATTATTAATTTATTAAAAACTGAATCTTTAGATTAGCGCCTCTGTGTTTATACTCAAAACAGTGTCCAAAATTAGTAGGTATGTATCCACAATTTTTAGAAAAACATTTGTTTTTAAACAAAATACTAGAAAACCACGTATAAAACTAATAACTTCAAAATTTAAATTTTATTATAAATTTTGGTAACAGTTTTATACAAGGTCTTCTACTGTTTTGTCTAAAACCAACTGTTTTTTTTTTAAATCATGAATACATACCCACTGATTTTGGACACTTTTAAGTAGAAACGCAATATGGCCAATTGAAAAAATTCACTTTTTAATTGACTAATAAGTGAAAAATCTTGAGGGAACCGAGGGGTGAATAGAGATCCTGAGCGAGATAAAATGGTTACACCTCAGATGTTGCTGTAAAATAAAAATTAATTATAAACTTTGGGCTAAGTTTATTCTTAATTATAGTTATAAAGTCTATATCATGACCGATGTGAAATTCAATTTTAAAATTTATTTTATTGGATTAAAATAATTTCAACCAAGAGCTAATGAACCTTTGTTTATTGATTAAAACCTTTGTATCGTAAGTAACTTAATATTAAATATTTCATAATTTTATTTCTTTTAAAGTTAATCATAACTTTCATTGTATATAAAAGTTTAAATTTTCTTAAAATGTTAAAAATAAACTTTTTAATTTTATGCTGGAGAAGAGCCAAATAATATTTTGTTTAAACTTAATCTCATAGAAAATAAATGAAGCATAAAATATACAGAGTAATAGAAAAACTAACTACTCCACTGGATTTTACGTAAAAATATCTACCAATATCAGTTTTTCTTTTGTTCTAGCTTATAACTATAAGACAACTGAAATACGGGGGGTTTAAAATTGGAAAAAAAAGAATTTTTCCCTGTGTGTCAAAAACTAAGCGCAGTAAAAAAATCTTTTAGTGAGAATTTCCGTTTAATCAAAGAGTAATAACAGTTCGCGAAAACCGCAAGTCTCTATCTCTAATAATAATCGAGATACCCTGCAATTGCAAAGAAATCCGGATACACCGTACAATTAGGTACCGGCAGGAACACTCCTTATAAAATTTGTTATTATGAAAAGATATTTTTATCTTTATTTCTATGTATTTATGACCACTTGCATTTTAATGAAAAATCCTAAAAACTTAAAAAATCATTTTTAGATAAATTTTAATAATGTTTTTTTTAGTTTTATGATTGGTCATAAAAAATATTAGCCCTACATACATGCCGTAAAAAACTAATCTATTAAAAAGCCAATTTGGGTATTTTTTAATTATAACAATTTTTTTTTACAAAAACTACCTAAATGCCCATGGTAATAACACCTGCCATTTAGAAATATTAAGCAAATTGTACAGGGTGGGCAAATAAGCCGTTTTTATCGACTATCTCAGTTATTAAAGTTATTAAAAAACTGATGTAAATGTTATAAGACAAATTTTTTAGAACTTTTACGTAGAACCTATAGAAAGTATTTTATTTTGTTATACAGGGTGGCGTTAAAACCTTACGATGTTAACTTGATGTTTTTTTAAGAAACATTCTATATATTTTTATACTAATTAATAGCCCTTGTTACCACAATTACAAATATATAACATCGTATCATTATCTCTTGTAGTTTTTTAAATATTTGAAGTTTAATATTTGTTTTTGACCGTTCCCCGTATAAATTACCTTCTTTTACGATAAAATTTTAAATAAAATTTTAATGTAATAATTAAAATATTTTTATGATTTAAACTAATCCTAATAATATATTTTCAAAAATATAAACACAATAAAATTGTGGTTTTGTAAAAGAACTAAATTCTTTTAAATTGTCTTCTAACTTCTTTAATTTGGTTATATGAGAATGATGCCATTAGGTTATTAGGTGTAAAATCATTGTTTGTTTTTTTTTCTTCTTTTTAAACCTCCTAGTTTGTAACATATTTTTTAAAAGAGGTAATATTCTCCTGTATTTTAGCATTCTTTTTAACATATTTCAAATTTAGTATGTTTAAATCCTAAAATAAATTTATATTTTGATGTAACAAACGGCTTAGAAAAGGTTTATTCTTATATAATTATATAAAAAAAACAGAAACATTTTAGTGATGAGCAATGAGCATATTCTACATATGTAAGAATTAATGTCGGTTTATTGTGTTTATACTGTTAAAAGTATATTAAGGTTAGTATAAATTAAAAAATATATATTATTATTAAATTTTAGTATTAATTAAAAATATTATAAAAAAAAGTGTTCATACGGGGTACGCTCAAAAACAAATATTAAAATTCAAATATTTAAAATACTACACGAGAAAATGACACAATCCTATATATAGTTGTAATCGTATTGACATTGACTATTCATTAGTAAAAAAATATACAGAGTGTTCCATAAGAAAACTATTAAGTTGGCTTCGTAACTTTTTAACGCTACCCTGTATGAAAAATCAAATAATTTTTTAGATTTTACGTAAATAGTTCTACAACAGTTGTCTCTAGGATTTTAAGCAATTTTTTTATACTAGAGGATTTATAGGGTAAAATAAAATCGACTATTTTTTTAAATTCCCCTCGTATCTCTTAGATAAATAATTTTATTTAAATTCCAACAACGCCATTTTTAGTTTCTCCAAAATCAACTTCAGTAATAACTGAGATAGCCAATAAAAACGCCAAACTTTGCCCATCCTGTACATAATATTTAAGAGTATAGGACAAACTTGACTGGGACCAAGGCTTTGAGTTTGTCTTATACTCTTAAATATTCTTTAAGTAAAATGGACGCCTTTTTTCAGTTTGTACATAATTTGTTCCTTTATCCTTATTCTTTTTTTCTTCAATTATAAGTGACATAAATGTAAGGAGTTGTAGGGATAGAAATAAGCATACGAAATACAAATAAATACTTTATTGGCAAATCATCCAATTCTACAGGAAATTTGGGATCTGCGGGTTAAAAAAGCAAAACAAAAGCAATTATAAATATCTTTAATACAATTATTAGTTCCTGAAAAAAAATAAGGTTGGGTCATACAATATTTAGTATTTAAAATATAGCACATACTAATTAAAAATTAAAGTTTTTTTTTGGAAAAACTATTTACATAACAACAATTTGACAATTAACCTAAAAATAAACACTTTTGGAATAAAAAAATTATACATTGTTTGCAGTTTTTTTAACTCTCTTTTAAATTTATCCAAACTGTTACCTGACTTAAAAGTTGTAAGTAGTACGTATAAACCTATTTTATTTAAAAGCTCTCTATTTTATTATATTTAAAAAAATTAGGCATAAAATATAAAAAAATTACGGATAATTTTTGAGATTTATTATATATTTTTTTTGGTTTTCAGTTTACTATAGTTAAAATTATATAAAAAAAACTGGTAATTTTGGTAATATATTTTAATTTGGAAAAAACAGTAAAAGCATGGATTAAAATATACATAAATGAAAAAGATTTAATTGGCAATTATAGTATATAAAATTGTATCAGTCATCTTCGAAACTTTGTAAGAAATTTAATTTTTGCCTAAAAGTAAAGAACTTGTATCTTTGCTAATATGCAGTTTTCTTTATTTAAAGATGTTTTTTTCTGCGCTAACGCTGAAAATTAAAGTTTGTACATAGTGCAATACATTAAATTATAAACTGTTAAGAGATTTTTACATAAATTTACTGAAATAATGAAAATTACAATACCAGGTGTCAACACATCTATTAGAAAAGCTATAATTTATATGACTATAATTTTAAATTTTTATTTTTAAATGGAACACTTTTTATATTTTAAAATTTTTGGATTTCCAAGACAATTCTAAATAGTAATTTGTTATGTTTAAAAGTTTTTAGGCCCACTTGATTTTTGAGAGCTATTTGTATTATTGCATCTAGGTGGCTATAACCTAATATTAATGACTTTATTTTTATTTCGTTTGCAAATAAATTGGCATAGTTAGATTTTTTAAAAAATGTCCTATTAAAAAGAGATTGTCTAAAAAGGGTTACCATTTGAAAAATTTAAGTGAGGCATGAAAATGTCAATTCGCCAGATTGTTTTATTTGTTTTCATGTTATTCACTTAAACTTTGCGATTATATTTTTCTTACATCACCTAGAGACACTAGATTTATTTGCATCCAATCATGGCCACCTTAATGCAATATTAAAAATGAGTCTAAAAAATCAAGTAGGCCAAAAAACTTTTTAAAATGTCACATTTTTACTTAAAATTGTCTTAAAAATTTAGGATCATAGAATACGCAGGGTGTTCCATTTAAACATTACCCATATCAAGACACATTTTGATATGTTAAGTAGTCTAGAAAAAGACCCCGCAGTTTTCTTATAAAAAATTGATTTTGTCTAATTTTTCTGAAATTTTGCATAGAGAAAGTGTTTAATATGTTGATCAAAAGTTTCAATTGACTATGAGTTATGGCTCGTCTAATAAATTAGTTGACACCCAGTATACAAAAAAATGTAAACAAACTTGCATATAAAACATATTTTTAATCCTAAAAAATTCTTTATAAGAATTTTTAATATTTGCAAAATACAGATTTAGTAGTTTTAAGCAAAAATTACATTTTTGGCCAAATCTCATGAATGACTGATACTATTTGTTATCTGATAATTGCCTTTTAGGTTTTAGAATATGCACAGCCTTAGATAAAGAACTTTTCTTACTTAAAAGTCCCATGAAACAATAACTTACGTAGACACACTGTATGTTTGTAGAACCAGGAACAAATGTCATACTACTATTTTCTTTTTAAAGAAAAAACAAAAGAAGAAAAATTAAATTAATTCTTTTTAAATACTTTTATTATATTTAATAAATTAGCATACAGAACGTACAGTTAATTATTGTTATATTTATACATATGTATTTTAAACAGTTTATAACACAGTAGCCAAAAATAAAATTACTTTATATAATAAACAACATGCAGTATTTACATACATTCTAAATAATACTTAGCCACAAGCACTAATTTAGCTGAATAAGTAAAGTAACTACAAATACGTAAATATTCATGGACTCAAATATATGTACACCTAAAATATAGTGATACCAACTACATTATTTACAACAAATTATTTATTTTACATCATGTTCTAATTAGCATACAATTATTTAATTGCGGCATTAATTGCTAATAAATAATTAAAATAGAAAGTGCTACTTTACACCTATAATTTGTACCAATACATTTGGTTTATTTAATTGTTGTCCATTTTTTATAGATATTCTTAGAAAATTATGTTAACTTAAAATAAAGTAACTAGTCCTTGTAATCATAAACCATGATTGAAAAATAAAAAGAGCCTCGTTAAGAAGTTATTTTATGATTAGATTATTATAAAATATTTTCGACTGGTAGCCGTTAAAACCTATGTCTAGTGGTTGCAACCTTATTTATGTAAGTTTTTCCTAAAATGTTATTAATTATTTTATATAAAATAATTTATTAATTTATTTCTTTTAATGTAATCTTTAAATATATTATTTCAAGGGCAGAATAGCCCTTTATAATATATAAAACGTTAAACTTCTATTAAAATATTATTAAATATTTCTGATTCTGATAAAAAGCCAAACAATAGACCTGTTGGTAGAGAAATCACAAACTAGTTAGCGGTTAGCGCCAATCGGGTATTATTATTTAGTCAGATGTCTGGTTTTGGTCATCTAACGTATTTGTAAAATCTGATTGGCGCTGACTAGTTTGTGACTTCTTTATGCACAGGCCTAATATTTTGTTTAAGTAGTAACAAAGTAGTAAAAAAAGACACTTTAGGCATCAGTTGCATACGATATTTTTATGAGCATATTAGGATTTCCCAAATTAACATTTTATACAGTGCCGGATTTAAGCACAGGCAATATAGGCAATTGCCTATTGGCCGCCACCACAAGGGGGCCTCTACCACAGCACCAAATGAAAGGAAAAAAAATAATAAAAGGGAAAAATGTTTAAAGAATGTTCGTTGATTCATTAAAATGAGGACTTTTTTGCTCTTCAAAAAATTGTTAGGGACTTTATACGAAAATTTTAAAAGGCCGTTCTTCATTCATGGCTTTTTTTTTTTAATGATCCTTCTCATAACTACAGACCTATGCATTTTAACGTTTTTAGAAAATTGATATGTACTTACTTTTATACAGATAATATTAATATTAATTTTTAATAATTTTTTTAGATTTAATTAAAAATTGTCGAATTTTAAATTTATTGACACATGATCATGATCTTAAAGAAACTATAACGAAATTAAGGAAACTTGACCTTTAACTCAGGTGATGTGGGTAGACTAGGCCAAAAAATTAACTTTCTTTTTATTATATCAAAAATATTGTTCAGGTAACAAAAGAAAATTTCGTGAAGGTTTAAGCTCTCAATATTAATATTTTGGGGTATATCTCCTTTAATTTAGATTTTTATTTGTACTTTTATTTTTGCGTCAAAGCTGCCTAACTATTAAGGTAAATATAAATTATCTGCACTCATAGGTATGTGTAAGAAAATTATATTGCTTACAAAAACGTCTTTTTGAAAATTTTCAGAAGAGAAGATATTTTCAAATTATGAAGCTTTAAACATTAATATATTTTTTATTGTGTCAATCATCTACGAGGTTTAACCAAAAATGTAATTTTTGCTTAGGAGTAAAGTCCTGTGCTTTTGCTAATATCGCAAATTGTTATAAAAATGCTTAAAATTAAAAATTATTTCTAAATATGCAATTGTCTATTTCAAAAAAAAATGTTTTTTTTCTGCGAAAATCGACAATATTTAGGTTTGTTTATTAGTGCATTGTATATTTTTCTTATTTTAATAACAGTAAATTTAAAAAGGTAATTTGAAACTGTCCTATGATATTTATAATTACGAAATATATTGCACTAAGGTACAAACCTAATTTTTTAACATTATCGCAGAAAAAATCAAAAATGTTTTTTTTTCTTTGTAAATAAGCAAAATTGCATATTTGGAAGTAATTTTTAATTTTAAACATTCTTTATAAATCTTTTTGATATTAGAAAAATACGGATACTTTACTCTTAAACAAAAATGACATTTTTGGCCAAACCTTGTAGATGACTAATACAATTTGATATCTGATGGTTACTTTTTGGGTTTTGAACCATGCAGAGCTTTTTATAAAAAATAACTTGTTTTCGTAAAATCAATAATAAACATGACGTCAACTTACGTAGACACACTGTATGTATGTAATAATATACTATCTATTTCAAAAATGTAAAAAAAATGTATGATAAAGTTAAAAGTTTTCTTATAAAAATGCAATAAAACATATTTTTTGATTTATTAAAAAACCTAAAATATTTAATCTCATTCCTATCATTATCTGCATGGTGTTATCATAAAATTAACCCTTTCCGCTCTAGTTTTTTAATTCCTTTAAATTAAAATATACTAAATAAAAAAATTCTTTTTTTTACTTTTAAAATTTTTATTTTTTTTTATCTTTTTATTATTTAAGAAAATGTATTTTTTCTTTGATTTCAGGACATCGACTCCTCCTGATTTCGTCTGCTTTAGCTCGGCGTTTAATGTTAAAAATAAAAGGCGCATGCGTTTGCTTATAAACTTTCGTAACGATCCGCGCATTCAATAGGGGCGCCATGGCGCACTTTAGAAGAAAAATGCTCGCTGTCGCAGAGGTACAGCGCTACAATAAGTTTCCTTAAATAACTAGTTTCTCTTGTAGACGAAGGGAAAACTAAAAGAAAATTAAATTTTAAGTTAGTTTTTAATTAGCTTTTTAATAGAAGCACAAAAATACTTAAACAATTTAAATAAGTGTGTTGGAAACTATGTATAAAAGTAATTACTTTTGGTAAATAATAAAATTTTAAAGAAAAATAAGAAAATTTAAAATTTTTGGGTTTTTATTAAAGAGTTAATTAAATCTGGCCTGGCCGGGGTTTGTCGAATCACGAATACTAATGTCACGATCGACATTGATAGATTTTCGCATAAAAAAACAACCAGTTTTTGAGCAGCATTTCGTCGATCACGCATTTGACACTGTGAAGTGAGATTCGAGAATAGACCCGCGGTACGCAAATCAAACTTTAATTTGAAGTTTTATTTGTCTAAATTTGTAAAAATAACATTAAATAATAATGATTTTTTTTTAAATTTCCTAATACAAAAAATATATTTTATCAGGTTCTATAAATTAGGTAAATTATTTTTGTCTATCTATTAAGAATAAAATAAGAATTTCAAAAAAATTATGTATATAATATTATTAAAAGTAATACGGAATTTTGGTTGACGTTTTCTTAATTTAAATTAAAAGGAAGTAGTACTTAAGTTAATTTGTGCGTCAAATTGTGTGGTTTTTAAATTTTCTACGGTTTTTTTATATTGTTGTTTATTTAGGTTGATAACTTATTACCAGCGTAAGTACCAAATACACTTTAAAAAAAGGCTATGCGTCTGTATATAAAATTTTAAAAAAATAATACATTTAACATGTTAGGTATAAAAACTACATAATAGCTTCAATTATCTATAGTAGACTTTTTCATATTTTTAAAAACTCTAAGTGACTGTCATGATCCCACCAAATATGACACGCACTTACTCTGGTAGGTCGTAAACCAGGGTAAATAATTTTGGAAACAAAAAAAATATGTAGTAGGATAAAAGTCATTGTAAAAGGTAACAAAAGAAAAAATAAATTCCAGGTGATCTAGGGTCGGGAAAGGGAGGGGAGTTTAAAGGGAAAAAATGGTTTTTATCGATTTCCGGCAAAACTACAAGTCCTACGAACAAAAGTTAAATGGCAATGTTGTAGGCAGTAAAAGGATCTACAACTTTTGTATTTACACTTTTTTACATACCGTTACATATACTACCTTTAATTAAAAAATAAATAGAATTGTGCAAATAATTAAAAAATATAATTATAATTATTATGGTGTTTCAATAAAAAAATATGCAATTGTTTCTCTTAAATGGAATACCCTGTACAATTTTAAGCTATTTATTAAAATATACACTTTAATTACTCAAAAAACATAATTTTATTTTACGTTTATAAACAAAAAAATAACAAACCCAAAAAACATTTAGATCGCAAAAACCATAGACCAGTGCTGAAGCCTTTAGAAAAGGTAAAAGGTAAGACAAAAATATTGTTAGTACATGGTAGAGAATATAAAAAATTAAAGAAAAAAATAAATTACGGATAAATTAAGGTCGGCACGTGGGAAGAGGGAAAGTTTAGGTGTAAAATACGTTTTTCTTTATTTCCGGCGAAACTACAAGTCTTATGGAAAAACGAATAAATTGCAAAGTTGTAAGCAATAAAAAAACTACAACTTTTATTTTAAGGTTTAAAATTTTTGTGAAAAATTCAAATACATAAAGTTTTTAGTTCTTATTTTTAAAACTCATTAAAATATGTAGCAGAAATGACAAAAATGAAAAGAAAAAGAAATTTGAGGTTAAGAAGTGGAACGGCGTTTTTAAGGGTAAAAAGCGGTTTTTCTTGATTTCCGGAAAATAAAATATTTTTTTACACAATCAAAACAAAAAAAAATAAAGAAATAAAAAGCCCACCAACTTTTTTAAAATGTCGATATTTGATACGTGAGTTTTAGATTAAAATAAAGGGTATTTTTATAATTAAGTCAAAATAATATATATAATAATATCCCGCTCCTTTTACAGTCCCGAAGTTTTCGGGATCAAATTTCTTAAATTCCGAGATTTTTGGGATCAAAAAATAATGTAATTTTTTCAAAATAATTCCATGAAACGAAACGCACTTACTTTTCCTGTCAATTTATCGAGTTGTTAATGCCAATAAAAATAAAAAGTCGGCCAGTTTTTATTTCCCGGCTCATTTAAGTCAGTTTTACGCAGTAAGTGATGTAAAAGCAACACTCCGCATCACGCAAGTTATTAGAATTTTGCATTAAAATATGTTTATTTAAAGTATATTTTGGATATTTTACTTTATATTATTTATTGGTTGTGCATTATTGCCTTAAGTTTGTTATGTATTTTCAAAAATTACAAATGTTTTGTTTTTATTTTTAAAGGTACCTAATCAAGACGACTGTAGAAAGGTCTTTATCAAAAGAAAGTGTGTATCAAGTTGCTTTGTTGTTTTGAAAAGAAAACTTCTTTTTGTTCGGATTTTTTTACGTATAGTTTAAAAAATAATAGTTTATTTTTAAATTTTTTCGCACTTTTTGTATTCTACCCTTAAATTTCGGAAGTACCCCGGGATCCCGGTATTTTCTTTGCCCAGTCCCGGATTCCCGAGATTGGAAAGAAGGCTAGGGATTATATTCTGTAGTTTTATTCTACTGTAATTTTATTTCACTTTTAACGTTTTTTAAGGCTTTGGCACTAGTCTGTCGGTGATAAGTATTATATAAAAAACGCCCAAGTGGGTTTTCAATAAGTTGTTTACATTTAAATACAATCTTATTGTTAAAATAAATGTGTTTCATCAATAATATATTTTAAAGGAGCCCATTTTTACAAAAAATATATTCCTAAAATAATAATAATAAAAAAGAGAATTGGGAATAAGTAAAAAAGCCAAAATATAAGTTCATTAATTGTTTGTTTACATTTTTAAAGCGACGATTATTTTGATAGTAGATTTTAAAGTTTTAAATTAAATTTTTAGGATTGTTATACGAACGCAAATTTTTTTATCTAAAATAAATTATAACAATGATTTTTACTACCCTGATAAGTGCGTTGTTTATATTTTAACAATTAAAGGGGTTGGAGGAGGAGGGTAACAAGCCACGATCTCATTTCTAAGTTATTTCAACTTTACTATTTTAAATAAATCGTGAAATCGTAATAATTAGGATTTCACAAAACTGCTTTTCTAGTATATTTATACAGGAATGTATTAAAATGAAAAAACAAAATAAAAAAAATGGATTAGGTAAGAAAAAAATAACTTTGTAATTTTACACCGTCGTAAATTATGGCTTGTTTCCTTCCTCCTTCAAGCCCTTCAATTTTAATATTTAAAAATGAATAGCCTAGTTAAAAACTATTTAATAATGCATAATAATGTAAATAAAAATACTTTTAGGCAAATGTAAAACTTAAACGGGACGAGTAAAATATGTTTTAAATTAAAAACATCTCATGATATTTAAGGTATATTTCTTTGTTGCATAATATGTGTAGTTTAATTTTTAAATGGGGTTTTCTCTTAAGTAATTTTTGTTCTTGCAAATATATGGTAAGGTTTAAAGAGTTATAAATTTGTTTCAGCCAACATTACGTTACGTTAGTCTGTTATCGTGTTTTTTTAATTTAACATTTTGGCCATTATAATAAGTTTAAAACTAATTTGTATTTTAAAATATATTACATTTGACTTATATAGGCTGCCAAAATTAAAGTTGTTGCATAAAAAAATTCATTAATTTTTGGGTTGTTTAATGTATTGTAATAAAAATATTTCTATAAAACGCATTATTAGAAAATTTCCATGTCTTACAAAATTGAAAAACTGACATTATTTAATTAGTTAATTTTTTAACCAAATAATTGGGTTTTATTTTTATTTCTTTTACCATATATTTATTTTATAATAAAATGAAAGGTTTGTTCTAGACAAGCTTTAATGTAGCTTAGTATTTTTTTTTTGTTTCCAGAGGGTAAGGGAAAGTAGGGTAATAGTGCGCATCGCAAAATCACACTTTGCGGGGCAGAGGCGTATTTACCAAAAGGCTGAGTAGGCTGAAGCCTATGGTGGTGTTTTTAGGGGGCGGCAGACGTTGTTTAGGGGCGGCAAAATTGCTACTTATAAATAATTTTGTGAATTTCGAATTTTATTTAGTACGTAGAATTAAAAGAAATGAAAGTGGGGACTTTTTTTTGCTTTTCCAAAAGAAGATAAATAAAGGAGCGGCGAAAATAAAATAGCCTACGGGCGGCAAATACGTAAATGCGCCTCTCTTTCGGGGGTAAATCAGACAACCTTGTCATTGCAGCACGACTGGAACGTTCTACTAAACTAGTTTGGCCATTATTTGGATCCATAGCTTAATGCCAGAAGATGGTGTGGCACAAGTTTCCATTTTCAAAGGATTTTTATAAATATTAAGCTACAGCAAATAAGACGATAAGTCAAACTTTTTTTTACAAATTTGTGTTTAAATATGCAGGTTTAGTACTAATTGCAATTAAAATTAGGTAAGTGGTTTTGATAAAAAAATTAATTTAAAGATGTGAATCACGAAGGGGGAAGTGTGCGCACGTATGCGCACCTTTACCCCGCACACAGATTAATGATATTTTTAGATGTTTAGAATTAATACTAATGGCCACAGTCACTTCTCATTTATTTAAAGATCTTTAAAAAGAATTAAATTAAATAAAAAAAGATAATAAAAAATATTGATGCAGGTAGACCATTTAAAGTAACCGAATCAATACTTTGAAAGAAAAACTTATAAAAAATAAACTTGTGTGGCCACGTTTGTTGCAGTAACTGGTATTTAACGACAATAAAAAACTAAGTGTAAAGGTCTGTTTTACTGCTAGCCAAATTATTTTTTACTTTAACACCATGACCTTACATGCCTAGCTTATCGGTACGTTGCAGAAAGGAACATTTGTAATAAGTTTAATAGATATAATGAAAAAGTTGGAAAGGGCCTACTATATGAATTATACAAAAATCCCTTAAATAAAGCTTTAAGAACCTAAAAAAACAGTTATTAAAATTAACCAACACACATGTCAATATGTTTAAATATGTGCATAATTACCCATTCCATGCGCACGGTTACCCCATAGGTTGAGAAATCGTGCGCAAATACATTTGTTTTCTTTGTTTACCACAACATAATTATCTGTTTATTTTATTAACCTATTATTGGGTACACACAAAGTAAAGTAATTAACGTATCTTACTGTTTTTTTAGCCTAAATTTTTTAGTTTGGTGGGAATTAGAATTCTTGCTTAGGTGCGCACCATCAACACACTCTTCCTTACTAGTCACAGAGAACCGCTAATGATTAGCTAAAAAAACAATTTTTTAATATTTAAAAATGGTTATTTTATAAACAAATGTTTATTAACGAGGTTAGGAGGCTGTTAAATAATAATGATAATATTTCATCACCCTTTAAAGGACCCGTAAAGTCTTAACGGACGTTTCGGGTTCTGGGTGTGTGAGTCAGTTTTCCTTCTTCCTTCTCTTTCTTTTCTTTTTTTCCTTTTAGCCCCCCAAACTATGTACAAATGATGGCGGCACACCCGGAAGTAAAATATTCCGGAGGTAAAATACCCCTCCATTTGGATCTCCGGGCGAGGGGTGCATTCGGGAGGCCTTCATCGAGAAGTTTAATTTCTTTTGCAAAGATATGTGGGCTTCACACCAATATAAACTCCGTTCACCATCACCTTCAGTTATGTAAGCCCCACATACTGTTTCTAACGGAAACACAAATAAGTTCTAAATCTTCAACCAGCCACCTTCTCTTCCCGGGCTACGAACTTATTTCGTCTTTCCGCCCACATGGTGGCGTATGTGCTTACGTCCGCAACGATCTGGCTTGTGCTCGAGTTTCCAATCTTAAATCGGGCAGGCCTGATATCATTTGGCTCAAACTCTTCCTTAGGTCTTCAACTAAATTTATCTGCTGTTTGTATCGGTCCCCATCTAATAATTCCTATGTCGAATTCTTTGACTTTCTTTCCACAAAGATCGATAGCATAATTTCTCAGTTTCCATCGGCTGAAGTAATCGTGCTTGGCGACTTTAATGTCCATAATAAGGATTGCCTGGGCTCTTCAAAAACTAACCCCCAAGGCAAAGCAGCCGAAATCTTCGCAGTCAGTAACTCTCTTACCAACCTTATTATGAAACCCACCTACTTTCCTAGAGCCCCAAATCATGGTTCAAATCCCCTAGATCTCTTTCTTACTACCAACCCCGAACTCTATGAAACATCTGTCACAGCATCCCTAGGTCGCTCAGATCATGGCTTAGTGACACCACGCACCGTATGGCACTACAACTCAGCCGACTGGGATGGCCTAAGGGACTTCTTTGCCACTTACCCCTGGAATTCCATCTGCTTTTCTTCTCGTGATCCTTCTCAAATGTGCAATTAACTAACTGAATCAATTTAATTGGGCATTGAAACCTATATTCCACACACCATCAAGAACCCCAAACAATCCAATAAAAAAGTAAAGTAAAGGAAAAATTAATTATTTCACAAATTCTTAAGTACCTAGAAAAACACAAAATTTTGCATGACAGGCAGTATGGATTTCGCCACAAAAGATCTACAGCAGATCTTCTTTCCTTCGTATCACACTGTTGGTATAAGTCTCTTGAGTTTCTAGGTGAGTCCCAGATCGTTGCTCTTTATATATCCAAAGTTTTTGACCAGGTCTGGCATGTCGCACTTAATAAACTTCCCTTCTATGGTCTTTCAACTAAACTCTGTACTTGGCTCTCTAGTTATCTATCTGATCGACGTATATCAGTTATTGTGGACGGCCATTCTTCAAGCTTTCACCAAGTAAATGCTGGGGTCCCTCAGGGCTCAGTTCTGGCACCAACATTGTTTCTTCTTCACATCAACGACCTTCTCTCGTCCACAACTAATTCCATTCATAGTTTCGCCGACGATAGTACCCTTCACTCCAGTTTTCAGGTTCCTAAACCCATCACTAAACCTGACCTGGAAAACAAACGCAGAGCGATGCAGATATCTCTTTCGTATCTTAATTTAATATTGGATTGGGGTGCCAAAAATCTCGTCCATTTTAATGCATTCAAAAATCAATCATGTTCCTTGTCGCGAAAAGAGTCATTAAATACATCCTCTATTTATGAGCGGCCAAGTTTTACACAGCAAAGACACCTTCAATATTGTGGGCGTCACATTTGAAAGTAACCTTAACTGGCATAAACACATTGTACCAATAGCTACGGCAGCTTCAAAAAGCTTGGATTTCTCTTCCGAGCCAAAAGTATTTTTCCGCTTCTAATTTATACACTTTATATGTGTCCCAAATCCGACCTCCCTTGGATTATATGGAAACATATCTGGGGCATGGCGTCCCCCACAACGCTAAGCATTCTTGATTCTATTCAAAGAAGAGCTATTCGTCTCATTAATGATCCTTCACTTACAGAAAGGCTTCCCTCTCTTGCCCATCGTCGGGCTGTGAGGAATTTATCGTTTTTTTATAGGTACTTTCATGGCTTCTGCTCTGAAGAATTGTCCAGTATAGTTCCTCCACTCACGGGTCCGAACAGGGAAACTCGTGGTTCCGCGCGTGTGCATCCCTATACGGTCCAACTGGACAGACCCTGAACTTCTCACTTTGTTCATTCTTTTATCACTAGAGTTTCTAGATTGTGGAACCTGCTGCCCGCGGAGGTCTTTCCTTCCCCCAAATCTTCAAGTATTTAAGTCCCGTGTCAACAAACTTCCTCTTACCTCGCTTAAGATGCCCACGGTACGTTAGTATTTAGGCTTTAAGCCTTCGTGATTTGTCCAAATATAAAAAAATGTATATTAGGCAAAACTGTTTTAAATTTTGTAAAATATTTATTATTATTTTCCTGAATTAACGTTTGTATTTACGTCTTGGGTGTTTTTTTTTTTTTTAATTTGGTTGGTTGTAGCAGAATAAGGGTATGTCATTACCCATCATAATCATATTATTTTAAACATTTGTAAAATATTTTAAATAAACTAGTTAATATTTAAAGTATATTAAGGGTAAATATTAAATTTAAAAAAATATATTTGATTGTTTGAATTATTTATAAGACGACTCTTGTTTTATAAGCAGTTTTATTAACAAGAACAGGTATTTGTTTAAAATAAATAGGTATTTTATAGGACCACACTTGACATCAACCTATTTAACAAACATCAATACAGATTTATTTAAATATGACCTTGCTTTTTCCCAGCTTTATTTCTTTCGCTGTACCACAAAAACAATCACACAAACAAAATATCAGATTTACCTTTTCTCTTTCTCCTTGGACTCCCAAACTGTGAATTTGTCACGAGCACGTGCAATCTATCTTATCGGGTCGAGTAAAGGCGATATTCGCCTGCCGTCCTCATCATTAGTAGCCATTACCCCCTCCTTGTGCTTAGTTTGCATTTACAAGTTTCAGAGAGATCCCTCTGGCCCCTCTTACCCCGCGCCATAACCCCTGAGGGTTCGCATCCCTGCAGAAAGGTTCATATACATAGAGGTGTACAGTCAGCATCGTATATATTCAAACTTATTACTAGCCAACCCTTTTCGCTCTGTCTATAGAAAGTTTCCTCACTCTAGCTAGCGTATGGCTGGTACAGTCTGCGACGAAAGATAAGACGCAAATTGAAATTAATTGTTGGCTATTTGTTGTGAAATGGTATTAAAGCTATTTCCACGAAAATTATAAGAATAACTTTTTCTTTTGTATTTTCACAAATCTAAAATTTTGCACAGAAAAAGATGTTTAGTGTTTTTAGTTTTACAGATTTTTAAATTTATTTTCTTAAATTTACCTTAATATTTATTTATCTTTACCTCAAAAGGTTTAATTTTGTTAAAAGTATTAAATATTTGTATTACTTTTTACAGACTGTCCACGAATGAGTTTTACATGAGGAGAAATGGATAAAAATTTCATTTTTCAAAAAAAAAATTAGTTTTGATAAAAATTTGATAATTTACCAAGAAAAAATATTGATTTCATATACAGGGTTTGCAAAACTTAAAAAACATAATTTTTTCTACTAAAAACTATCTATTTTTATAATTTATAAGCAACATATCAATAAAAACAATTATTTAGAATAAAGTACAAAATTAAAGAATAAAATTTTAATGAACTCCATTAATTGTTAAAAACGCCTTGATACGAATGGTATACAGATGGAAACTTGTGTTTTATTGTAATATGGGGAAAGGTAGGTGTTTAAAAGACAAATTATAAAATGTTTTAGACTATTTTGTTATAAATTAATTTTTAATGACACTTAAATCAGTTTTTTTTGAAATTTTTATTCCATTTGTCCTCTTGCAAACCCCACCTGTAGACAGTAGACTTTTTTTAAAAATTAATCAAAAATATTGTTTACGGTGACGAAATAAAATATGGTAAACCTTTGAGCCTTTAATATAAATATTTATAGGTCCCTGTTCTTGAATTTAGGTTTTTACATAAACTTTCATTTTTGCGTCAAAGTTCCCTAACTATCAGGGTAAAAGGAAATTATATGCATATACGTCTCTAGAGAATTAAATTGCCTACAAAAAACGTCTAATCAAATTTTTTCGCGAGATCAACCGTTTTCGAATAATCAAGCTTTAAAACATTGATACATTTTTTAGATTTACCTTTTCTATTTTGTAATTTCGTAATTAACAAAAAATAAATAAATGGGTATATAAAAAACAACACAGTTTTTTAAAGAGAATTTAATGCTACTTTTAAAAAGGTTTCCTTACATATTTATATAAAATCATTATTTCAAAAGCTATCCACATTTAAAAAAAAAGAAAATAATAAATTATTGTATTCTTTATTGGTGAATATTTTTTTTTAAATAAATTATCGAAAATCATAATTTTATCAATCTAATCGCTTAAAAATCCAAATTTCATATTATTTTTAAATCCACAGGGTGTTTCATAACTTATTCAACAAACTTTAAGGGGTAAATCTGCAATAAGAAATATAAAAAAACACTTTTTAGGAACATATGTCCTAAACGTCTTAGTTTTTGAACTACGGGGTTTTAAAAACTTTAAAAATTATTGTTTTTTTCGTAATATATTTTATACACCAGAAGACATTTTTAGCATACAAGAAAAATTCGGCTGCATTTTTTCTTTTTTGCTATAATGTACATTTTTCTGTTAAAAATAAATGTAATGAAAAAGATTATATATATATATTTCTTTTCATAATAAGGGTCTAGCTAGGATAACCATTTTCGGGCTCATAAAATGTATTTAAATAGTTTTATGTTAACTTAGGCAAAGTGTAAAGTGTACTAATAAATAATAAAATTCAGTTTTTTGCCTTTCTCGCATTGCCGTCCCATAATAAGCTTTAAAAAATAATGACAGTGACTTTAATTAAAAGTAAAATATAACAAAGGAATATAAAATTATATTATGAGACTTTAATAAAATCTTTTATTTAGACTGATTTCACATGCCAACTGTCCGAACAACTAATCAAGTTGCAAGTAACAAATAAAATGCAAATTCATTTAATTAAACTCAGCGAACAACTTGCAATGCTTTCAAGAATCAATTAAAACCTTGACAAACGAGATTGACAATATTAGGTTAAACTAATTCCTTTAATTGGAAAAAAATTATTTGAGAGCAATACTTTAATCATATTATTTTTACTGTTACAGTAAGGAAAAAAATATACAAAAAATATATGATTTTAATTTATAAGTAAGAAATTCGAATAAATTTTTCGAATTTCTTACTCTTGAGCAAGCTACATATAGCTGACCGTGAGACAAGCAGGACTCTTTGAGGTTGATGCCACAATATTTTAAAGTTTGTCCTTGCGCTTTGTTAATTGTAAAATAGCTACTGCTGTATAAATACACAAACTTTAACAACATTATTATAGTAGCAAATGTAATTTTGGACTTTATTGAACTTGGAATTTTAAATTTTGCGCCATTACTACACATGCTGCAATTGCTCGCAGCGCCTTTCGAAACGCAATCCAAATAACCGTTGTTCTGAATGAAGCTTAAATACATGACAAGAGGTGGCGCCACTACACTTAATTTCCAAGTTGAAGGGTTGGAAAAGCTCTTATATCTTTAAAAATACGCCCTTTAGTTTAAAACGGGAACTTTTTTGTTTGAGGAGGGATAAAGGGCTATCACACTATAAAGTCCCTTTATGGTATCGGTACTCCTTTTAAGTTTTATTGGCACGCACATTCTATCAACTTAGTTTTATTATATACTGGTTGATCTAAATAACATAACACATAGGCAATGTAAGGAAAAGAGACAACTTTCACTAAATGCCGGCATGTAAATATGCGTGACCAATAGTGCTTGTTTTGTTATTCTATTACTGGCCGATATACCAAAACTGCTTGCTAATATAGTATAGATGATATTGGTTAAAAGTTTAAAATATTTTTAAAACTTTTAAAAATATTAAGGGAACACAAAAATGACTTATATGAAAATATTAGTACCAAGTACTTTCATGTAAAGTAGCTTATGTTACATTTTTCAATGAAAATTTAAAAATTTTAAGATGGTAGAAATATATACATGGTGTTCCATTTAAAATAACAAAGTTGCTCTTTATCGGAAAATCGGCAATTTCGTTTTTGTGTTACTGGAATGTAATAACCAAAAGGCTAGGATATGATATACAACTTTAAAAATGTTCTGCCAAAACCGCCTCTTAATAACTTTATTTGTCATTTGTTCTAAAGTTATTCGCGATCAACATGGGCAAAAATATAGTCGGACACACTGTATCATGAAGAAAAGATAAATATCTTTATCTATATTTTCTTTTATTTAAATATTAAAACCTAATTTAAATTATGTATTGCTTTGAAATTTAATTTGTATCTAAAAAAAACAAAATAAAAAGAATTCGATAAACCTTAAAGACGATATATCATGTATAAAAATGCGCCGAATCAGGTTAAAAATAAGAGCTGTAAAAGTGGCCGGCTTTTTAAAGCTGCGGCGATTGTGGCTAAAGTTGGCGGGTTGCACATCCTCTTGAACGCGTTTCTAAAATATATTATATAGATTTTTTATGTAACCACGGTTTAACCACTAAAAAGTCGGGTATTTTTTATCTTTTTTTTAATTTTAATTTACAGGATGTTACAGAATGTTTTTAAAAAAATTAGGAGCAGATTTTACTTTAGAAAATATAAAAAGTTCATATAAAAATGGGTCCGCAAATTTTTCGTTCTCAAGATACAGAATGTTAACCTAGTAAAAAACTGAAAAAAATATGAAGACACTTATTTTAGTAAAAATTGTTAGACCGGATATAAAACTTATGTAAATAAGTCTTTTTGTTGTGGTTGCGTAATAGCTAATAAAAAACTAATTTTAAAAAGAAAAAGTTTCCGATATGTTTCTTTTATGGTCTAATAATACGCACTTAGGTAGAGATTTTTTTCTCCTAAACTAAACAACGTACTAAAAAAAGGTACATGAAAAGCTATATTCTTTTGGCTTAATCTAAAGAACGCACAATAATTGTACTCACATTTACACAGCCAGTGTACCGTTTTTTGTTGGAAATAGTTCTTTAGTTGCCGCTCGAAACGCTACTAGGCTTATTTAATAGGGGTGTGCGAATATCGATCGAATCGAATCGAATAATTCGAATTTTCGAATTATTCAAAATTTGACGAATAATTTGAAAATTTGGAATAATTAAAAATCGAATAACTCGAAAATTTTCGAATAATTCAAATATTTTTGAATAATTCACGAATAATATGAACTATTCACCAATTATCAAAATATGAATGAATTATTTATTTTATCCAATTGAGATTCCATAACATAACATACTAACCCTTTTTGATTAAAAATAATTATCTGAAGAAGACAACTGCTCAATTTTTTTCTTTTAATAAAAACATATATAAAATAAAATCTTCTTTTTATATTTTTAATATATATTTTAATATATATATATATATATATATATATATATATATATATATATATATATATATATATATATATATATATATATATATATACAAAATATTTTACTCCCTTTAAAGACAGTTAAAAGAAAACGTCCTGCTTTTCTATGCTATCCACCACGACTCTCTCCCCAGACCGGTTTCGCCTGCCTTACAGGACTCCTCAGTGAGGCTGTATCGAGTCGTGGTGAATAGCATAGGAAGCCAGCGTCAACTTATTAGACAAGTTTCGTTGTCCAGCGGTAGGATATTAAATCCTGCCGTTGATGCCCTACTGAAATCGCATTCAGTAAGTACGAGCATCAATTGTACCGGGGTGGCTATGTATGTTAAAGCAAAAAGGAAAAATTCCCTACTGTCCTGGTGTATTATTTGTATTATTAGACAAGTTTCGACGACGACTTCACTGAATGCGATTTCAGTAGGGCATCATGGTTTTTTGTTTTTATGCAATTAAATATTTTTTCTTGTTTTATTTTTTCATAGTGAGTAAAACTATCAAACGTGTTAGGCGGTAATATTTGTTTCAGTTCTGTGTTTAATAATTTAATATGCGATTCCAAGTTAGATATAGTATTTGTAGTTTCAGTAATTGTAAGATTTAAAATTTTATTTTTGTGCTATTTATAATATGTTTAAATTTTTCTTCGAGGTACGTACCTGTAAAATTAATATGTGATATGTTAAAATTTAAAAAACTGGGTGGACATCCATATGTTTACATCTGAGCAAAAATCCTTCGGTTCTTTTGTTTTGCCAATTTGTCATTCATTTTGGATAAAGTCTTCATTTTATCTGCACATTCTATTCCGTAGGTTGTTCGTACTGTTTCCAGAAATGTAGATTTTGATGTAACTTGCATTTTAACCCTTGCAATATTTATAACTTTTTATTTTTCTTAAACCATTTTTCAATAACTGATATTAATTTATTCTTGGGTATAGGTTTATATATTAGTATATTAAGTAAAACGCTTTGATTTGACGCTTCGCCCCATATACTGGGCTTTTTCAAATTTTTTTTTTTATTCAGTACTTTTAACCCTAAAAACAGAAAAACATGCTTACATTGTATACTAGTTGTTAAAATTTCATTAAAACACGAAAACACATAACTCCACAAAAACACTACTTAAAATTATTCAAAAAAATTTTTTTCCAAACAATTACGTAAATTTTTCTATAATACAATAATAACAGAAAACAATACATTTTTTTTTATTTAAATAAAAATTATACGAACCTCGAAGAATCATTCTAATAATCTTACTGTTTAAAAATTGTTTGTTGCAGACAAGATGTGGAATGTATTTTTTTTTTTATATAAATTTAATCCCTTAGTTTTTATACGTATAAGGCGGCCTATTGTTAGTTTGGTAGTTTTTTAAGAGGAGTAATAAAGATTGTATATACATGGTGGTGTGAAAAATTATATTATATAACCAGTTAAATAATTAAGTTATGATATATTTGACTGAGATTACTAATGTCTTGCTTATCGTTAACAGCATAAGGTTCTTTTTTATGTAAATCATTTCTTTAATCAGAAGTTTTTGATGGTGAGGTTCGTGTACTCAATCTCCCTTTTACAAACTATCTAAATACCTTAGTGATTGTCTAGCCGAAATAACTTGTAAGAACGACTACTACATCAAGGATTCTTTTAGCTTTAAAGAATTTATTGACTCGACTAAAATACCTAAAGATCATAAACTAGTGTCCCTTGATGTTGTTTCTCTTTATACCAATATACCTAACGATCTTTTATATCAAATAATTAAAGAAAAGTGGAATTTGCTAAAAGAACACACTTCTCTTGATCAAAACACTTTTATTGAAGGTGTAAACTTAACATTAACAAATAACTATTTTCAATTCGAAGACAAATTTTATCAACAACTTGATGGATGCGCAATGGGTTCACCCATATCATCAACCGTTGCACAACTCTGTCATGGAATATGTAGAGGAAAATGTACTAAGTCATAATAACATTCCAATAACCTTTTTAAAAGATACGTTGACGATTGTCTGACATCCGTACCAGTAGACCAAATTAATAACTTAGTGAGTTCTTTTAACAGTTTCCATCCTAAAATCCAATTTACATCAGAAGTAGAAATAAATAATGAAATACATTTTCTTGACCTAACTTTAATAAGAAACCAAAATAATGAAAAACTAAAAACCAAATGGTACACTGAAAACTACGTGGTCAGGACGGTATTTAAATTATTATTCAAACCACCCAAATTCTGCAAAAATAGTGTAATTAAAAGGCCTAACTGACAGGGCAAGCTGATGCTAACTTCACCCAGAACTCCGCCCACAAATCTTAAACAAAATCAGAAAAATCCTTAAAGAAAACAACTTTCCGATAAAACAAATCAATAAAATTATCAAACAACGCACTTTTAAATTATATAATAACAATAAAAACAACAAAAATACTACTGTAATCGACAGAATCCAAAAAAAAATATATAGCAAATGCCTTTTACTCCCCTGAATTGTCCGAGAAAATAAAATACATTCTAGCAAAACATGACATAACTGTATGCCATAAGGCTCATAATCTTCTGTCATCTTTATTTACACCCTTAAAAAGCCAAGTGCCCAAGAAAAAAAAACTAATGTTGTTTACTCTATTCCTTGTTTAAACTGTCCAAAAAAAATATATAGGTAAAACAACTCAATACCTCGATAATAGACTCAATGGACACAAATATACAAAAAATGCCTCACCGCCTTACACAAACATGAAAGTAATTTAAACCATGAATTCAATTTTAAAAATACCGAAATCCTGACAAAGGAACCTCACCATCAAAAACTTGATTCAAAGAAATGATTTACATAAAAAAAGAACCTTATGCTGTTAACGATAAGCAAGACATTAGTAATCTCAGTCAAATATATCATAACTTAATTATTTAACTGGTTATATAATATAATTTTTCACACCACCATGTATATACAATCTTTATTACTCCTCTTAAAAACTACCAAACTAACAATAGGCCGCCTTATACGTAACAATTTTTAAACAGTAAGATTATTAGAATGATTCTTCGAGGTTCGTATAATTTTTATTTAAATAAAAAAATGTATTGTTTTCTGTTATTATTGTATTATAGAAAAATTTACGTAATTGTTTGGAAAATATTTTTTTGAATAATTTTAAGTAGTGTTTTGTGGAGTTATGTGTTTTCGTGTTTTAATGAAATTTTAACAAGTAGTATACAATGTAAGCATGTTTTTTCTGTTTTTAGGTTAAAAGTACTGAATAAAAAAAAAAATTTTGAAAAAGCCCAGTATATGGGGCGAAACGTCAAATCAAAGCGTTTTACTTAATATACTAATATATAAACCTATACCCAAGAATAAATTAATATCAGTTATTGAAAAATGGTTTAAGAAAATAAAAAGTTATATATATATATATATATATATATATATATATTTTGAACGACCCTGTACAAAATGCAAAAGATAAATTATTTTTAAGTTTAGTAACAGATTTTATGAAATAATCCCTGTATGATGAATATAAGAAATACAATAATTTTCAACATTTTAAACACATTGCATTAAGGGTCTTTTTAAAAAGTCCAAAAAAGTTTATATGTATATACATGTACCTACATATACCTTACATTTTAACCCTACTTTCGTTGGCCGGATATACTCTTAAACTCTCCATATAAAACATATATTGTTGTTGAGAAGAACGTTGTTTTATTTACAAATTTTTTGTTACACCACCGTATAGTGCACGAAGTAACCTGGTCAATTTTAAGTTTTAAATACTGTCTGCAGCATTTATTTGCTTGCTATATACATATACCGTACTATATATGTTACCAGAGTTTTATTTACAACGTTTTAAAACACCTTATATATAATCACAATATTAAGACTAAAATTCCCTAATAATGTTTTTATTAGGGTATTAGTTTTTATTAAACACCCTGTATAATATATGGAAAATACTTTATTTTTAATGTTTTAAAAGACTGTATTATGTGTGTATACCCAACATTTTAACCCCTCTTGTGTTGGTCAGATAGACATAACTTCCTGTATATAAGAACATAAAAACACTATTACATTCTGCTTTTTATACGTAGTTTTGAAAAACCTTGTATCTACAAAAAGTTTTTATCTACAGGTTTTGACATGACCATGACATGGTATAATTTAGTTCTGGTAACAGGTTTTTAAATACTCAGTATAAAATATGAAAAGCACAAATCTTTTTTATATTCTTAGACGTAGTGTATAAAATATATTAATAAAACGCCTAAAGAACCCAGTTATATTTATAATACCAAAAATTGTAACCCTACATGTTTTGAACAGATATACATAAACACCCTGTACTTATCAAAGCACTAAACTCCCTTCTGTTTTCTTTTAAAAGTCAAACTTTAAGAAACTTATTACAAAAAATGGACTTTTGTTATTCCTGCTTACTATCCTACATATTCTGGCCAGAAATACATAAACATCCTGTATATAAGACAAAAAACATTATGCCATTTTTGTTTTCTTTTTTTTAATATTTATTTTAGAAAAGTCCTAAATTCAATATCTTTGAAAATTCGCTTGATTACTACAATACCTCGAAAAGGGGTTCGAATTATTCGAAATTTCTCGAATTTTTCGACATTTTTCGAATTATTCCGGAACTTTCGAATAATTCGAATTTACTGAGTTATTCGATTCGAGTTTCGAGAATCAAATATTAATATTGGATTTCATACGAATTATTCGCACACCCCTATTATTTAACGTAATTAAGTATGTGATAAAATAACCCCTTAATGATATAAATAACATTTGCCATATTAACACAAAATTGGATAAAGGATTTAATTTTTTTTTTTACATATACATTTTTTTTATTTTTAAGAGTATAATCTTTTTCTTAAATTTTATTTACAACATTCTGTAACACCCTGTATAATCAAATTATCTTATATAGGGACAGAACAATTTAGTCCATTAAAATGTTACATTTTTACAACCTTGGCAAGCATTTTTGAAAGGACGCTTAATTTTGTTTCCAATTATCAGGAGGGCGCATCAAAGTAAAGCAATTCATGTTTGTGGGGTCGCCACCCATAGTCCTGCGGCCACCATCCTAAAAAAGGAGGTGCGAAGTTTTTGATTATTTATATGAGAAACTATTTGTCACAAAAAAAAATTATAAAACTTTTTTTTGCTGCAAATGTAATTCTCTTCAATTTTGAGTTTGTTAATTTTTGTCCTAATATGAAAAATAAAAATGTTATTAATAAAAAATTCGGCCAATTGTGTAACAATTTTTTTTAACCGTAATAACTTTTTTCTATTCATATTGCAAAAAAACACCAAGGAAAGCATTTTTAAAAATAGGCACTCAGGAAATAACTTTGGCTTTTAACTTTTTATTGTCTGATAAGAAATTACAAGGTAATAAGCAAACTAGATATCAATTTTTGAAATTTGTCAACCCGTCAAGAGTAAACACCTTGGTTTACGGTGTGGTCGAGGCAGGTTGGAATAAATTCATTTTAACTTTAGTTTTTGAATGTTCAGCTGGAACACGCTGATTTTGTGTTTTGGCTGCGGTGTTCTTCATAGCAAAATCATGTACACAGGGTGCTTTATTCAAAAAACGCTTAAGCTACGTCAATTTTTTTAAACTTTGAAATAAAGTTTTTTAGCTATAAAGTGACGAAATTATTTTAATTGATCATGATTTTTGTTTTTTCTTTTATGTTTAACACGAGAAAAATTTAAAAAATCAGATTTGGCTAAAGTACTCTAAGTGTAATCCCACTGTTTTTGAAAGGCTATATTGTAATTTAGAAATCAAAATAGAGATAGATCATTTTATTAATGTTTTTTTTATTGTTTTAAAACCTTCTTATGTTGCAAATAAATTTGGCATAAAATGTGCAATATCATCATTTTGTATCAGTAAAAGTTTAATTTTTTGGGTGCGTGACACAACTATAATTGAATTATAGGAAGATTACCTGCTTTACAAAAACTGTTTATGTTTAATGATATTACTACCGCTCTTAGAAAACAGGTGGACACAGTTAGAGTACTTTACTAAATCTCATTTTTTTAAATTTTCTCGTTTTAAATGTGTAAAAGAAAAACAAAAAAATCATGAATAAGACCAAATAAGTTTGTCACTTATTTTAAAGAAAAAAATTAAAGATTTGTAAATTGACTTTTTTTTGACAAAATGTCTTTTTTTTCATTTTTTGTTAATATTTATTTCCAAATTTTGCACATCGGCTCAAATTAAATTCTAAACATATTTTTAATTTTTTATTTACATATCGAGCCAGCTATCCTTACTTTTTAATATTTTAATTTAATTTTTATTGATTATCTCCCCAACGGACTCCCATGATCCGGATATCATTATGGATTTTCTGGTTATTTGATAATAACTTTTAAACAGTTTTACAGGACAAGAAATACGAAATAATCTTTGCTCGTATGAGTGCATTGGACCCATACAGTTCATTTCTTTGGGTGCACATATGCACCCACGTACTACTGCTTTTATTCACTATCTGATATGTTGTTGTATTAATAATTAAAACAAGAGTTTACAAGGTTTAAAACTACATGTTTTAATCATACTAAAAGTTAATGTTGGTGGCTCGCGGACGAAACGTTCGATCACAAATTCAATAATCTCAGTTTGTAGAGCTAGAAGTTGCAATTATAGATGTATATGTAATTTAAAAAATTCCTTTGAATATATTTTAAAACAAACTTTTTTCTAGTCGCATGCGCAAAGAAGTTACTTTGCGCACGATTAGCGCAAGTTTGAACTTTGCGCACGCAATCTAAACTTAAAAAATTAAGTGGCAATTGGAGCTACAACAAATAAAAGTCAAAACTGTCAAATACCGTCTGTAGTTTAGAAATATTTGAATAAAAATAAATATATGTTCTTACGTTTCTAAGACACTTATAGAAAAAAATATTGTTTCTAACACTTGCGTAAAACCGTATAATAAAATTTTGGATTTCTTCGGATACTTTCGAAACAGCTGTAAATTTTAAAATGTTTATATCAGAATATTAGTATAAGCATTAATATGCGCAACCAATTTTGTATCTCTTTTTGTTTCCGAGATCTCAATAAATATTTATTTATAAAATAAAGTTCGAGCCAAAGGTATCAAATTACTAAAATTGTTGAAAAAATAATAAATAAAGTTATTTGGCACATAATTAACCCGCAGTAGATACTCATTAGCAAGGATATTACATAGCGTGAAAATAATTTTACAAAATATAATGTAAAACAAACTTAAACTTTACCTATTTTAGTAACATTTTCGTGTTTAATGTACAATTATTAATACACATAGTTCGTAATTTACTTCCATATATAACTTTTGACGAGAATCATTAAACTTTGTAGCGTATTTGCATTTTGCGACAAGGCTCGTTAATAATATGGTAGACACGATAACAATGCTATATTTTGGTTCCTTTTTATCCATTTATTGGATATAAAAGGGTGGAAGTATTAAATTTAAAATGTTAATAAAACTACATCAGTATTTGGTTGTAAAATAATGTGGTATCTATTTACACATTTCATAAAGCGTCAAAATTACGGGATGTGTTCCTTTCTACGTTATTAGATAGGTTAAAAGTGGTGTACTCAAGTTGCAGGTGAAACAAATTAAGATTGCTAAATTACTAGACTAGTTAGGATCCCTGGACTATTTGTTTAATTCATTACTAACAAGCTAATTTTCGTAAGTAGCTTCATTTTGACGAGACGCCTAACTTTTTCCTTACAACAATTTTCGTTGGTGGTAGCTTACAGGGGTAGCAGGAATGTGTTGATTATACAGAAATCAATTATTATTAGAAACAGGGATTTTATCTGTTAATTTTTAAGATAAATATCTAAATTTTCTGAAAAAAAAATTGTTCTACAAAATGTAAGTTTCCCTACCATGAACATGTATTGTTAACGATGTCGTAAAAATAACTACTAACCAGCTGATTTATTTCATGTTGATTAAATAATCTTTATATAATTTAACACCCACATTGTCCTACAAGTTGCGTTGTAAGTCATTCTGTTTTTTTTGATATTAATCAAATTAAAATATTTAACCTCTGCTACCCTCGTATGCTACCACCAACGAAAATTGTTGTAAAAAAGTTGGTCGTTTTGTCAAAATGAAGCTATTCACGAAAAATTAGCTTGTTAGTATGACTTGGAAAATGGTCCAGGGACCCCTTACTATTTTTAGATGTTACCTTATTACAGACAGGTAAAAACCCAACATCTTCTGGAATTTTAGTAAGCATCCCTTTACACTGTCAAAATTAACAAAACAATATACAGGGTTCACATGGGGCTCATGTTTATTACTTTTAAATTATTTTTTTGGGTCAGTACCAAACAAATTTTTAATATATTAAATTACAGCTTTTTACTACTTTGGGATTTATGATAACTTATAACATTTGGCTAATTTACCTCTAACATTTAAAAATTACATCTTCTAAATGTCCTTCACCAGCTTCAACACATTTTTCAATATTAGATAAAAAGTGGTTACATTTCACGGCGTAGTAAACCTTCATTTATTTCTTCAATTTTTTCTCAAATTTTGGCTTTCGAGTTTCTCGAGTTGTACCTGGAAGACTTTGCAAACACTTTGGCTTTTAAATAACGCCAAAGGAAAAAAAATCGGATGCCGTTAAGTCTTTATCTAATATTGAAAAATGTGTTGAAGTTGGTGGATGTCATTTAGAAGACGTGATTTTTAGAATTAAATTAGCCACATATTTATACGTTATCATAAATCTCAAAGAGTTAGCTGTAATTAGCATATTAAAAAGTTATTTTGGGAAACTAAAAAAAAATGTTTTAAAATCAAAATGGGTAGCCTATTAGGGGAACCCTGTATTAGAAAATAAATTATTGTTTTTATATAGTTTAAAATTTTTATTATACCTACTAATAAATTTCCAATACTGACACAATAATATTGACCGTGTGTAACTAGGCCATTACGCCCAAGAAAATGTATAGTAAAAATAGTTGAAATTTAAAAGCAGCTTACCAAGATTTTTTGATCTGTATTTTATTTACTAAAATAAATGGGGTTTTCCTACAAATAAAGCAAAACAAAAACGGTATAAAGCATTTGTTTCATAAGATATAATAAAAAGTGGTTGCAGTGAATAGTGCTAGGGGTAGCTAACGCCATTTTCTTGAAAGTAGGGTTATGTTGTAAATTAAATTGTTCTTCCAGAGTGTCCCAATCCTTACTTTAAAAAAGAAAAATACAGTGACTTGTCTGTTCTCCCATTTTTTAAAGCTTTGGAATTATTGGCTGTACTAAGACGACGGGCCATTAGCCTTAAGCCGCGTTCAGACTTGCAACACCCGCCAATTCGGTCCAAATAAACCAACCCATTTGCGCGCTCCTTAATGCAAAAACCAAGAAGCTCTGAATCACCCCTAAAAATTATTTGCCAAGCCCTTAAACGACGTAAATTCCGTCCACGTCCGCGCTCTGTGGGCGCTATTCGGCGCGAATAATTATTGCAAGTCTGACGCAGCATTAGATGGTATAAGGAAATAAAAAGAGAAACAAATAAGTAATAGCTGATGTTTCTTAAACATTGTACTTGTCGATGTATCGTTACCATCAATGGCCAGGTTTCTATGTTTCCATTGATGTTACCATCAATTTTTAACTTCGTGTGGGCAAACCTATGGCAAAGGGTTATATTATTTAACATTTTATTCTGTTTTCTTTTTAAAATTTCATAAAGAACCGTTCTTAGATATGTAGATAGAGAACTGCATACCGGTTGTCTTAAGATTTTTTTTATCATATAATTTAACCCGTAAAAATAAATTGCCACAGCCAAATTATTTTTGTTGGATATATTATGTATGATTAGTACAGTTCAATTAACTAAAAACTAATTTTATTTGGTTTTGCAAGAATAATTATTCAATTTTTAGACAGTTGTTTGCCATGCAAAACCATAAATATGCTCTCAAAATGTTTTAAAGTAATCTCGTAGATAGAATTAGGAAAATTTTATCATAAGGACTAAAATCGACCCAAAGATAAATGAAAAAATGTCATATCTGTGATCATACCTTATATAACCTCAGATATATCTAAATAACAATTGAAATATTTGTGTTTGAAGCCTAAAACTAACATTTATTACAGAGGTGTGCTCTAAGAAAAATGCTTAACCATTTTAAGTTCTTGTTTAAACTAAACAATTTATTAGTCAACTAAGAAATCTTACTTCTTGGGTTTGGATCGTGTCAAATTGAAATCGTTAACCGACGTTTTATCTTCGATCGTGCATGGCTTCTTCAGGGGATCTTTACCGTGCAAGATTCGAACCTGAAAACATGTTTGTTCTTGCAAAGTAAAGATGAAGAAGTCTAGTGCAATCGAAAGAAACCTTAAGAACATTTACCCTAGTATATTTTTGTGTATTTTGTTCTAGATTTGTTTGATGTATACTAGTCACCGTATTAAATCATCATTAAAATTGTAATTTGCTCACCTTTACCAAAAAAAAAAATAATAATAAAATGTGCTGTAAACCGATAATACTACTTAAAATTCATAATTTTTGCCGCTCCCAATGACAACTGCTTTATGGTATCATGCAAGAGATATATTCACGTCCTTTAGATATTTAGGTATGTTCTGCAAAAATAGGTACGTCTCGATATCAATGGCGTCTCGATATCAATGGTTGATTTCCATTACTAAAAGCTTACTATTTTTTAGTACAAACAATGACAAACTCGAAAAAAACGGATAATGGTCAAAAAAGTAAATTTATCATTCTCTCTTAAAACAACGTTTCGCCCAACGTATTAACTCTTTTTGGAAAAATATACGAATTGTTAAAAACTATATTTGTGTCTATATTAAGTAATAAACACGCTCAACCAGTTTAAATCCTGAACAAATATCTCTTCTTTTAAAACCATATTAAATAATAAAACTCCAACCTAAAAGAAAACCTTTGAATAAAAAAAACTGCTAATAAAAACTTCTCAAACTTTCGTTTCCAACAAAACAAGCAACAGGCAGAAAAAACCGTGCCAAACAAATCCCAGCAGCTTAAAATCAGCGTGGATAAACGATTTAAAAGCGCTACGCTAAAAAGAACAAACGCTACCATTTAAAAATCTTCGCTCTCGTAAAACTACCCCACCGCCACTCGGCTTTTCGCTTCGCCTCGGGGCGATTCTTTTTCCCGACTCCGTTTTAAACTTTTTCTCTGCTATTTCAGAAAGAATTTTCTCTGCAGGGAAATCGTGCTTCTGGAAACAAAAGACAGCGCCTGTACGGCATTAGTAAATAGAGCTGGAAAAATTGCAAAATGCTCCTTTTCGTAATATTAAGGAGTGGTTTTGCCAGCCCGGCCGAGCAAAGCTTGAGAAGTTCTCTGCAGACACGAGCTAGCTGTATTGATCAGGGGGGTCGAGCGGGTGGTATAGGTCGACGGAGGATTTAAATTCTAAGGGTGGTCGAGGAAAGGACAAGGGTGGTTAGCGGTCTTATTCCCTGCCCGATCACGCCGACCGACACCCTCCTTCTCCACCTATCCCTCCGCGCTCCACCACTCCGCCGCGACTTGACCCGTGTGGTGGTGGATGGGATAGAATAGAGACGAAAAGGGGGAAAAGGGTTTATAGCTAAGAGGGACCGTTTTCTTCTTAATGAATTATAAATTTTCTCTCCTTGCCGGGGTAAGAATTTTTAATTAATTAAATTCCGTAATTAAAATCGCTGCAATGGGGAAGGCCTATTACAAAGGTTATTTTAAAATGGAATTACTACGTTTTAATTTCGCAAAGAATTTAAATGGACCTTTTCTTTAAACACTGTTAGTTAAAAAACAAATCCTAAATTTTCATAAACACGTTCAGCCACTTCTAAAGTTCCTTAGGCAAGTAATGCAACAACAAACTTTAACCGATGCGTTAGACGTCAGACCGTGTTTTTTCCACGAAGTGCCTAGAAAACCTTATAAATTGGCTAAACGTTGTATATACAGCGAGCTTCAAACAACGGTACAAATCTTAAATGAGTGATTTCTAGTGTCTTTTTATGAAAAAAATGTTCTATAAATATATGCCTGAACTTGCTTGGTTTCTTAGATATAGAACGTAAAGTTTTTAAAAAAGTCGGTATTTTTAAGTATTTTAAAAACCCCTTAACCGATTTGGATAAAAGTCAGATTAACTTATTAATGTAATAAGGTGCTTGTAAGCTCTAATCACATTAAGAAAATTGGGTCCAGTGGCGTCTCAGCGGGCGCCACAGCCCAAGTTTGCATACTTATTCCAGATTAAGCAATAAAAAAACTTTTTGGTTTTCTGTTTTTTTTGTATCTCGTTTCGTTCTCGAGTAAAAAAATTAAAGCCACATATCAACCAAGGTTGGAAAAGTTTAAATATTAAAAAATAGAAGATAAAACTTTGTTAAAGCACATTATTTGAATCCCACTATTTAAATGAAGAAACTGCTTTTAAAAACTAAATAATTTAGAAAAATCTGTAAACAAGCAACTTAAACAAAATATAAATTGGTATTTACTAAACCCAACAGAAGAAATAAAAAAAAAATATATATTTAAAATTACTAAAATAAAATATTTTGACCATTTTAGATATTAGTCAACTGACATTAATAAGCATACCATGGTAGATGATAATCATAAAAAGAGCTTATTTTTAAAAGTTTTGTCTTGTATCTCAAAAGCCATAATATAATTATTTATAAAAACTCAAGATCAGATTAAATTTTTGCCTTTCTGTGTCTCCGAAAAAAATCCACTTGTGGCCTAAGGTAAATCGAGTCCATCTTTCAGGCAGGAATTTGTGAAAGCGTTATATTCGCACCTTTTGAAGACGCGCTTTTATATTATACAATTACTTTTTGTTATACTCACTCTGGTTACAAAAACCAAGAGAGATATTTTTAGTCCCAAATATAAATTTCCATTTAAGATAGTTTATAACAAGGGGCACCAAGTTATACTTTTTGTATGTGTGATGTGCATAGGATATTTTTTTCTGCGGCAGAATATATTTTTTAATTATTATTTTATACATGTTCTTTTTATTTATATCTATTTATTTATTTTAATTTTTGTGGCACGGCCAGTGGCGGCGCCAGCTTTTTTCAAGTTGGGCGACAGCCGGCGGAAAAATTTGGAGGGTGGGCAGGAAACTGTGTGCAATCAGGGCGCAATTAGAGGGGCTATTAGCCCCCTCATCCAAAATTGATGTGCATTTAAAATAAAGTTTTTGACATACATCTGGGTGTCTGTAAAAGATGTGGATAAAATGCTACCATAAAGTTCTTGATCTATAATATAACGATTTAACCCAACTATCTTAGTCGAAAAATGCATGATTTTAAAATACAGGCTTTTAAAGTTTCATTTAGGATTTTATTAATAATGGGTGTAAAAATCTGCTCTTACTTTATTTGTAAAATTTAAAGAGCATCATCTGCGGTATTTAGTAGGCATTTTAAACAAAATTACGTTTTTGAGCCACTCTGTATTTAACTTTTAAATAAAAATTCTTATTCTTAAACAAATTTTACTCAACAAAGCGATACCTAATGAAAGTTTAAGCGGCCGTTTTTGAATTATCTAAATTTCAAACAATTGCTTTCTATGTGACCAGGCCTAAATCTATACAGGGTATTTCTGTATAAAATGCTTATCTTTTAAAAGAAAAGTTTTAGTTAATCTTATGTCCTCATAGCTTAACGTTTGAGATACAGAGTGGTAAAAAAGGCCTATTTATCACTTGTGACATTTAGGACCTATGTTTATTTAAACTATTTTTTTAATATTTCCTAAAGATATACACTATTAAAGGTAACATTTTATTTTAAAAATACCCTGTGCAGCTTAGACTGGCCCTACAGGACCTATTTTTTAAATCCAAATATCCTTAAAACGGCTGCTTAAAATAACTTCGGCCAAGAATAATTCTTTTTAGGTAAAATTTGTTAAAAAATAAACATGTTTATTTAAAATTTAAATACAGAGTAGCTTAAAAAGCTATTATGCTTTAAAATACCTGCAAGATACCAGGTGGCGGCCTCTAAATTTTACAATCAAAATAAAAGCATTTGAATGTTTCAGTTTCCAGAATCCCTTTAGCCAAATATTGTGTCTACACCTATTATTACTAAAATTATTTATAGAGCAAAATTTCAATTAGTCAGATACAGGGCGTTTTAAAACTTAGTACAAATATTTTATGGGCTTATTTTTCGGGTCCTATAAAGTTGTGTCCTAAAAATATACCCTTTAAGCCACCGCTATAGTAATGTTGCTTAAAAAAATCGCTTATTTTAAAGTGTACTTACATTTTTGCATCAAATTTTACGAAAATGTTCAAACCCCTATCACTTGAGAGGTTGCATTTATTGTCTTATAAAGGTAAAACCCAATGTTAGAGGGCGATATAAATGGTGGTAAGGCCTGTTGATAACCAAAATTTTAATATGTACGATCAATTTTTTAAAAGTTAAGCTCTATATATACACCAGCATTTCGGCAACAAAAAATCCAAATATTGGTTTCTTACAAACGGTTTTCGAGAAAGTCGTTTGATTGGTATAGGATATGGAAACCAAAAAATGACTTTTTTACTTCCACCTTTAATGATATATCCTATTTTGTTTAATAAAGGAACATTTCGTAATTTAAATTTTGAAATTAAACTAACCGGAGAATTTTTTACCCATTTTAGAAAGATTTTATTTTTATATTTAAATTTTGCACTAAAATCTCTTTTTAATGACAAAGCGCTACATACTGGTAAATTTTATTATCGCCACCATAGATCATTTATTTAAGAATTGCGTGATTTGGATGTCTTAAATAAATGGTTCATGAAAATGAGATTTGATTTTTTAACAGGACCTTTCACAGGTTGGGCGAGAACAATTTAAGTTGGGCGCTCGCCACACCGCGCCCACACCTGGCGCCGCCACTGGGCACGGCCATTATATTGCGACAAAAAATAATGGTCTCCTTTTTTTGAGACATTTATTCGCAAACTGATATATATATATATATATATATATATATATATATATATATATATATATATATATAGAATTATTTATTTATTTTTCTTGGGTATAGGTTCCTTTGTTAATAATTAAAACTACTTCATTACATAGCTAACATCTGACGTTTCGCCTAGCGTAGTGGGCTTTTCAAAAATATATATATATTGTGTTCAGGCAACACCTACAAACAATTACAAAATTACTATTTTTCATCACAAATTAAAATAATACATAACAACACATTTAAAAAATTAAGTGTTATGTAAAGTTTTTTAAATGTGTTGTTATGTATTATTTTAATTTGTGATGAAAAAATAGTAATTTTTGTAATTGTTTGTAGGTTGTTGCCTGAACACAATATATATATTTTTGAAAAGCCCACTACGCTGGGCGAAACGTCAGATGTTAGCTATGTAATGAAGTAGTTTTAATTATTAACAAAGGAACCTATACCCAAGAAAAATAAATAAATAATTATTGGTTTATGGTTTAAGAAAGATAAATAAATTATATATATATATATATATATATATATATATATTTTGATTGTATCGGATTATACTGGTTAAGAAAGAAGGATGTATGTGACTAATCCAATCAGAAATGTTTACATGCAGATATTCACGTTTGATTGTCTCTTTTCTTCAAATTGCCTATGTGTTATGTTATTTACCTGATTCTGTATATTTATCGTTATATTTAAATTATTTTCTTTAAAATAATAAAAAAAAATAGCCACGCTCGAGAATGTCTAAATTAAGTTTTTACAACTCTGTCCCCGCTTTTTTACGTTACTCTCAAATTAACAAATTAGTAAAATATACACTGTTTAATATGTAATTAACTCACACTATCTTAATCCGGCGAGCTCGAAAATTTCCGATGGATATATTTTTGTTTTTTACGATCGTCCCTGAATACGGGGCTCATAGTGGGTGAAGGTACTTAACCGGATACAAAGGTATCCTCCGGTATATGAATCGGCCGCGCTGTAGTAATTTCCAAAATCCCCTCTTGGGCTCCCTACCAACATGAACTTAAAGAGGCGAAACAAAGGTATCTTGACCTTTAGTGAAGTGATATCGCGTTTACTTATAAATTGCATTAATTCATATTTCAAAAAGTATTTTAGTATGAACTAAAACAAAATAATAATTTAAAGTATAAAAAATCGTCAAACTGTAAAAAAGTTACTTTTTTATTAATTTACGTGGTGTACTAAAAAAGGTACAAAAAAACAGCATTGTTACCGGTCGTGGAAAAAAATTAACAGATAATTTTACTATAAATTTATTAGAATTATTAACCAAAACTAATTTTAATCTTTACTTTTGTATGTCTTTATTTGATATAAAAATTTGCATAACTTCAATTATGGTAGTTTTTTCTGCAAAAATATGTTTAAATTGTAATCAAATTTATGTGGGACTTCAGGTGCTCATTCTATAATTCATATTAAATTTTTGAAAAACGGAAGCAAATGTTGGGTTATATGGTTTTAGCGAGTTCTTAGTATAACGATGAATAGATTTTTGACAAGGATAAACTTACACAATATTAAACTATTTTTTTACAACAAATGCAAAGCAAAAACATATGTTTAATAATGACCTATTATTTTTACCAGTAACTTTATTTACTCTTTTTAATAATTTATTTTACCTTATTTTTAAAGAGACAAGAAGAAAATATATATCAGATGCTAAAAGCGAAACACTTTAATAGCGAAAATTTGAATTATGGAATTTGTAAAAAATGATTTTTGGTTTACATCTCCCTCCTCAACAAAAAAAAATATAATTTTAAAATTAGTGACCTTACTCAAATTTTATTGGCAAAAAAATATTTATATTTTTAAAAACTATAGCAATCTAATCAATCTAAGATTTTCAAATGCCTCTAATTATAAAAAAAGACATATATTTAGGCCAAAACTGTGATTTTACAATAAAATTTCATCACATTCACGAGAAAATGCACATGGAGGATTCGCTTATGTAACTTTCTTTTGCAAATTTTAAAGCCAAAGTATTTTTTTACAAAGGGTTTATCTTTTTGGACATAGGATCTGGCATATATTTAGGGTGGGAATGTCGCACTTTTTAGATTGTAAATAAAATAAAATAAAAATCCTCAGTACTGTCTTGCTTTAACAGAACTTTTTTCGCTATTAAAAAATCTAATTTTTTATAGATATTTAAACAATTTCTAACCTGACGATTGGCCAATACAATTCTACTTTTAACAATTTCTCCCACAGCAACATAAATGTGCTAGTTTTATGCAGCCCTGTACAGTTTATTTAAAAAGGCTTATTTCTAAAAATCTTGTATTCTTTATTATTTTTAAAGCCTAATGAAACTAATGCATAGCCTTCCATATTAATAGGTTTTTATTTAAGAACTGGCCATTACCAACTTAACTTAGAAAACACATGGAACGTTAGATCTTAGGTTTAAGCCTTGGTCCACTATCACAAAATAAAAAAATATATAGAATATAGGTATGAAAAAAAAGAGAAAAATATGTTAAAAAGTAGTAGCAGTAAAGTTTCGGTTCTCAAAATAATATTAGATCATAAAAACATCTAAAAAAAATTTAAAATAACTATGTTTAAAAACTTAGTAGTAGTAAATATATTTTTAAATACACCCAATAAGTTGTCACATTTTTTATTGTTAGAGCATTTAAAATAAATATAAATATATATTTTTAAAATGAAAGAATAAATTTTATGTAAAGTTAAAAATAAAAAATGTTTTTTTCTTTTAAATTGATTATCTAATTTCTAACATTGTCCCTTTTTCTGTTCTAGCGGATGCAAAATCAGATTCTTTATTCAGGAGAAAAATACGAGATAAAAGCAAATTTAATCTTAACTGCTTTCCTCTAGTTTACTTGACAGCATCGAACTTTTATAAACTAAACTAACTAACCCTATTCATATGTAAATTCTACTGTTAACAACCTAGACCTAGATGATGAGAGTCGAAAAGTTTTTTTTTAACAGGGTGTTACAAATTCGAGAGCTACTATTAGAATCTCGAAAACGGTTAGAGATACGTGGTTGCTTATATTGGAGCCAGGTTGCGCATATTTATGCGTAACAATATTCCGTTTTAAAATTTTACAGCCAATCCGAAATAATCTGGAAAAAAGATGAAATTTTGTAAAAGAGTTTTAATTTTTTTTATTCTCTTTAACGAGATATTTTAAACAAATTTTTCAATATTATTTTTATTTTTTCCGCTCTACACAAAAATAGTATTAAATTTAAAATCAAACGTTTCGTTCTTGAGCCGCCATCATCAATTTTGTTTTTTTTTAAATAGGTGGAATATTTGGTTTTAACCTTAATAAATTGGTATTTTAATACTAAATTAAACGGTATATTACACTTTACATTTATGCGATGTTTCGAACCGCAAAACCATCATTCATTGTGTCATGACACAAATGTTAAAATATTTTTAGAATATTTCTAAAATAAAGCCAAACATTTTAAACATTGTTACCTTAAATATTAGTTAATTTTTTGTTCAAATTTTTTAATGATCTCTGTTACTTTCGATAGATTATTCATTGCTGGTCCTTAAAAAAATCAAATTTTAAGGGTGAATTGAAAGGGTTAACACTTATCAGGACTGAAATTGCAAAAATTGCCTGTGTATGATTATTACTATTATTATAATTAATATTATTTGGATTAAGCCACACCAGCAACTTCGCAACAAAAAAAAAATAGATATGTATTTCGTCTCCTGCACTTTTCCCAAAAACGGTTTTTGAGAGAATCGCTTTTAAATAAAAAGGTATCAGTTACGCGATATTAAAAATAAAAGAAGAATCATGAAAATATGATAGTAAGCTGTAACTGCTTGTTTTCGTGATGCTTGTATACGATGTTTATTTAAATTTCGTGTTATTATACCACATTGAGTAATTCTAAGCCATTTTTAAAAATTGTTCCGATTGGTTGGGGTAAACCAATCAGCTGTTTTCAAAATTCACTGGGAGTTCCGTTATTTTTTGAACACGAATGTTCCAATTGGCTTTCATTCATCGGCTTTGTGTTAAACCAAAGCATAACACTTTTACTTTGTTCCTGGTTCTGCATAACCCGACTAAACCTTGGTAAAATGCCTCTTGTTATTTTGTTTTTTGTTTACCTGAAAAAACGCTCTCTTTAAATATTTGTCATGCATTTTAATACACTGTATATTCTAAAGTCAATTATTGGTGTACTAGTTATATTAAAAGAGGTAAAGTTAGTAACTTTGTTTGTTTGTTTGTTTGTTTATAAGGGGTAATCTTCGGAAATACGGAACCGATGAAAATATTTAACAGTCAGAAAGCTATACTATTTAGGACTGCTATAGGCTATATTTTATTATAATTAAACAAAAAATTCAGATATTAACGCCCAACAAAGTGGGCACATGTCAGCTAGTCGTTAATATTTTGATAAATATCCAATATTGAAACAATAATATTGACCATGTAAGGGTGACTTTAGGGGTGTGGAAATATGGATGTTTGTTGTAACTAAATTATTTTATAATATTTAGCTTTGGCTAGTTCTGGTTAGTTCACATTTGTTAACTATTTTAACATTATGCAATTCTTTTTTCATTCTTTGGGGTTGGCCATTAGGGTCTATATAATATTTATAAAAATAAATGGGTTTTAACTGTAAAATAAAGTAACACAGAAAAAATGGTATATAAAGCATTCGTTTTTTACCGTCTAGTAATTCAATAATGTTTTTTAGCAATAGACATTTTTGTCTAGCAATAATTTTGTTACTATTTTTTGGCAGTCCAGCAACTCGAGAACACCCATAATTATATACAGGATGATTAATCTATAGTCGGCACAATTGCTAGTTTCTTTATTATTGAAGATACGAAGCCGGTTAAATTAGTAAACTTATATTATTTTTCTCGCTGATTAGCGTGCTGCCAACAGAAAAATAATAAAACATCGGGTTTTCAATTTATTGCAAAAATGTACTTTTTTTAATGGAATACCTTAAATATTATACCATTATTTAAAAGATCTATTAAAGGGCTTCAAAAACGTCTACATATATATCCAATTTTTAATAGTTTCAGAGATATGGCCATCCTTAATAATTTGATAGAAAATTAGCATTTTTAAATTTAACACCCTGTATATTGCATCTTTAAATAGATATTTTTTTAAGCGGTTTAAGAAAATACCACATTTGATATGTCTATCTCTTATAGTTTTGGAAATTTGGCCATACAATCTGAAAAGTATGTTGTTTCAATTATCCCTACAGCTCTAAAATAAAAGCACTAAGCTAGTGTCGTATTTAAACTGGGCATTATATCTACTATTTTATAGATTTGGATGGCCATATTTCCAAAACTATAGGAGATAGACAAATCAAATGTAGCATTTTTTAAAGCTTTTTAAAATATCTATTTAATGTTAATGCAATATACGGGGTGTTTTATTTTAAAATCACAATTTTCTATGAAATTTGATGTATCGCATGTGCACTTATTTTAAAACTCTTTGATAGATTTTTCAAATGGTGATATAATATACACGGTGTTTTATTTAAAAAAAGTAAATTTTTTGCAATAACCCGATGTTCAATTGTTTTTCTGTTGGTTGCACATTAATCAGCAGAAAAAATACTAAAACTTCTTTAATCTAACCGACTTTGTATCATTGCATCTTCAATAACAAAGAGTTAGCAATAGTGCCGACTTAGGTTTGATCACCCCGTAGACATAAAGGAACAGAAAGGCGTAGTTCAAGCATAGCAACGTACATAAATTTTAATCGGAAGTGGTAAAATGAGAAATGGCCAGCAAGCTTAATCCATCTATCCCTGTCTATACTTTACGACGCAAATAGCAGCAGGGAGCAGCAAAGGCAAGGAGAGACCGCAGCACCCTTGAAATACTCGTATGTCTAGAATTCGCTACGGCTAATATTAGAATTGCGGTATTACGTTACATAGCGAATAGAGTTAGTAGTTTCCGCAACTAGGATCGTAAGCCAGTTGGTAATAAGTATGGAACAAATTAGAAATTTGCCGTTACCTTGTGACGCGCCCATACATTTTAACGCTACTATTTCAAGGATATTTGATAATAATAATATTACACTGGCAAGAAAGAAAAGGTCACTTAATTCAGAGATTTTCTAAGATTATTTATGTTGGGAAAACTGTACATCATTGTTTTAATAGGCCCTGGGGGTAATTTGTTTTAGAAGATATGTGTTATGTCATCTGTTTTTCCGTCATTATACAGAGTGTTTAAAAACAAATGCGAAAAATTATAGAAGGTAATTCCTTGTATAAATAAAAGGTGCTTTGCTTTTTAAACATGGGGTCAAAACTCAACCATTAGGGAGATATCGCGAAAAAAATTAATAAACAAATTTGTTTATGTATATAAGGATTGTATTTAAACTTCCAAGTAATGTCAAATAAAGACATATTACAAATGCCTTTATAGGTGACTGCAGAAAAATATAATTATTTATAAAATAATTTCCTCCGTCTTGGCACGTTATAATTTACATGTTATCTGTTTATTAAAAATTAACGAAAAAAATACAAAAGTTAAAAAAGTTTTAAATAAACCAGTCTCTCAAAATTTATATTTTTCGAGGTGATTGTATAAGTGTCTCTTTAAATTTGGTTAGCAAAAACGATAGGGATAGTCTATTTCCACTACCTCCATTAATTCTAGAAAAGTGCGAAAATATGTAGAAAGTGTATTTTTGGATAAGAAATATTTTCGTAGAATTCCATTATTCTAGCGCTTTTGGTTTTGAAATAAAAAATAATTTATTTTTGCCATTTTTGTGCCGCGATATCTCCCTAATGGTTTACTTTTGACCCTATGTTAATGAAGCAAACAACCCTTTATTTTAAACATGTAATCACCTCCTAAAATTTTGCATTTTTTTAAACACCCTGTATATTCCCTCTTTCTGCCTTAGATGAGTTTGGGCCAAGTATAGGAAAAATATACTAGATTCAAAAACTACTAAGAAGATAAAATAATTGCCAGTAATAAAAATAAAATATACGTTATTAATGATTATGTTCTTCCGTTAAAGTTTTTTTTTTTTGGTCCCTCGATAATTCACACGAATTTTATTTAAAATGTAAATTTTTTGCTCCATCAGAAATAAAAATCATCAATCATTATCAATCTATAGTAATACATAAAGAGGTAAAGTTTATACCTTTGTAGGTTTGTTTGTTTGTAGCTGCTAATCTTCGAAGGTACTAAACCTATCATAAAAATTCTTTTACAATCAGAAAGCTACACTATTCTGGAGGCTACTAACAAAAAGCAGAACAAACAATACAAACTTATAACGAAACATAACAAATGTGGCAGTTTTTGATGACCTTCCGTACCCCGATAATTCGGTAAACTATCTTTCCTTAGTTAATGTAAATCTTATCATATCTAGTGAAAAATTAAAAGTAAGGTGAAAGATTTGGATGGGCGAGTTCTTGTGTCTGTTAAGGTACTCGCACATATGTACACTTTTGTGGCGCAACTTTTTATAGCGGAATAATAAAGAAACTTTATATAAATATATTTTAAATAAAGTTTATATAAATATACCTGGTGATGCATCGCCGGGCGGGACATAGGAAATTCCATGTAATTTTTAATTGGGTCAATTATTGGCTTCCCTAATTATTTTAGATAAAAACTCTATTGAAGTTTATTGAAGAGCATGCAAATCTACGTCCATGGTAAAAACTCTCAAATTTTTTGATAGTCCTATCGACTGTTGATTTTCTGGGTATCGGCCTATTCGGATACTGATTAGCGAACATGTCTGACACCTTTTGGTAACTATTTCCTTGATAGTACCATTTAATCATCAATACTTTTTCTTCAGTAGTATAACTCATGGTTAATCTTTGTGCTCTACGATTTTTTAATAATAACAAAGCACTAATTTTCAAAATGACAACGTTATGTCACGCTAACTGGTATTTTTATTGTTGTTCATAAATATGAGGCGATAATAATATAACAATTTTAAAAAATATATTAACATCTAACTAGCAAACGGGTTAACCGAAAAATCTAAAGCTTTTACTAGGGACGTAGATTTGCATGCTCTTCAATAAACTTCAATAGAATTTTTCTTTAAAATAATTAGGGGCCCATAGTCCCATAAAAATTACATGGGATTTTTTTATGTTCCGCCCGGCGATGCATCACCCGGTATATGTGTGAAAGTGTACATGTGTGCAAGTACCTTTAAGAATATTTTATACAAAATGGTCTTCATTACACCAAATAGGTGTACTTTATCATTTTATTTATCATCCACATTGTGGGCATATGACTATGCATAGAAATTCTTCATATTTTTTTAATCGAAAAGCATGTGTCGGACAAAAAATAAATGGGAATTTAAATTTGTTTAAAAATAAAGGAAACTTATAAGAAAAATCCAAGAAAAAGGAATGGTGGATCAAATTTTACCTTAAAACATTTTTTTAGCCTTGCTGGAAAGCCACTGGCAAAAATAAGAATACATCGCTATTAACTTACTTTTAGTGACCTATAGTGGCTATACTAAATTTTAATAAAATATTTAGTGTTTTATTACCGATAATATACCAAAAGATATATATATATATATATATATATATATATATATATATATATATATATATATATATATATATATATATACATATAAATTGTACAACCCTTATTTCAAAATTTTTTGATATAGGTTTACTTTAACGTTCTTAAAATTATTTAAATATACTCGAAAACATTAATCTTTAATTCCTGATCATCCTGTATATCTTTTGGTGAAAAAGTGACGAGTAAAATTTAACATCATAAAACACATTTATATTAACGAATTTGTATTGTGTTCCAAGGACTAAGCTTCATCTCTTCCATAAATGAGGTTAAAATAGATAGAAGGGGATACATTAAAATTATATTTTTTAATTTGTATTTTTTATTTTCGTTACTTCTATAGTGTATTAAAAACCTGTTTTAAATTTTTTCCTTTTAAAAAGCCTAAGAATATCTATCTGTACATAATTTTTGCAAATTTTATTTGCCATCTTACTTATTTCAGAATATATCCCTCATTATAAGGGTAGCAGCCATTATAAAGGGGATACGAAAAGACCCTTCTTAATCAATACTGCCCTAAGTAACGTTAGCTACCCCTTGGGTTTCTCCCTTGTTTTGTTGACGATATTTTATCTTATTTGAGAGATATTTCTAATCTGTAAAGCGTGGAACGGCTTTAAATAGATGGTTATATGTCTAAAAAAGTCTGAGCAAATCTTTTATAACGTATACGGGGTGTCTTAATTTTCTTAATATACGAAATAACTTTGACCCTGTACAAGATAGAATGATAAACATTAAATTAAAAATGTTAACACTTGTTTTATTAACAGTTTTCATAGTTAAGTAAGTTTTTTTATTTAAACGCCCGGTACATTTTGACCAATTTTGACTAATTTTACATCAAAAATGTTAAATACACTATAGGTCAACTTTACATTATATTGTATACTATACGAGCAAGCAGTTTTGGGATATCGGCCAGTAATAGAATAACAAAACAAGCACAAATAGTCACGCATGTTTACATGTCGGTATTTAGTTAGATTGTCTCTTTCCCTCACATTGCCCATCTCTTATGTTATTTAGCTCAACCGGTATTTGCCATTTCGACAGTAAAAAATATATCCCATTTAAAACCATGTATGTAATCCCTGACATTTTTTAAAGTTTAAAAGTGTGATTTTTCCGACTATTACTATCCCACGGAAAAAAGTAAACTTTTTTCCGTGGGCCAAAAGTAAAATATAGAAAGTAACTCTAGCAAATCGTCGCAAAAGTTCAAAATTTTGCCAACTTGACATCTTGTCTGATATATTAGATATCTCTGTGATACCTCCACACGTAATAAATGTATGATGGCGTAATTATTTGACAAATTAAAATCATTTTGGTAAGTTACGAGATTAAAAAACAAACAGAAATTTAAAAAAGCGTAGCTGCAAATAATATCGTATACAAACCTGGTTAAAAGTTTCATTATTGTCCCAAGAAATGGTTCAAAAAGGTTTCGGCGCTGAGCATGTAGGCACTCCTTGTTAACCATCCTTTTTCTCAACAATAATGAAACCCTCTTCACCTCGGTATGTAATGTACTATTACAGTTACAGTTATAAGAACCCAAATATTATTTTTGTGTAACCTTTATAGTTAATAAGTATATTGACGTGCTGCTATTATCTCAAAAACCAGCAATAATTGACATATAGTAAAGAATAAGATAAAAAGTGAAAATTTGACGAAATATACAAAACGTTTAATTAAAAAAAAACTTACTTGATAGTGAAAACTGTCAAAAAATAAGTATATCAAAGCAAGTATTTTGTGTCTTAAGTTTGCTTTTGTATCTTGTACAGGGGCGAAGTTATTTCGGTACTTATACTGCTTAAGCAAGCAGGTTTGGTTTATCGGCGAGTAATAGAATAACAAAACAAGCAGCATTAGTCACGCATGTTTACATGCCAGGATTTAGTTAAATTGTCTCTTTTCCTCACATTTCTTATGTGCTATGTTATTTAGCTTAACCTGTATAAATTAATTTGGGATACCCAGTATTTTAAATTTGACAAGTTACTTTTTATGCTTTTTTAATGGTTTTATTTTTAAATAGGTTTAAATATGGCACAAAATAAAACCTTTGCACATAAGAATTCCACACTACGAAATTAAAAAAATATATATATTTGACCCAGACGTGTGGTATATGTATAAATTATTTTAATGTATTTTTGCCTGCTAAACACAAATCTGTAGTAAAATTTGACCATCAGGTTACGGAATTTTTTACCTAAAATTTTTAATATGTGTTTAATTAAAAGATGCATGTAAATTAAAGACCACAGTGTTTTTTTCTTTAGTTTCTTAAACATTTTTTAAAAAGGTTTTTCTAAAGAACAAAAAAAGTGGTTAACACGAATTTTACATTTGGTTTACTCTAGCAGCAATTACTTTCAGTAAGTTAGTTAGAAAAAAAATTGATAAAAAAGCAAAATAATTCAAAACCTATGTATCACATTTTTGAGTCCAAGATGGTCCTATAAAGCTGGCGGTTATTATGACGTTTTTAAACTATTTTCTTCAAAAGTAATAAGATAGGTATAGCGTAATACAGTTGCATGTGCTTAGAATCTCATGTAAAATTAAAAATATTTTTACAGGGTGTTCCGTTTAAAATAGAAAATTTGGTGCCACATAAGAGCTAAAATATTAGAAATATGGAGCCTATCCAGCCATACATACACTAACATTTCACATCAATCGGACAAAACATTTGAAGATACCGATATAAATAGATATTATATTTTAAACCTTAGTAACATTTTTTTTTATTTTCACTTTAAAAGTACTTAATTTTATTTTAATTACCTCAGTTAATCTCGGTAACATCTACAATTAGAAGTTAAAAAGTTTTTATTAATTATAGAGGTAAACTTTTTCGAAATCATCTAAATTGTTATACATGATTTAAGGGGATTTTGCAGAATATCTAAAGCTTAGAGAAGCGGGCTTGAGCTTATCGTTATAAACTAACTTTTGGGTAGAACGTAAAGCTGTCGCATAAATATTTAATTGAAATCTGACAGGCCCTTATATGGCATTTCATTTTACCCTAGAATATATTTTGGGATAGTTTGCATAAGCCAGGTACCAAAGATAGTTTTATCTGACATGTAAAATTCATTAAATATGTCTGGGCAAAGTCAGAAAAGTAAGGTACTATTACCGGAGTTACCACTAAAAAAAAAAAAATATAGACATATCTAGCGTCCAGCCACATATTTCTGTGGCTCGGTAGTTGTAAAAGATTTAATTAATTTTGTATCACAGCAACAAACAACCCAAAAATATCAAATCCAAAAAAAATATGTAATTATTATTTATATGTATGTAAAATATTATTTCCAATAGGATAGTGGATAATATTCAATAAACGTTTTGTTTTATTGTTTGCGGGCTGTACGAAACTGCTCAAAATCAAAGTACTCGCCGAGTTTCCAGAAACTATCGTAGAAACTAGTTTAAAAATGTTTCCCGAAGAGCTAGGAATTTGCGATTTCCGAATATTTTGTCGTATATATTCTTTTATTGTTAATGACATTCTTAAAATATTACCAAGGCAACCGTCAAGCAATTATTTTAAAGAGTAGTGAAATTTAGTTCATTAAAATATGCGTTATTGTAAAATTGGATGCTAGGGTTGTTTTAATTACTATCAAAAATGGAAGTGAAAAAATAGTGTATACAGTGCATTTCTTTAGTGTCCTCCTCCCTTTATTTTTTGAACGGATCAACTTAAAAAGTAAATCCTTGGGATATGAAATTGATGCATAAATATTTCGTTTTGTAGTGAAATTGATAAATAAATAGTTGTGGCACATCATTTTAAAGCTCCTGACTAGTCCTTTATAACCCTAGAATATAAAGTCAATTTCTTTACCTAATATCAAAATGGCGGCACTTTAAACATTAGCCAAATACCTGATTTAAATGGCCATATTTCCGAAACTAATAAAGTAAGATGTACCGTAAAACGGGGCTACTTTGTGCAGGTTTTGAGGTATTTTTGATTCTAGGCGTTGCATTTATAATCGAATCACATTGAAAAAATCAAGGGTAGCAATACCGGTCAAACCTATAACCTGTCAAAAATGGGTTTTTTACAATAAACCGTTTTCGAAAAAAAATTAAAAAATGGGTGCCAAAGTAGCCCCGCATTTGGGGTTACATTGGCACCCAAGCAGAAAAAGTGAAAAAAGTAATGTAGACTCACCGTGGGGTTACTATGGCACCAATTTATTCTTTTTTTTTTGAGGGGAAGGAAGGGATTTTAAATAAAAGAATCAATATATTAAAGTATATAATCACTCTTTATAAAAATAACATTTTATTTCTGGTAATAAATTTTTCAATGAAGTCAGGCCCTGGCCTATTGTTGGGCCATTGAGGAATGTTTTTGCCTTGTTTTGTTACAAATTTTTGCACAATTTCTCTGGTGTCACTAACAGTAACGGGAAAACCCCAATTTGCTACCTGGTTGATAGTCTCCGATATTAGCGTCTCCTCGTGTTGAGTAAGGACGGTGGGGTGACCTACACGACCATCGTGTCTCTCAAATAGCCTATTTTGAAGAGTTCCCCTCGGTATTTTCCATCTTTTTGACGCTTGTACTTGGGACATCCTCCCTCTCTAACAGCTTGCACCGCATGAGCAATATCTCTTTCAGTATAGTTTTTATATGGCCTTGATCCAGCCAACCGCCGGTAATTTCGCACCATATTTTGCGTTACGAGACGTACCAACACGTTTGAACAACTCTCAGAGATTAAATATTAAAACTAGTCACTGCAGCTTCATAAAAGTAGAGGGGCGCGCGCGCTGCCAAAGATGCCCCGTGTGCCAAAGTAGCCCCGTTTTACGGTACCTTATGTGGAATTTTCCTAAAGCTATTTTAAAGACCTTTTAATGGTGATACTAGTAATCATATACAAAGTAGAGAAAATAGTATATATTAAAAAACACACCTGTATATTATATCACCATTAAAAATATATTTAAAAGACCTTTAAGAAAATACCATATTAAGTACACATCTAAATTTATTATTTTCAGAAATATGACCTATCCAAATCAGGTTTTCAGTTAATTTTTAAAGTGCCGCCATTTTGAATAAGATAAAAGCATTGACTTTGTATTCTAGGGTTATAAAGAATTTGTCAGGCGCTTTAAAATGGTGTGTCACAAGACCCTTTCCATTTAATTTTTTTTTTCACAAGATGGCGCCCAGCCGCCATCTTGAAATTTTCATCCTGTCAGTTTTACTCTACAAAATATAGTATTTATGCAATAATTTTAAATCCCAAAGTTTCAATTTTGTAAATTGAACCGTTTAAAAATAAAAGGGGGGACAGTAAAGAACCACTGTAGGACTGTATAAGACGGAACTAAAGTAACCTAATCCCTTGAATAGCGCCGTCGGGTAACAAACTTCACTCGCGGGACTAAATGGGCTACTTTAGTCCCTTGTTATATAATATACTATAACATCATTTTATGAAAAAAGTTCGTATGAACATATGTTCCAAGTTGCTTCTTTCCTAAGATACAAGATGTTAAAGTTTAAAAAAGTCAATATTTTAAAACTATTCTAAGTGTTCCTTAACGTATTTGACTTAAATTTGGGGCAGTTTATCAAAGTAACAAGAGACTTTTTAACCCAAACTTAAATATAATTCCTTGGTCCAGTGGCGGCCCAGTGGGAACCACAGCCAATATTATTTAAAAAAATTAGCGGGCATCTGACATTTTTTATAGTTTTTATATTTTAGTGTCACTTTAACAAATATTTTTAACAAAAACTATACACTACCAACCTTCACAGTTTTCTTATTTTTTTATTTACAATTTAACTAACGATTTTAACCTAAAACAGAGTAATTTTTCTTATGTATTTCAGAGATATGTAATGAGGTGTATTTTATTTTTGAAAACTAAGCACGATCAAAAACAAATCAGGAAACAAAAAAGCTTTATTTTTATTTTACTAATTTTAACAAAATACAATAAATGTGCACTAAAGCCGTTAGCTTACAATTGTTTTACAAATATAGTGTAGGTGCCGCTTGAGGCGCCACTAAACGTACTATACAGTGTGTCCCAAATTGGTGATGGATGTATTGGGATCTCGGAAACCATAGGAGATAGAGAAACGGTTAAATGGGGAAAGTTTTAGGCAATTTTATGAGTAACATCATGCCGCTTACATAGTGAGTCTGGCTGTTCAGGTTTTTGAGATATTTTCAAAAACTGAAATGTTGCATTTTGAAAATAGGCTGTAACTTTTTTATTTATCAAAATTTTTGAAATCTGTGAAAACATTTTCAAAGCAACTTTTTATGTAGAATACACCTGTGTGGTCAATTTTTTTCGCCGCGTTTCAGTTTTCTGGAGCCATCATCAGCTTTCTTTTTCTTATGGCGGCCATATTGGATTTTTACATCATCGTTTAAAGCAAAAAATTACAAATTCAGTGATGTATCACACTTTGCTAAAAAATATAATTTAAGCGATGAAAAGAGAAAGAAAGAAATCTTGATAAAACAGGCAACGTTGCATAAAAAACACTCGAAAAACAACACGGAATAGAACTTAAACGCATAGAGGTTAAAATTAAATCGAATAAAACATATTGGTAAATCAAGAGAATCTTTTTATAATAGGTTTTTATTAATGAACGTCAAAAACAATGATACACAACGCAAAGAAACTTTAAACTTAAAAATTAAATATTTAACACATTAATGTTAAAAATGCTGGCCGTTTTTATTAATACACTTTTGACATTTTGTAAAAACCGTTCTTGATACGCGATTTAACGTATTACGATTGATCGTGCCTAATACATCCCTCGTTCTCTGTTCAAGTACTTCTCTACTTTCGGGAGGATCAAATTCGTAAACCTCGTTTTTAGCATACCCCCATAGATAAAAATCTAAAGGGGTAATGTCTGGAGACCGGGCAGGCCAATGTACAGGGCCAGTATTAGAAATAATTCTTTCGCCAAATACAGTATTTAAAAATAATTGCACTTCCCTGGAATTGTGGGCCGGACAGCCATCTTGCTGAAACCAAACCCTGTTTAATTGTTCTGCTGGAATAATTGCCCTAATAGCCGGAATTATTTGGTTCTGAAGCATCTGAAGGTACCTTGCACCAGTGAGGGTCTCATCAAATATGAATGGGCCGATAAGTCGATTTCCTAAAAGACGAATTTACTTAAGTAGGTATACCTTTGACAATAATTATTATCAATTAATTAATTAATTAATTGTTAATCAATAACTATCTGGTTATCAAGTAGGTATTGGTAGGATTTTAAAAATCACTATCTTGATTTATGTAAGACGTTGAGAAAAGATTTCAAGAAAATATTTTCTTACCAAAAATGCCACACCATACATTAAATCCGAATCTTATTTGAAGCCTTCGCTGGTTTCGTAACTCTGGATTTTCTGTCGTCCAATGATGGTTATTATGCCGATTAAATACGCCACAGTTATTAAATCTTGTCTCGTCGGTCCATATAACATTGGTATAAAAATTGGGATTTTCACGGCATTTGTTTACGTACCAGTTCGAAAATGTCACTCTCCTAGGATAATCACCTTCTTGTAAGCCTTGAACTATTGTGGGTTTGTATGGGTGATATTTGTTCTTTTTTAAAACCCTATGAACTGTAGATTTTGGAATATGTATTTCTCTGTCGGCTGTCCTTGTTGAATTTGTTGGGTTCTCATTAAAATATTGGCGAATATTATTATCACGTTCCTCATTTTCCTTTACATAATTCTTTGGTCGGGGTTTTTCGAAACTTCCAAAATTTAATAAATTTCTTACAAGCTTTGGGAAATATTGCAAATTAGGTTGGTGCCTTTCGGGATAATCTTCAAAATATCTATCCAAAGCATTGTTTGCGTTTCTCTGGCTCGCAAAATAACATTGAAGCATATCAAGTTTTTCTTCATTAGAATAATGTGCAGCCATCGCGACAGGTACACTTTAAAACTTAGTTTGACATGAAGCCAGAATATTGTTATGTTTCGTGGAAACTGGCAATTGTTATACCTAGGCCACTAGATATTTTAGGATAATATGTATCACTTAATAATTTTTAAAAAACGAATGGTTGCGTTAAAAAAGAACCGAATTGTCGCTTATTAATTTCTATTTTGTTAAAAATTTGATGTATCTGTGATGGCATTTGTCTTTCAAAATATTAATTAGGGATTTAGCTGTTGACTTTCAAGGGTTTATTGTATTTTATGGTTTCGATAATTGCTGATGGAGATCTATGGTACGAAAACAAAATAGGTTTACCAATATGTTTTATTCGATTTAATTTTAACCTCTATGCGTTTAAGTTCTATTCCGTGTTGTTTTTCGAGTGTTTTTTATGCAACGTTGCCTGTTTTATCAAGATTTCTTTCTTTCTCTTTTCATCGCTTAAATTATATTTTTTAGCAAAGTGTGATACATCACTGAATTTGTAATTTTTTGCTTTAAACGATGATGTAAAAATCCAATATGGCCGCCATAAGAAAAAAGAAAGCTGATGATGGCTCCAGAAAACTGAAACGCGGCGAAAAAAATTGACCACACAGGTGTATTCTACATAAAAAGTTGCTTTGAAAATGTTTTCACAGATTTCAAAAATTTTGATAAATAAAAAGTTACAGCCTATTTTCAAAAATGCAACATTTCAGTTTTTTGAAAATATCTCAAAAACCTGAACAGCCAGACTCACTATGTAAGCGGCATGATGTTACTCATAAAATTGCCTAAAACTTTCCCCATTTAACCGTTTCTCTATCTCCTATGGTTTCCGAGATCCCAATACATCCATCACCAATTTGGGACACACTGTATATACAGGGTTATTTTTGGGATGCTATTTTCCTTTTAACATTGTTGTAAAATCCAGGAAAATAAGATGTTTTTTCAAATAAAATTATATCCGAAAAGGCTTTCATTCCAAGATTTAAAGTATTACACTTTTTTGACCATTACAGTACATTTTTTATTTTACCAGTGGCGTTTGAACCGAATTTTTTAAAGAAAAAAATAGTAAGTCGCTGCTTTTTCTTTAAATCAATATTATTTTTAAAATAATTTGTGGTTAATTTGGTCTCCTGATATTTTTTAATGAATGGATAGCATCATTGCTTTAACCTGATATGGTTTTTTTCTAAGTTAGAGGTTTTGTAATACCTCTCTTAGAGCAACAAACTTTTAAGGACTATAAAATTATAGTAAAGTAAGTATTTCACCTTACCTAAATAATTAATAAATACAAATTAGACACAAACAAATTTTGCATACAAAATACCATATCAGATTTTATTGATTTTGCCATGCATTAAAATGACTTTTATTTTTTAAAACAAAAACCGTTCGCCACACGGAAAAATATTAAAAGGCCAATTTGACTGCCAAGTAAATGAGTATTTTAAAAATATTATAAATTTAAAGAAAAAGCAGTGGTCTTTTTCAAAAAAATTCAGTAATGGTCAAGAGAAGTGTACCAAATTTTGTGAAAATATCTAAAGTGTTAGATAACTTGTGGCAATAATGGCATTTTTTCGTAAGATTTAAATACCTTGTATCACGGAAGAAAAGTATTTCTGGATATAATTTTATTTAAAAAGTGTTCTTATTTTCTCGCATTTTATACCTGGTTTAAAGAAAAATGCCACTTTTAAATATCCCTCTTTTATCCTAAATTAGTCCCTTTAATACTATAAATAACAGTGCCAAATTTTATAAAATCAGTTAAGGTAGCGTTTTTTAACCTGTGAGGCGCGTCCCTCCAGGGGAGTGTGAAAATATAAATGTGGAGAAGGGGGCAAAAATATCATAAAGAAAACTAACAATATTAAATTATTTACAGGAAATAAAAACAAAATTCTGGCATAATCAAAAATAAAATACACAATACCACCGATATAGTAGGTACACTTATAATCAAGACTGTATTTATTACAAAAAATGGGTTTAATTTGTAAAATTAAAAACAAATTAAAGCAAGCAAGCATAGCAAAGCTTGTCAAAACATTATTGATATTATAAAGGATTGGGGGGGCGTAAAAGCTTATTAACAAAAATTTCTTTTGTTTTAATTAAACACCATGCGTCCTAGAAATATTGCATTTTGGGACCTATGTTTCCCATAAAATAGACCTTTATATTTTTTACCCAAAAAAAAAAGACAAAGAACGATAAACACCATGTCATATTATATTTTAACCTGGTATAATAAGTTCTTATTTTATATTATTTTATATTATTAAAAAAAAATTATTAACCTATTTACAACTTAAGTTTTTGTAACAGTGATATGCCTTTTTCACTCTAATGTGTTATTGTTTTATGTATAGCTAAAAGAAGCAAATATGTTAAATATCAGACCTTGCATTCATGCAATTTTTAAATTTGAAACATACTTTGTTAATAACAACATGGCATAGCAGGAACAAGGGAATACGAATACGTGGCCGAAAGTGCATATAGAGATAAAGAAGGCAGAGACGGAGTCTCTAATTGTTACACATTATTTGTTTTTTAAATAATTAGTTTTTAAACACAAACATTTCTAGAAATAAATAAAAATATAAAAGGACACATGGACTAAAATAATAAGTTACATACACTACTACGTTGTGCAGTAGTGTATCTTACAGAGTATCCGAAAACGTGGTGACGCAAATGATAGGGCTATCAGAGTAAGATAAAATACGTTAGTACCTTATATAAAAAAAAACTACTATTTTGTTTAGTTAGGAAGTTATTGACATTCAAAGTTTGAATAAAAAAAATCTAACTTTTGAACAGTAACCACAGTATTAATGATATTTGTGCAACTTAACTAACTTATACTAACGCTTTTTTACCTAGATAAATGACTGTTTAGTAAGTCAAAATTATACAGGCTTGGACGATATTTTTTTCGTTTAGTATATGCATTTTTGATAAAGGTAAACAATGTGATATTTTCCTGGTTTTGCGTAATTCCTTTATTTCTTATGGTAAGAACATTTTAAAAGCGCAAATTCGGTACCCTTTGAAAATAATACAAAAAAACATAAAAAAGGCCGCTTGCAATCGGACTATTTTATACAAAAGCGCCGCTATCCTTTACAGCGACGCGCCGATACACTATGGGATAGAAATCCATTATTTTGGCCAAAAAGCAACTTTGAAATTTTAATGGCTCATGCTGTGTATTTCAAAGTAGATATTCCAAACTACATGTACGCAAAATTATAAAAGGATATGACGACTTTTATTGGGGTAATAAGAAACTTGAAAATGTATTTTAAGTAAACATAAATATACAACATTTAATCTACTTAGTTTATTATTAGCCTTGTTTACTAAAAAAGTAAAAGAGTTTAAATAATAGAAGCTATTGTTGTGTTTCCGATGCAGTCTCGCGAAGTCTTGCTATTTTTGTCAAAGATTTTTTTACCTGTTCCTTTATCAGTTTTTGTACTTACAATTGCCTTCCTACTTTTTGCAACTTCTGAGTGTAAGGACAGATACAAGATTTTTATAATTTACAAGGTTTTCCATTTTAAAATTTAATATGTTTTGTCTTACACTGTATATCCTAAAAGATAAAAGCATTCTGATGAAAGATATGGATTCCACAGAATCTACGCAACAAAACAGTGTTTTTATTTATTTTATATGTTAAAAAATAAAAAAGTTGGAAAGATATATCTCTATTACGCTTTTAAGAATAATTTAAAATTATTTTTAAGATTTGGATGGTCACATTTACGAAACTAATTGCGATAGACACATCAAATGTAGAATTTTTTTAGCATTTTAAAAGATTTTTTGGTGGTAATATAATATTGAGGGTATTTCATTTAAAAAAATCATACCTATTCTCGTACCCTGTATCTCATATGAGATAATAATCATCGGATTACTGATTAGAATACTACCGAATTAACCAAACAAGCTGACATTTTAGTTTATTTTGTATCATAAAAAAGTAATGTTAAGGGGGTGTAAATTTATAATAACATATGATAAGTTTTAGGTTTCAAAAAAGCATTTGTAATAATTTATAATAGCACCTCATTTTAAGTTAGATTGGTAAGTTTAAGAATTTTGACCAAAAAAATTAATTTCTATCTCATAGTGCGATGACCAGCTGCATCAACCGGCATATCATAAAAGAAATATTGCAAACGCGGCCGCGAAGACAAGCATGCCGATTTATTTGCTTTAAACTTTTTTGTGATTTTTTTTCTTATCAAAGACCACTGAATTTACATTTTTAAACTGTTCCTTCTATACTGGAAAGGTATACCTTATTTTAATCGATATCGTACCGTTTTTTATAAAATCGCTTTTTTAAAGCACGTCCAACTACTTCATGTTATAGAAACATTTTTCACGTAAAGGTTGTGAAATAGCGATTGTAAGAAAAGAAGACTCTTTTACCTTTTGGTTGATACATGCACAGTAGAATATGTTTTTACTATGAAGAAAGGCAGCATAAAAATATATTTGGTTAAGAAAACATGATTTATTTACATTAAAAATAATAATGCCTCTTTGTAGATACTATTATTTTCCTGGAGCAATTATTTATAATCAAATTTGTTAAAAGATATTTTAGTTTTCCTGTAAGAATGGGTTTTTTTTTAATACCGCTTATTTTATTGTTCTTTATTTAAGACAAATTTTGTCTTATTTTCATAGCCGTTCCTGGGTCTTCTGTCACTTCGTGTATAAAGAGAAATTGTCACCCCTGGAAGAAAATGTAAATTGAGGTATAATAAAATTTTTGAAAAGCAAAAAGAAAATAAAGGCCCACCAGGAAAAACAAGGTTCCCCCTAAAATTCCATTGTTTACAACTTCAAAAACTTTATATCCTAAATCCTAATTTTTGTCGCCCCGTGCGAGTGCACCAGTTGTACGACCCTACTTATTTTAAGAATATATTTACTTATTTGAAGAATATAATAGAGTTAGAATAATATTATTCAATAAAAAGAGAATGATATTTCTTGAAGTAAAAATACTGTTTTCCTAAAAAGAAATGTTTAAAGTAAAAAATGTGTTTTTAAGAAAACATATTCTACTTGCAAGATTTTTTGGTATAAAAATAAAAGACATTAAAATATGTTTTTGGTAATCTATACTTATTTAATAATTTAATTAATTTTAACACTCCCAATATTTTGTAACAAAAAATCAGGGTCTCCTTTTAATATAAGACAATTATTACTATGCCCTTATGTAAAAACGTTACTCACAAAAAATACATTAATCTTTAATTTATCCGTCATCTGAAATTAATATTTATTGTTATTTATTTTTTATAATTTCTATTAAGTAAATATATCTCTAAACTGTCAAATTTTGCAATAAGTGACACATGCACTAAAAGAAGTAATGGTAAACTAAATTTTCCGATATTTTTCATGAATGGCTAAATTGATAAAACCTGATATGGTGTTTTATTTCTTAGTAAGATTTTTTGTAATAGTGTTCTAAGAGCAACGATCTTTTAAATGACATTAGAATTGTAGAAATGTAAGTATTTCACCTTACTTAAATACAATTTATACAAAAACGAAAGTTAATTTTGCCCTGCATTAAAAAGGCTTTTATTTGTTTAAACGAAAACCGTTCGTCCCACGGAAAAATATTAAGAAACCAAATTGACTTCAAAGTAAATAACTAAGGATACATCGTTATACTGAACCCAATTCCGATTTAAATTGAGTTCAGTCCGATCGACGGTTATATTTGTACGATATTCACGGATTTGGAAACGGTTTAAATAATGACAGTTAAGTCAAACAGCTGATAAGTGTAGAAACGAAATAGTGAGATTTAAAATACGCTTAAATATTTGCTAAAACATTGTGATAGTGGTTCTTAGTGGCTTGCGTTATTATTTTGTCTTTATTTTTTATAACTAAATAAAAAATTTATATATATTTTTTTAAATAATTTTTTTATAACTAAATAAAATTATTTAAAAAAATACCACAAAAGTAAAGTTGAAAGTTTATTTTCATTTGTTTGCTTTCTTTGTCATTGTATATACCTTTCTTTGTCAAATTAAAAAGAATTTAGAACCGGATTATCTGCATCCGATAAATTCTACGACGAAGGGCAATTGAAATTGAAGGGTATTAGATGCGGTCCGTCCAATCGGACTCGATTTTTCGATGTATCTTTAGTCAACGAGTATTAAATATTGATTCAGAGAAAAGCAGTGGTGTATTATTGCACCATCCGCAATGGTCTGGTTGATGTCGCCTTATTTGTTACATTGCATATATTCCCATTAAAATAAATTCTAGAAGGCACTGAAACAAAACACTTAAACAAAGAGTGAAATGTGTTAACGCTTTATGTAGTGTACTTGAATAAAGTATACTTTATCTTTACGATAACGGTAAAAAAACATGTGTTTTTAACGATCATAAAAAAATATTTTCCAAGCCCGACTCTGCCAAAATGCGAATTACGAAAAAGGATTTTTGAAAGCATTACGCTGTGTGCCGTGCACGCAGAAAGTTGGTTGTTAGTCGTGACGTGAGCGTGGGGGCCAGATGCGCCCAGCACTGCACCGCTGCTGCTGCATCACTCGTTTTGGACTGCATTATTGAGGAGCCGAATTATTTAATCGCTTTTGCAGACAAACCACATCAATATTGAACAGCCGTTCTCTATTCCTCATTTTTCCTCATTTTCTCGTAGTTACATTAAATACATTTACGGTTTATTTTCATTTTTAAAAGAGTTATTTAAAATGGTACATTTCTTAGAAATTTAATTTAAAAAGAAACCTTATGTAATATTAATAATAGTTTTTTAAAATATTTTGATTTTTTAATTTTTTTAATGGCTTCAATTTTTTTTTATTTTTAATTTTTATTTAAAAATTTTTCCCCATCAATTTAAAGATTTATCAATAAAAATGCATAAAAAACTATTTTGTTGCTTTGGGTTAACATTATGATTATTTTAAATCAAAATTGTACCCTTTAATTCTTTCTTAAAAAATTTGATCAAATGAAACAAACAAACGGCTTGATGGATTGAGTCAAAACCTTGTTGAGTTTTAGGAATATTAAACTGTAAAACGCACATTGACCGTTACTGGTTCTCTCGATAATTTTAATTTAGCGCCTGATTACACCAAAAGCCACAACAAGCTTCAAAACCATAGCCTATTATTGTAGAGCATTTATTTAAAATTTAAAAACCCTTCTTGATTTTTTGTGCCATCAGCGGTCGCTAAGATATTGATGGTTAAAGAAAAAAAGGTCCCTTTTGTTTAAAGTTCAATATTTCAGCCAGAAGTGGTCGTCTCGAACTAAAAAAAAATAATTAAAGCTCAATGAACAAATTATCCAATGCATATAGTGGTTAAGTTGGACAAAAAAATTTCCAAGTTTTTTGATAAAAAAAAAAGAACCGAAAAAATTTAAAAAATCTTTTCGGTATTCATTAGGAGTGCGCGGCGGACGTTGCTTCAAAATGTTTGTTTTTAAAATTTCAGTACGATAATATTTAAGCGAAATATAGACACTTGAAAAACGTCAAAAATGTAGATTTTTTGTATCCTTTAATTTTTTTCGTTAGTGTATAATGATTGAGTAAAGCAAACTAAGTAGGTACTTGTAACATGACTAACATACACCAAATATGCCGGAAAATGACTTAAAATTTTACGCAAAAACCATACAGACCAAATTAATTGGAAACATAACGGGAATCTGAAATAATATTTTTTTTAAGGAAAATTTAGTGGCGTGTTATTAAAAAATATTTGCAGTAAATCTCTCACGGACATCAATAATAAAAAATTATTTTTTCTTGTACGCCAAAAATGTCCTTTGATGCATAGAACACTTTTCCTAAATTTCCTAAAAATAATTGTATCTACTGGTTATTTTAAAGTTATTGTAAAAAACTTAACTAACTTAATATTTCTTTAAAATTTAAAATTTATCACCTCGTCCGGAATATCTTCGTATGAAGTTTTTTTATTTTCCGGTGGAGAATCACCTCTTAAAGTTTGTCGGAGAAGTTAGTGGACACGCTGTATAAATAACATTGTTATTGTTTAAAAAAATAGCTGTAATTTTTGCCCCCGTAGAGTTTCCGATTTTAAATAACATAAAAAAAGTTTCATAAAAGTGTTATCAACATCATAGCTCTTACTGAGGACTTCGGGTGATTGCCTGTTTTACAGCTAAAATCAACTCAACAAATAAAATGTTTCGGTTTTTATTATATATATTTTTAAAATGATATTGAACTAAACTAAAATGGTAATTTATGTAACAAGTGCATAAAGTGATACATTTTTTTACAAATGGGAAGTTTGACAGCACGAGCCGTTAGGCGAGTGCAGCAATCCCATGAGTAAAAAAGACATTTTATGCATGTGTTACATACAATATTTTTTCTATGACCGTATAAAAATTTTCCAAATTACCAGTTTACACATACATGTTTTATTTATTAAAACTTATTAACTTTAATTTTTGGAGTACAGCCATTAAATTGCATAAAAAAATTTTGGCCTTCCTATTTTTTAAAAGACAATTATCCCCTTTGTAACTATGCCGTGATTTAATTTTAGAAAATTGTATGTACTTACTTTTTGTAGAAATAATACTAAAACAGTATAATTTGCTTTTTAATTTGTTAGTCATCCAAATTCCATAATACTATTAATTTTAAATAATATCTATGAAATTTATTCGCAAACTGTCAAATTTTAAAACTGGTGACACATAAACTAAAAGAATTAATGACGAAATCAAGTCGAGTTTACTGTTAGATTGCATAAATTAATATTTAAGTTTATTGTAGTAGGCATGAAAACAAAACACTAATTCAAAGTGTAAAAAAGTGTTAAAAGGTTTCTTTTTGCTAACACTTTTTGTAGTGTACTGAATAAAGTACTTTATCTTCTTGTTAACGATTTAAAAAATAGCATTTTTTTACCGGTCGTGGAAAAATTATTTTGCTTTCTATTTGAATATTCAATGAATCAAATTTTAATAAGTTACCAGAATTTATTATTAATTAAAGGTGTTTTCTAAATACTTGTAGCTGAGATATTTTTAACAAAAACTTTTTTCATTGTAGAAAAAATAAAAAGTAAAATTTTTAATCTAAGTTTAAATCCAAATACCCTACAGGGTGCTTCATTTAAAAAAAAGTGAAGGAGAAAGGACTTACGGTTCTTACTGTAGGTATTTAAAAATAGATTTTTAAATTTTCCTACATTTTTTAGACAATACCAGGAGGCCCGTTGCGCCACTGGTATTAGCAATATTTCTGATATTTCAAAATCATTATCTTCAATAACCTTTCGTAAAGTGTGTTTTTTCTCCAAGTTAGTAATTTAAACAGCTTGAAAGACTTATCTAGAAAAACCAAGTTACAAAAAATTTTTAAATTTGCCATGCAATCAAGGTAAGTATTTTACGAAATTTTAATAACTTTCCTAAAAACCTAATATTTTTAAGCACTGCGTGACTTTTTGTATAAAAACCTACTATTATTTGTTTATTTATGATACTGAGTATATCGTAAAAAACAGTTTTTTTATCTATTATTTGAAGGGCGATTGTCGATTACGCAGTAGTAAAACTACTAGAAGAGTGCGTATAACCGTTGTATGACCCGGTATTACTTTTGCGAATAAAAATTGATAATTCTCTTTACAAGTTCTATAGGCTGTTACATTAATAAATTTCTTAACTTTATAAACACCCTGTATTTCTTTAGCATTACATTTAAGACCTAAGACGTAGATATCATTGTGCTCAAGGAAAAATCATTATACAGTAAAAACAAGTAATTAAGAAAAGCTACTTACTAAGTATGCTTATTAAAAATATTTTAAATTTTTAATGCATATTCAAAATACAAAAATACAAATCAAAGCAAAGTTAATACGATAATTAACATTATAAAAGAAAAACCAGCTGAAAGCAAGGCGCCAATAATAAAAACAAAAAACAAACATTGATGAGGCCGCTTATTATAAAGGAAGATTTTGATGATGTAAGTATACAAATTAAGGATCAATGTGATAGTACGGCAGTAAAGAGGTTAATCAGAATGAAACAAGTCAACTCATTAGTCGACGGCCCTAATTAGGCCTGCTAATCTCAACGTTCATGTAAAATTATTGTAGAATAGTTGAATTTACGCAACGCACATTAATTTACGTCAAAGTACACATATTTTTCAGTGACGCTTGGCTTTGAGAGATAGTTTTTATGGGATCCGCACGTCGCGCCCCTGCATGAAAAACTGTTCATAAGGTCTATTTGAATAGAAAAATGCACGGGCTGCATAGCGGTTGCCAAACGAATCTGCTCTTTATGAGTTTTCGGTGGAGCTTGTAATTTTTCAACGGCGCGTCGACTCTAAAAACACGTCGATAAAGCCGAGTTTGCAGCATAAAACTGCGCCGAGTACGTCCTTAGTGATTTTACAGTTGGGTTTGGGATTCTGGAGCCATTTTGCTCAAGCGAGATCGATCCCAGAAAGGGAGGGACTGAATGCCGCGCATGCATGCCGTTTTATCTCTTTTTGTCTTACGCTCTCGCTTCTACACCCACAATGAATCGACTTCACGACTCTTACTTTCTGCCGCTCTCTTTTGCACCGTTGTTTCCTACCCTTTCTAACCCACACTCTTCTCTTGTTGCGGAGCAATGTTGCCGGTCGAAGGTTGCGTTGATGTTCTCTGAAGCCCTTTAAATACAGGATTTGTGGTGTAAAAATATTAAAAAGTGTTTATAATTACTACTTTTAACATCGTAGGAATAAGGAATATTAAAGATATATTCTAAGTTTACGTCAATTACTAAAGATTATAGCACGAATAATTAAAATAATGCTGATTTTAAAACTTATTACAATGTCCAAATTAAGAAAAATAAAAAAAGCCGCTAATAGTTTAATTCGCATTTTTGTTTTTATTCTTATTAGCACGGAAAGGCGTGATTTTGTTACAGACCTTCTTAGAAGTTTTAGTAGATCTCAAATACATATTAGGTTTGTTCCAGCAGAATGTTGGAAACATGTTAGCAACAATCGTAAAACTAGGAAATTGTTACAAACATTAGTCAGAAATGTTGGCAACAGTTTTCTGTTGGAACGAAAAATAAACAAGGCGTGCATACTGCGTATACGTCAATACAAGAAAGGTTATGTTAAAAATTGTCAGCAATGTTTGAAGAAAGTTTGCAAACTTTTCAAACAGTTTCCAACACGTTTCCAACATCTTAAAACTACTGCTGGAACAACAAACAATTGTATAATGTTACAAACAGGGCACTGCTGGAACAACAAATTTGACGTGCGCAGAATCCGAACGGTTGCAAACATTTCTGACAGCCTGCTGAAACAAACCTATTATATGTTTTAAATGGTCTAAAGAAGTGAATATTATAACATAAATATTTATATTAATAAACCTGTTCAATTTAATTTAGTGGCGCCCAACGCAGGGCCTTTAAACAATTAAGGTGTTTCTAGCAAAAAATTAATAGATTTAAAGTCAATATTTTAAAAAATTGTCCTGGTAAACATTGGTGCGTTCACCACACAATTTAACCTATGTGTTTTTCGTAAAAGCTTGTATATATCTCAATTTAATTTTTTTGATCAAAAACTCACAAGTCAACGTACATTTTTCAAGAAAGAACTGTTTTTGCTAATTTAACAAATTAATTTTTTTGACATATGTGATTTTTCCTGGAAACCGCCTAATTAGCTAAAAGCTTCTATACACGAAAAAAAAATCAAAAGGCGTGCCATACGAGTGTAGCGCAAAAATTGTGTTAAATCTATTTATTATTGACGTTCTAAGTATAATTTTTGTCAATAATTCTGTTATGAAAATCAACAAGTCCTAAAGTTTTGTAAGTAAATGATAGTATCTAGCTAACAACAGTAATCAAATATGAATCTTGACTACATTATGGTAGTATTGAAAACGGTAACATAAAGTTCTGCTACAAAAGTATTAAATACTACTGCACATTATTTGCTACAAAAACGGAACGAGTTTTACTACAACGTGTACCTGGGGCCTGTAGTGCTATACATTGTAACTGTGTAGGTTACAATTGCATGAATATTTACCAGATTTTTTTTCCGTTCGACGACTAAAATTAGGAGGTGGCCCGATGAAATATTTAACAGTTCATTACTTAAATGCGCAATTTTTTTTTTACTTTCAAATTTTATCAGAGGTCGTTATTTAGAAATGTATTATTGTAAGAAATTAAAATCAAAGCCGTACGCGAATTATTACGCAAATTTACGTTACGACGAGCTGAAAGTAGTGACTCAAAATAGAAGGCAGATCAGTGGAATATTTAATAGTTTATAACTGGTCCAAAATTGTTTTACTATCAAAATATTTTAGATGGCTTTATTTAAAAATGTTTTATTGTAAGAAATAAAAATCAAAACCGTTCGCGAACTATTTTGCAAATTTTCGTTACCACGAGCTGAAATTAGCGACTAAAACTAGGAGGTGGCCCAGTGGACTATTGAATAGTTTATAACTTTAATGCGCAACATTTCTTGAGTAGTAAAAATTTATTAGAGGGCTTCATTAAGACATATTTTATTGTAAGGAATTAAAATGGAAGCCATTCGCGAACCATTTTGCAAATTTTTGTTACCACGAGCTGAAATTAGCGACTAAAAATTAAGAGATGGCCAAGTGGACTATTTAATAATGTATAACTTTAATGCGCAAAATTTGTTAAATATTAAAATTTATTAGAAGGCTTCATTTAGACATATTTCATTGTAATAAATTAAAATCGAAGTCATTCGCGAACTATTTTGCAGATTTTTGTTACCACGAGCTGATATAAGCGCCTAAAATTAAATGGTGGGCCAGTGGACTATTTAATAGTTCATAACTTTAATGTGCAAAATTTCTTAAATAGTAAAATTTATCAAAGGGGTTCATTTAGACCTATTTTATTATAAGAAATTAAAATCGAAGCCATTCACGAACTATTTTGCAAATACTTGTTACCACGAGCTGAAATTAGCGACTAAAATTAGGAGGTGGTCCGGTGGAATATGCAATAGTTCATAACTTTTTGACTGTTAAAATTTATCAGAGGGCTTCATTTACAAATATTTTAAAGTAAAAAATCAAAATATAAGCCATTCGCGAATTATTTTGAAGATTTTTAACCAAAGGAAGCGGCGCGGGATATTAGTGAATTTATGGCAAATTTTCGTTACTACAAAATTAAAATTGGCGACCAAAATTAGGAGGTGGCCCAGTAGTATATTTAATAGTTCATAAAGTCAATGCGCAAATTTTTATGATCATTAAAATTTTTTAGCGGGCTTTATTTCGAAATATTTAAAAGTAGAAAATAAAAATTAAAGCCATTCGCGATTTATTTCGCAAATTTTCTTTACCACAAAGTTGAAACTGCACGGAAAAAAATCGAAAGGCGTTGTGTGTAAGAGTGTAGCGTAAAAATTGTGTTAAATCTGTTTATTATTTACGTTCTAAGTATAATATTTGTCATTAATTTTCTGTTATGAAAATCAACGAGTCCTAAAGTTTTGTAAGTGAATGATAGTAGCTAGCAACAGTAACCAAATATGAGTCTTGACTACATTATAGTAGTATCGAAAACGGTAACATGAAGTTCTGCTACAAAAGTATTAAATACTACTGTACATTATTTGCTACAAAGACGGAGCGAGTTTTACTACAACGTGAACCTGGGGCCTATAGTGCTACACATTGGAACTGTGTACGTTACAATTGCATGATTATTTGCCAGATTTTTTCCTGTATATTGGTTATTAATTGTGCTCAGAATTCCTTTCCAGACGTTATTTTTGTTTAAAGTAATAAATTATCTTGCTTACCTAAAAGTTCTTTTTTTCTCGTTTTTATTCATTGTTTACTCTTGGCAATAAATTCTACGTTTATGTGTATACTAAATGTCCACAAATTTATTGGACAAACTATAACTCCTAGAATACCTATAAAACATATTAAAATAAAAATTGGTAGCTATAGGTAAATAGTAAAACAAAAGTTTTTGCGTATTTTTTACTTTCAAATTACATCCGGTTTAACAACAAATGGCTCACATTTAAGATTTTTAAATGAAACACTTTACATATTTTATCAGTTTTGGATTCCTAAGACAACACTAAATGAGAATCTTAAAAAGTGATTTAGTAAGTAGTTTTAGCCTACTTAATTTGTTTAAAGCCATTCTTATATAATATTGTATCTAGGTGGTCATGATTAAATGCAAATTATTCTATGGACCCCAGGTAATGTTAAAAATACGATTTCAAAATTTAGCGAGTAGTATAAAAGATTAAACAAGTTGGCAAATTGTCATTTTCATGTATTAAAATTATTTTTTTTACGAATCTCACGATACAAATTTACTTGATATCGGGTTAAAAATAAAGACAAAAGCTGAGGATCTTAGCCAATATGTAGATGTAATATTATAAGTGGTCCTCATTAAACCAAGTAGGCGTAAAAACTTTTTAAAAGGTCAAATTTTAATTCAGAATTGTTTTAAAGGTCCAAAAATGTTAAAATATACAGGGTGTTTCATGTAAAAACTTAAAATTAGAGTCGTTTCCGGTTTAACAGAAAGTAACCGAGAAGTAAGAAATATGCGAAAACTCTCCTCTTCCCATACATTTTTCTATACCAAGTCATACTTTTATAATAGGTTTGTCTTAATATTTTAAGTTATAGCTTGTCTAATAGATTCGTTGACTCCCAATAGGTTGTATAACTAAGTGAACAGTATGTGTACTTATTGGAAATAAATTATATTCTATTCTATTTTATACCAAAAAATAATATAAGTTGCAAAATATATCAGATTTAAAAATCAGATATTAAACTTAATATTGTTACGTCATGTAACAACGAATACTTTATGTCACCAATAATCCTCATCGCAGGGTGGTGAATTTTCTGTCTCCCTCGGCCTCATCTTTCATTCTCCATCAGGACCGCTCTGTTATCCTCTTTGTTTGCCGGTCATTAATACAAAACTGTCCCTCTTGTGCATAGACTTCCTTGCCCTCGCCATCCCGCCACGGACGACTATCTCTCTTGTTTTAAGGGCTTTTATGTAAATGCTCTTATACCCTCCTTGTTGGTCGTTTTGGCTCTGGGGCTTAGAGCAACAATATAGGTTTTGCCTTTACTCGTCTATGACGCGTCTATGGGCGAAAATTTTAGACTTGGAAAATGTTGTAGATACGAAGTTTTAATTTCCCTTAGGTTTTATGTTGTTCTGTGGCTTTGTGGTTAATGAAAAATATTTAAACTTGTTTTATGTAGCATTTGTTACCCTAAAGGAAGAAATGATATATTTATTTAATATGGGGAAAAAAGAAGTAATTTTTATCCTAAACTATTAATTTAAACAGGAATAATTGCAAAGTAAGGTGTTTTAAATAAACATGAAAGAGAAACCATTAAATAATCCCAAAAATCAAAACACTTATAAGTTTTTAAGTAGCAAGTGTACCACTACTTTTTTCAAAATAAGACCAAAAAATATCCAAACTTATTAGGCAATTAGCTAATAGGTATTTTAAAAATATTTTAATTTTAAAATAAAAAATACATTTCTCCCAAGAGTTTCAGGTCATAATTAGTAGGGTATTTCATAAATCTTGTTACCGTACACGTAGACACCATTTTTGTGGCTCTATGGGAGTTTTTTGTCATTTTATATTTTGCCACCTAATTTTAACTATAAACAAGAAGAATAGAGAAAACATCCTGTATAAAATTTTCATTCTTTTTCATCTATTATTCATTAAGTATAAAAAAGATTAAATAAACATTAAAAACTCAAGAAGCCCGTACGAAGAAGTGAATCTTAGTGTGGGGGGACCCTTTATTACAAAAAATAAAAATATTGTTTTTGGGTCGCCTACACTTTCCGATGAAAAAAAAGGGACATGTTTAATGTTATTAATTGAAACTTTTCGACAAAACAACTTATTGTAAATCGACTTACTATTTAAAGTAGTAATTTATTATACATATAGGCCAAGTACCTATTTTTAATACCACCTTGTTACAAAACACTAGCATAAAAATCTCTAAAACATAAATATTTTTAAATTTAAAAATTGCTAATACCTAATAGACAAAATATCTGAATTTACTGATTTGGGCTATAACATTTCTACATGCCTTTTTCATCAAAGTAAACATTTTTATCAAACTAAAAGTTTTTGCTTTAGCCAATTATTACTGTTATAATACCAAAGTTAGCCATACATACAAAAGGTTTTTATGTTCAAGCTGTCTTGTTTGCAAATCAAATAGTTCTATTTTTGCAGGGGTTTATATTGCCTAAAATTACTTTTTAATTACTATTTATTAATTTCTATTTAGGATACGTTATAAAAGTAATATCGTTGTGTAATATAAAACAGTTGTTTTCTTTAAAGTTTTTATTACATAATATATTTTCGAGCAACATTTTAAAATAAATGTTGCCAAAAATTAACATAATGTTAGGCATTATTAATTCTTTTGATAAAATAAAAATGTTTCTTTAAAAAGAATGTTATTTTGCTAAATTACCCACCAATTGGCCGAGAAATACGTTTAATTTTGATAGTGTTGGTATTAATGGAGAAAACAAGTTCACTTTAGATGTAATTAAGAACGACAAAGAGTTATTAGATAATCCATTCGCCAAACATAAAACAGTAAGTTGTATTTTTATGCGTTAAAATAAATCACCTCCTAAAATGTTTCGCAGTTGTTTAGAAACACTCTGTATATACTATATAATAGATTTTGTTCAATTGTTAAATGGCATTAAGAACCAGGCTAAACCCTTTCACAAATCAAAAAGTGCTTTTCCGCTTATTTTCAATACCATAAAACCTAGTTATCAGTGCTAAAGTAGACCAACAATTTTTATAAGATAGCTATAGCACTTAGTCCACTTTGGCTCTAAAAAGTTTCATGCTATTAAAAATACGTGTTAAAGCACTTTTTAATGTGTGGGATTGTCTCCCTTGGTTTTAATTACCTCAATTTATGTTAAAAGTAATAAAAGGATAAAACAGTTGATGACAAGTGCAGGTCATCTTCGGTGTTTTTTTTTATAATAAAATGTACCTCTTGGTAAAGTATTTATATAATAAAAAAAACTATTTAGGAAACAAGATCTCTTTTAAGCAAAAATATGGTCCATTTTAATGCATCCACAACACAATCTTGTTCCTTGTCGAGAATAAAGTTATTAAATACTCAGCCTTTAGCCGCCAAATTTTGCAGAGTAAAGACACCTAGGTGCTCGTCCACTTAGACGAAGCGTCAAGTCAAGAGAAAATTCGCCGAGTTGCTTTACATGTAATTAAATAGAACCTGCCAATATAAGCGGTCCGGAGCTATTTTGACTTGTCGCGACGCGTCGCCTAAGTGGGCGAGCACCTTCAATCTTGTGGGCGTCACATTTCAGTATGAACTTAACTGGCATAAACACATTGTATCTATAGTCACGGCAGTTTTTAAAAACTTGGATTTCGAGCCTGTAAGTATTTTTCCTCTTCTAATTTATACACTTTGTATGTGTCCCAAATCCCACCCCTTTTAATATTGTTCTTATATCTGGGACACGGCGTCTTCCACAACCTCCAGCATTCTTGATTTCATTTAAAGAAAAGCTGTATTAATGATCCTTCCCTTACATAAATCCTTTTCTCGCCGATCGTCGGGCTGTAGGGGAATTGTCGTTTTTTATATGTACTTGCATGGCTTCTGCTCTAAAGAACTGTCCAGTATAATTAATTTACTACTCGGTTCTCAACAGACAAACTTGTGGTGCCGTAAGTATGTATCCCTATACGGTCTAACTGGACAGGCCCAGAACTTTCTTCTTTGTTTGTTCGTTTATCCCTAGAGTTTCTAGATTGTAGAACCTGCTGCCCGCGGAGGTCTTTTCTTTCCCCTCAAATTTTTAAGTATTTAAGTTCCGTGTCACCAAACTTTCTCTTACCTCGTTTAAGACACCCACGGTACGTTAGTATTTAGGCTTTCAGACTTCTCGGATTGTCCAAAGATTAAAAAAAAATGTTTTAAAGACAGTCTTTTGCATTTTACCATTATCCCAAGCAATTTTTAAAAATGTATTTAAAATAAATTCCTTTTTTTCCATAAAATAACTACGACGAGGCTAATTTATAACAAAACATCATTTTATTTTATTGCTGTAGTGCAGTATAAACAAACATTATTAACGCCCTGCTCGCAGCTTCATTTCACAAAACTACCGACAAAACTGTAATGAGTTTCATCTTTTAAATATTAAAACTTTAATCAGTCCAATACGCCACTGCCTTTTGATCTCGCATATTGCGTTCCAGTGGTGCCTCATATCATCACATGATAAATATTGGGAAAGGCAAGAGATAAATAATCGGTTCGGTATTTTTGGGAGGTGGAGTAAATCTGACTTTTGCTGCAAATTTTCAATACACTCTGCAGCAAATATAATATTTTTAGTAAGTAAACCTATTATTTTATCGCTTAGGCATGTACGTATAACATTTATGAATTACCTAAAATGAGAATAAAAATAATAGTAATTGCATAAATAATTTAAAAATATTTATTTGTTATGCTAGTCACCAGTTTTTAGCCAATTTATTATAAATTATAGTTTTAAATTTATACCGTGCATTTTTGTAATGTTTTCTCTTCTTATTTTTCAAAAGGATATATTTTAAAAAGTTTCGGTTATAAAATTGATGCATAAATAAGATATTTAAGAGTGAAATTGACAGATAAAAATTTTAAAATGTTAAAAATTAAAAAAACCTATATTTTTTAAAATTATTAACACCCTGTTGTTCGAAAACTAAGACGTTTAGAGACAAATTTTTATATGAAGTTTGTTCATGTTTTTTTAAGTAGAATTTAAAAATAAAAAATGGTGATTTTCTTAACTAAAGAATTTGATCGTATCGATACAAAATGACCATGCCGGGAATTGGTTTTTATTTATTTACGCGAAAACCGTACATCAAATTAAAAAAAAGTTAAGAGGGCAAATTTGTTTCTAATGTAATGGGAAGTTAATAAAAATATTTTAAAAAATGCAGTGGCGTATAATTATTTTATTAAAAATATTAACCCCAAACCCCTCATGGAGGACACTGGTAATAAATAAGTTTTTTTCTTGTATGCTACAAAAATGTGTTTTGGTGCATAAAAAGGGTTCCCATAATTTTTTAAAAATATCTTAATTGGTATGAAAGTTATTATAAAAAAATAATATTTTTTTTTAATTTTTAACACCCTGTAGTTCAAAAACTAAGACGTTTAAGACATTGTTTATATGAAGTTTTTCTCATATTTTTTAATGTAAAATTAGCCCTAAAAGTTTGTCGGATAAGTTGTGAAACACCCTGTATAATTATTTTTGGATTTTATTACAGGTATTAAGATCATTCTTAATTGGAATTACACACAAAATCAGTTCTTACGTACTCTTTAAAAAATCATAACCGAAATTAGAAAAATCTTTAAACATTTAAAAAAGAAACATATGATGTTATATGTATTTGAACCAAATAAAGGAGATTCATACATCAAACAGTATTTTATAAAAAACAAAAAAAGAAATTTAGTGTGGTGACTTAAAGAATTTATTATAGGGAGCTGTTATTTTTTTTAGAAAAACATCTCTATAATAAACTTTTTGGTGTAAGATATGGAATCTGTTTTATGAGTTTTTGATTTTGATCATCGATATTTTTTTCCGCAGCGTTCTTAAATAAAAAACACATATAATTTAAGGCAGTGGGAGGTTCAGAACAACAAATTTACGCCGTTAAATATTTATTTGTAGCGGGCTTAATTTAAATATTTCAAATATTTTATGCTTCAGTAAATTTTACTTTAAAAAGATAGAAATAAACTAAATAACATTCTACACATATAATGAAAAACGGAAAGAAATTAGACCATCTTTCATGTAACTCCTTTAATTATTAATTGCAAATAATAACCAATAAAAATTAATAATAAGTTTTTGCATTTCAATGCAATAAAAGTGGAGTTCAACACGACGAAAAATTTATAAGTAAGTTATTAGGTCATTAATACTACTTCATTTTTAATAGTGTTTTATTTTTTCTTTTAACTTATATTGCTTAATACTTTAAATCAAAGTTTTATTTATATGCCATTTTGCCTTAGTTTCAACCTTACTTTATAACAAAGTTTAAACTTACTCAGCCATTGACCCTGGCTGCACAGCCAATGATATCCATGTTTCACAAACTACAAATAATCAGTTTTTAGCGTTCGGTGTGTACAAAAAAGGTGATTTTTGCCCTGGGACAAGGTAAGTGTTAACACATCAATAATATCCTCCAATGTTAGCGGCAAAATTTATGGTTTGAACGTCACGGTAAAATGGAAAATAAAAAAGAAACGCCATTACAAAGCTTTGTCTATATTAGCGGATTTGGTGGATTGAATTTTTATAATAGAAGCCAAATTTTAGCAAAATGGATAGTTACTTTAGAAATATTTTTTTGGTTACGTAAAACGCTTTAATGTATTACCAACTATGGAATATTTGTTAGTTTAAATGTACGCAAGTTGGATAGTCATCTAACTATCATACCGAATTCAAATACTGTTTATAATTTCACTGTTAATCGGCGGTGTTAATAAGTGGTAAAATTTTTTACGTGTTATAAAGAGGTCATCTGCTTTGCAATATTATAACAAAAAGCATTAAAGAAACACAATAAAATATTTAATTTGTTATAAAGCAAAATCTATTTTTTTAATTCTAGAGACAAAAAGTAAATTTAAAAATTATTATGTGTGTATGTTTAAAAACTTTAACTATAATCTACATTCTATAAAAAAGCCAAATATTCTTCTTTTTTTAAACAAAATTTTTAAAGTACACAGTAAACTATAAAAACCATCTTCTCATAAAATTAACATCTTTTTAATAGACAGCTTACGTATTGGTTTATTTTATGGGATATACGTATTAAGTATAAAAAATGTTTTTAAGTAACAATAGGTTTATTTAAAATATAAGATAATTTGGACCAATATGTAATAGTAGTAGTAATAGCTATAATAAACGCTAGACCGACAAAATACAGCGTGTCTTTGGAAGTTCCTACGAAAATTAAATATAATTATTAACTTAACAAAAAAATTACCTTTTTCTAAAAAAATTGCTTGGTAAAAAATGATTTTCTATAAAAAATATTTTAATTTTGGATATGCAGGGTGGCTTGAAAAAGTACCAGGTTACAAATTAATAAATGACGTCGACTATATTTTAATACTAATGGTTGCAAAGACTTGAGTTTAAAAAATATATATTTTAAGTAACCAAAAAATGACGAGTGGTATTTTTAGTTTATCTAATGTTTATTTATTTATTTATTTAAAACACATTAAGAATAGGACAAAATAAAATAAAATACTAATATTGACAAAATGACTACGCGTAAAATCAAAAACCAAAATCCTTTTTACTCTTGTCGAAATGTCACAAATGTCAAATTTTGACATCTCTCTTTCGTAAGTATCGTTTAAGTGCAGATATAAAAAAATCCCTAAATGACATTTATAACTACATAATGACGTAAATAATTTAATTTTCTTTGGAGGGGATGGACCTTCTGAACTAGATGACAACCAAAAAAAAAAATTTAGGTAACAATCGGAAAAAATATGCTCTTAAGATGTTACACCTACCCTTTTGTGTGTGCAAGTACAAAAAAAAACAAAAAAGGACTTTAGTAAAGGATTCTGGGGAAGGTAAGTACCCTTTTATCCCCCCCGCCCTTATATACGTCTGTGTACCAACTACAGTTAGTTAAATAATATCTTAGGATTGGAGTAGCAGAAGAAATTGAAGAGCAAATGAAAGTTAGGTCTAAGTCTAAAAAATGAAAATGTTATTTTTACCAATTGTATGTAAATCTAAAATAATATACAAAATACAATGATAAACTCTTATAATATATACACTACTTGTTTAAAGTGAGGACCCCCTCCTAACTTTTAAATTGTTTGGTATTTTTCTATGAAAATATGAGGACTTTAGTAAGACATTATAAACCAAATTTTAGACAAGAAATGACAGATATAAATGTCAAACTAAGAGTTGGGCACCATTTTGAAAACAAAAATTAGAAAGGGTGTCGTAAGGTACATCATGTTAAAGCTCATGTGCGTCATTAAAAAAATATACGTTTTGTCCTACCTTGCATATTATTACCCATATTACCATTAAAAAGATCTTTAAAAGAGCCTTAAGAAAATACCACATTAAGTTTATGTAACTTTATTAGTTTCGTAAATATTACCGTCCTAATCAGGTATTCAAGTTATTTTTGAAGTAGCGCCATTTTGTAGTAGGTAAAGGTATTAACTTTATATTCTGGGGTTATAAAGTACTCGTTAGGAGCTTTAAAATGATGTGCCACAAGACCCCCACGTCCATTAAATTTATGTTTCCAAAATGGTGCCAAACTTTTAGGTTAATATTTATATTTGTCATTTCTTGTCAAAAATTTGGGTTATGTTGTCTAACTTAAGTCCTTAAATTTCCATTAAAAGATACCGAACAATTTAAAAGTTATGAAGAGGGTCCTGTCTTTAGACAAGCACTGTATATTTGCAACTACTATTGGTAAAATGGAAAATATTTGTTTTGTGGTACATTTTTAAAGCTCGTATCAAGGGGATCAACATACAATTTAAAAGAATATTATTTACTTAGTGTAAAATTGTCCTACTAATAACACACGTTCTTAAATTATTCCGGAAATTTTTTTCAGCCACGAATATTTCAAGGAAATTCTACCTTGCCTGAGGCTCGGAATAATTCGTCGGAAAATTTCAGAAAATTAATTTAGCATCAGTGGTATTTTATTTAGAATTTATTTTCTCAACATCAGCAAGTATTCAATCTTAGCTTTGTTCAAATTATAATTAAAATATTTAAATTTGTTTTTGTTTTATTTAGAATTAACAAAAAAACAAACTTAAACACTATTTAAAAACCTATAAAAAAATATATCTTAATATTTCAACGCTTAAATAGTAAACTAGCTTAAAAATGAAATGAAGACAAACATCGAAAACTAGACGGAGCAAAATTTAACACCCTCAATGTTACTATATACAAAATGGATGCCGCGTCGTGGCCGTCGCGACGGAGGTTAAGGCAAAGCAGTCGCTGATCAATAATGAACATGTCGGACTCGCCATCAACAACACTCGTTCGAGATATTTGCCCTCAGAGGGTTTGTGTGTCACAGGGGCGCCGACATTATGGGGGTGATACTAAAATTGTGTATTTCATTAATCAAGATTGTGAATTACTTTTTTCAATTTATTTGTTTCGTAATTTTCCATTGATACAATTTTTATTTTTAAAAATATTACCATAACAAAATCAGTCTTAACCTATGACTTTAAATAGTTTTGTTTACCTTTGATCAAATGGCTTAAATAAAACAAATCATACATAATACAAAATTGCATTTTTGTACTAAAGACTCTTATTTTTAGCTTTGATTTTTGCCTAATTTAAAAAACAAGTTTATATTTATTTTTAGTAACTACAAAAAAATTATTTGTAACTTTAAAGAATATGCACGATGAGCACAAATAATAACCAGTTATAAAATAGATCGTAAGTTATTTTTTGTTTTAGAATCATAATGTGATTTTTTGTTATTTGTTAAAACTGACCAATAAACAAGTTATAGTATTGTTTGGTATTTCTATTAATACTCTACTATAACTCGTCGTCGTATGTGACGTGTACGCGATTACAATTAAAATTATGGCCTATAATTATCTTATAAACCTAATTTTTTCTTAAACAAACATAGATAACTACCGTTTTTCCATTTTTAGCCAATATTTATCCTTAGAATTCACCTTCTTCTTTTATTTAAAATAATCTAGAATGGAACATAACATTTCGCTCCTTCTTGACATCTAACGTCCAAATATTTTTTTTTCTTGCCAAATTTTATTTTCATGTTGCAAGGGGTAAGTCACCGGCAAGACATCCCCGGTTTCTAGAGTGAATCCTTTTTGGAAACTACTAAACCCATTTTAAAAAATCAATAATGACCCTTAAAAAGGTAATTTATATAAGGTACCTATCATTTAACCCACCTTTATATATAAACTTTTTATGTTTGTGTAGTGTTTTTGTGTCTTCCAGAAATAAAAGTTTAAATGTTTATTTGTAGTTTAGGATTTAGTAAAAGTGTACAAATCAGTGGCGTATTTACCAAAAGGCTGAGTAGGCTGAAGCCTATGGCGGCGTTTTTTAGGGAGGCGGCAGACGTATTTTAGGGGCGGCACAATTTGTACTTATAAATAATTTTGTGGATTTCGAATTTGATTTTGTACGTAGAATTGAAAGAAATGAAAGAAGAGACCGTTTTTTTGTTTTTGCTCTTCAAAATTTTTTTCAACGAAAAAAGATAAACAAAGGGGCAGCGAAAATAAAATAGCCTACGGGCGGCAAATATGTAAATGCGCCTCTGGCACAAATATCGAAATTTTTAAAGGTAGCTTGATGTTTTAATTGAACTACCCTGTATGTTCTCACTATTGTTATCATTTAATTTTAGTCGATCCACTGAAGTTGTTACAAAACAAAAACAAATCGGATTTGTTTGGAAATAGGAATTTTACACATAAACTAAAAAAAGGAACTTTGCAGATGGGTCGGTAAAACAGACGACACAGACCGCGATTTTAAAGCCTCCGACAGAACGGAACGTATGCATATCTCAGCAATCCTCCTTCTTTAGTAAAATAAATAATAGTTTAAAAAACTCAAAAAACACGCTTTTATATGCAACCGAACTAGAAATTAGAAAATAATTTTCATCACAAAGAGTTTGTCACTTCAGAGTAAAAAGCGTGGGGTGCATTTTACTATTTTTCATAACTTTTCCCTCATAGATATTTGCAAATAGAATAATTATAACATTTAATATATTAAGCACCCCACGCTTTTATTCTGAAGTGACAAACTCTTTGTAATGAAAAATTATTTTCTAATTTTTGGTTCGGTTGCATATAAAAGCGTGTTTTTTAGTTTTTTAAACTATTATTTATTTTTCACTTTTTAGTTCGATATGCATGTATGTATGTATGTATGTAAAAATGCTCCAGTTTATTCACTAAAAAATTCCTTCGCCATTTTGTCAAGAGTAGTATTGACCTTTAAAGGAATTTATTTATCCTGGCGGTCCTAATCAGGATAACGGGATACTGTTTTTAAATTATTACATTGTCATCGGTCCTTGATACGTGTGCAAAGTTTCAAAGAAATTGAATCGCTGAAAGTTGGTAAAAATTAGGCTCAAAGATTCCGTTACATAGATAGATAGATAGATAGATAGATAGATAGATAGGTACAACCCAAGCTAATAAAAGCGTGTTAAAAATGCAATAGAGAACAGTTAAGTATTTTGTTTACAGTGTGTGGTTTATGTCGTGATTGTATCTGATTATTATCAGGGAAATTAAGTGTTACATTTAGAAGTTTTTATCCAAATATGGATTTATTTAATATTAGATTTGTAAAGGAAGTTAAAAACGTCATGTACTTCAAAATGTTATTTTAAAAGAATATTTGCGAAAAGATTACACAGAAAGAGCGTTGCTGTTTTACCGATCCATGCAGAGCCGGCTCGAGGAGAAGTGCCGCCTGAGGCGAGTACAATTTCAATTTTGCCGCCCCTACCAGAAAATTAAATTTAAGATTCAAATTTTTAAAGAGCAAAAAAAGTAGGTTTTTACCTCTATTTCTTTAATAATTGTTTTATTTCTACAATTCTAAAGATTTAGTTATTCACCCCATTGATCTTCTTTCCTCCGTCACACATATTTTTAAAAACCAAAAGGAAAGGTTTTCACTTTTAAATTCCAGTACATTTCAAATTTACAAACTACTTTACTACGATAAATGTGCGACACTGATGATTTACTTTTTACATTTGTTTGCTCAAACACACGCAATACTAGGAAATTATTATTGATGGCCTCTAGCGTAAACCTAATTTACTTTTCGTCAGATAAATAATTGAAATTAGATTTAACGCTCAAAAGAAGAAAGAGTGCTAAAAGTATTTGTAAAGTAGATAAATGAAAGGAAATTAATTAAGTTGTTTTTAGGGTCCTGTTCTTATTATCCCAGCTAAAAGATATATTTATTTAATTGGCTTAATTTAAAACACACTGGATTTTTGGCTTGCACAGGATTAATAACAACATGTTGTAGATCATTTATGGATAAATACACATACAACATAAACGAGGTATCCGACTATATTTTGACCCATTTTGATTTTTAAGAATAACTTTAGAACACACAAACATATCAATATGTTGTTTGCGCAGAAAGCCTTGAATTTTTTTAATGTTTAGTTGTAACATTCTATTAAAATAATAACAAAATTGCAGATTTTTGATCTAGGGCAACTATGTTATTTTAAATGGAACATCATGTATATTTTTCTACAATCTAAAAATTAAATCTGTTCCTTTTAAAACAATGTAATATAAGCTGTGGGTATTTAAAAATATTGAAACTAATTATCTCTTAAAAATTGACTGCATGCCCATTTAGAATATTATTTTTACCATAAAAATTAGCTACAGAAAAAATGCGGCAACAAAGCTATTAGCTATCAACAAAATAATAAATTGTAGTTATAGTCCGGGAGGTAGCAACTTCTGAAAAACAAGAATTTTAGGTTGGCTGATTTTTTGATATGTTGTTCTACCTCCTTTTTTCGGGTAGATCCTCGGCTATCCGGCTGGCGGTAGCGGTTGCGTTGGCGCCTAGCTGTGACCTTGATATTTAGAGTTGTCAATAATATTTCAAAAATGCAGACCTTTTTCAAATCTTATCGTTAAAAGTTTCATTAAAATATACCAAACGGTTTAGAAGTTAGAAGGGGGACGACTGTATAATTGGCAATGTTAAAAGTGTCCTGAAATAAAAACATGTTTTGTAAACCTGTCTAAACACAAGAAATTAAAAATTAGGTGTCTTAAAATGCCTTCAATACCTTGATTATTACCTCTACGGATAAGATGCGAGCTAGAAACGCAACCACTACCGCCAGCCAGACAGTCCAGGGTCTATCCAGAAGAGAAATTACTTAACCTAAAAAATTATTTTTCGAAAATGTTGCTACCTCCCAAGGTATCTGAGGCATATAAGGTTCAGGGGTGTTAATAAGGCCCACATTTAAAAACTCGCTCGCGAGAAAATATATGGGTTCAGGTTTAAACGTTACCCATACATGCGTAAGACCAATAAATATCACAGGAAGTAAAGCGGAGGATGCTACGCGCTGTCTTCATCGTAGTTAGCGAGTAGCGAAAAATTTTCACAGGGTGCAGTATAATGATAAGGATTTATAATTATTGCAAAAACTGTAAGTAATCGGCTTTTATTATTATCTAGAAATAATGTTATATTTTTTTGTGGGTTTTAACTTATCGCTATATATATATATATATATATATATATATATATATATATATATATATATATATATATATATATATATATATATATATATATATATATATATATATTTAACTTTTTACAATAATTAGGCAATTTTTAATCTGAACAAAATGCTGCTTAACTTTCTTAAGTCATTTGAGGTTACTTTTCCCCTCAAAAAAGCTACATATTTTTTTAAGGAAAAGATTAAGTTTCAAGATTGTTTTTGTGTTAAGACTTTCTGCGGAATGGGCATTTTGATAACTTTATTTGTTTTAAAGTTATTGTATTACAATTTTAAAATATTAAATGTTGTCTTTATAACAAGAATAAATGATATTAATTATGAGTATAAAATTTAGATTTTTAAATGCAATATTTAAAGACCAAACTCATGGCAATATTCATTTTCGCTGGTTTTCGCAGGTAAAGTTATAAGTGTTTAATATTAATAATTTTTATCTAAAAGTTAAATACATAGTGGCTCATATTGTAATATTACATCAATTATTACCAAAATTATTTATGAAAACTAAAACCAAAGTAAATTTTTAACACCCTGTATTTCAGAAATCATCCACTTTTAGATCAAGGTAAGTTGGATTTGATCGTCATATTTTAGCCTCAGAAATCTGAATTAGCATTATTTTCGCACCTTTTAAAGACATTCTGAATAACATTCTGGGAAAACCAAAAGTTACTGTTTTAATTAAAAATGGTGAATAAATTTAAATTGGGCTTTAAATTGTAAAAACCCACCAATATGTGGAATATATACCAATATGGACGACTATCAAATGATAGTGACCATTTAACGGCATTAAAAATTATCATCTGCAATTCACTCTATATGTATAGTCCGCCAATATGGGAAACTAATGTGTTAATTGAGCATTTGCGGACATAATAGACATGCAATTTCCGACTACTACCTATTAGCAAATTAAATTTGCTACCTCGCCTCCGCTTAATATTTGAAACACCTTTAAACCTATTAGGATGAAGACTGGAATAAAGACAGTAAAATCAGCATTTTGCCTAAAAATTGTTTTTATTAATATTAATTGTAATAGCGTTTTTACAAATAGTATTTAAACAAAATAAAATTTGGCTATTCTCCAGAATGAAGAAAGATATTTAATAAACAGATTAAGAAAACTAAACTTTTTATGTACTATAAATGACTATTGTGACCTTGCATAATATAATGAAATTAATTTTAATTTTTATTATATTATGCAAGGGCAGAATATTTCTTCATAGTATATACAAAGTTTAATTTGCTTAAAATGTTAATGAAACATCTTAATTCTGGAGAAAAGCCAAATATTATTTTGTTAAAATTTAAACTCCCAGAAAACAAATAGGTAAACTATAAAATACTTATTACATAGCTAAACATTTTTTTACTATTTTTATTTTTTTATCTGGTTATACCTAATAGGTAAGTCAGACTGTCCGTTGCGTCGGTCAGCTTTATTTAAAGGTTGTTCACATTTTTAGTCAGATCAACAGTTTTTTTTGGTAAAAAGTTTACCACCTTTTTGAGACGCGAGCAAAGGCTCAGTTCTCGTCTGGCAGTCTCGTGAGGAACTTATTTTATTGGAAGTTTTTCTTAAAATGTTTAATCAAATGATTTATTCTGAGAAAAGCCTAATATTAATTTGTTTCCCAGAAAACAAATAAACTATAAAATACAAATAGCATTGACTTCTTAATTTAGGATTATAGGACTGTAAAATAAATGCGGTTTACATTAATGATTATTCAAAAATAGGTTTACAAGTGAACACGAAACATTCTCAAATAAGGTTACCTATTACATTGGGTTAAAAAATATATATACCGGGTGATGCATCGCCGGGCGGGACATAGGAAATCCCATGTAATTTTTAATGGGGTCAATTAATGGCTTCCCTAATTATTTTACAGAAAAATTCTATTGAAGTTTATTGGAGAGCATGCAAATCTACGTCTGTGGTAAAAACTTTAGATTCTTCGGTTAACCCGTTTGCTAGTTAGATGCTAATATATATTTAAAAATTGTTACATTATTAACGCCTTATATTTATGAACAACAATAAAAATACCAGTTTGTTACTACTTCAAATATTATTATTTAAATAAATTCAATATATATTTTTGAAAAAAGTTTAATGCGCCACGAAAAACATTTGCGAACATTTTTCAATAAATTTGCTCCTTAAACAAGTTATTCGGAACAAAAAAAAATCCATAAATTACTTTTGGATTTATAACTTTTGAAAAAGTGAATTTATTTAATAAATGTTAAAAGACTTTTTCTGTAGTGCATTTTATTTCCTTTTAAATGTGTATTGGATTTATTTAAATATTAGTATTTGCATAGTAACAAAAATCTAAACTCAAAAACAAAATTGAAAAAATAGTTTAATGTCCAAAGCCCGATTACATGGAAACGGCTTATTTGGCGATAATTTACAAGCAAAGCTTTTCTGTAGAAAAATTTTTTTTTGACTGTGTGTTCGTAGAATTTTTCATATTTACCATTTGAGAGTTTTGCATAAAAAAATATTGTTGTCAAAAAACTGTTAGTCGCAATGGTAGACTTATTAATATTAATATTAAATAAATATATTTTTTTGGTCCAGTCTAATAAATTGGATATTTTTCTAAAGCTCTTTAAAGATCTTTTTTATGATATGACAAAAACTTTATTTAACGGAATATCCTGTTGTTAATATACACCATTAAAAGATTTTTAAAAACAGATTAAGGAAAAAACAACCTTAATCATATTTTTACTTTATTAGCTTCGGAAATATGACCATCCAAATCAGGTATTGAGGTAATTATTTAATATTTTATTTAGTAGTAGGTAGCCTTTTGACTTTATATTCTACAGGTGTAAAGTAATCGTCAGTACCTTTTAAAATGATGTGCCTTAAGACTCCTATTTTCATTAAATAATTTTGCAAGATACCACCTAGTAGACATCTTAAAATTTGTATCTGTCGATTTCACTTTAAAATATAGTATTTACGAATTATTTTTTTGTTTCAAGTTTTCATTTTTTAGGTTGGATAAAAAAAGGCTAAATGTACTCTTTAAAGAAAAACACTGTATACTTCTAAAGAAGTTACTTTGTTTTTTTCTTAGAAAAAATTAATAAAGTTTAAAATCATAAAACGCAAAGGGTCTCAAACATGTTAAAACCATTATTCCCATTTTAAAACACTTTTTTCCAAATTACGGAACTTGCAATAGATTATCAATGGTTTCAATAATTTAAATTTTATTTAATTTAATATAAAAATAAAATTGGAGTACTTCTTCTTAAGATTAAGTTATGCCAAAATAAATTTTGTACCTACGTCATTTTTTAAATAAATACCATAAGAATTTAAATATTGAGGAAAATGAGTGTATTTGTATTTAAGAGAAATATCCGGTTTAACCAGAAATTATTGTAACATTGTAATGGTGTGAAAAATATAAACTTATGTTTTCATTGTATTGTAAAATTTTAACAGTGTTAAACGGGAGGCAACATGTTTTGCTGGGCCTTTAAAAATATATGTTTTGTTATATTTTCATAATCATCCCAAACCCTATAAATTATATTGAGAAGCAAAAAAGGTAGCTTTTAGTTTACTTTTAGAGCCCTAGAATACTTTATTTAGGTAGTTTCAAGAAAATTTATTTATTTTTAATAAAAATATTTCTTATGTCTTTAAAAAATAAACCAAATGTTATACTTTTTTTTTTATTTATGCACGTGAACATTCATGTATTGATGGTCTAGTACACTAATAATATTGTAAGTGCAAAAATGAAATTTTAGGCTAGATAAAATTTTAAGATAATTTTAGTCGAAAGGTATTAAACACGATTGAAAATGGAGCTGGCTTCTTCAAGTTTAAAAATTTTGCTTCCTACTTGTGTGCACAGAAAAGTTCTTGGATATAATTATATGTTAGTATATCCAACTCAGTTTTCGGAAAAATGCACTTACAACATTTGTAAACTAGACCATCGGTATGTACAATTTCTACTACTACAAATAAAACCAAACCTATTCGACAACTAATTTCAAGGATTTAAGAAAAACCATACCTGACGAAAATGTATGTATAACTTACGTTTACATTTAAAGTAAAGTATCCAATCCTAATAGACATGCAATAACCACATAATTTTAAATAACAGATTTAAGTGTAACACTAATATACTATAGGAGTTATAGTTTTAAAAAATCCATTATAAAATTATTAGATAATCTGACAATGCCTTCCCGATATTTCCGAACCCTTTTCGACAACATATAAGATAAAACTAAGTGAAATCATAAAGCTCTCCATAAAACTTTATAAAAACACCTTACTAGACCGGTCTTCAAAAGGTAAACTTCAAGCAGAGTTATCTCTCTTTGGTATATTGCTTGATCATTCTACATTTGTTCTTTCGTCTCTCTTCCGTTAAGACGACACTGACCAAATGATGACCTCAAGGGGATGGGGAAGTAAACGCAAGATAAAAGGGTGGACTGGTTACACCGTGTGAACGTACAGGTTGATTTGTGATTCTTTTTATATGGAGATACGCAGTTTTTCAATTAGAATAAAAATAAAGAAGGATTTGGCATTAAGTTTGGGGTTTTTGTGTTATATCATGAGAAAATTAAATCCAAGGTGAGAGAGGGTGATTATATTAAAGGGTTTATATTAATTATTCATTTTTATACGAAATAAGAAATACATTTCACACGATTAAGAGGCGGCAGAGCATGTTTAGTTCTTGGATGTTTAGACCGAAAAAAATATAGGTGCTTCCTACCTTCGTATTTTTTAAAATTTTGCGTTAAAACAGACTTCGGAGAATGGCATTTTAAGTCTGTAAAAGTGCATTTGCATCAAATGTAAGCTAATTTTTTAAACTATTTTGTAAAACGATTAAATCATTTTTACACGGAGTAAGGGTCGATTATATTAAGAAATAATTCTATGGATAAATAGGTTGGGATAAACCCACTCTTACTTATCCGAAAAAGTATGAATAGACAATCTAAAATAAAACCCAAAAATAAAAAAAAAACAACACAAAAGTTATAGTCTTTTTAGAAAGTAATCATATTGCTTATAATCTTATGGTCCAAAGTGATTATTTTTAGCTAATCAATAAATGTCGTAAAATATCCCGCATTACAAATCGTCATGATAATGATGAGATGCGATGGTTCTTAAAGTGAAATAAAACGTTTAGAAAATTATATCTACGCCATTATTATTTTTTGGTTCTAACTACCAAATAACCTTAAATACGTAATATGTGCACATCTCGCAATAATTATTTACCAAAACTAAATTAAATTAGATCTAAGACGCCTCAAAGCCTTAATACATTTTTTCTAAATAAAATTTTAATTCAAACCTGCAAGGTCAATAAACAAAAACAATTTCTAGGTAATAAAATAAACGGATAGAGGTCAAGAGGGACGGAGGTAAAACGGGGCGCGAAAATATCTCTTTTACCTGCACGCCTGTAAGGTTACGTTTATATCATATAGGTAATTGGGGCGCCAGCCCTCCCGAGAGGGGGGTGGGTCAGGCAGGTAAGAATTCTCCTATAATTGACACGGTTCAATAATTTGTATACCACTTTAATCAGTTCAGTCCTCATTGTAATAGTGAATAGATGTGCGGAAAAGAAGAAAGAGAAATATTTTTTGATGCAATAAATGCTTTTGTAATTAATATTTTTTTTTAAAAAAAAGACCAACATTTTATTTCGATGCCTTACCTCACTTTAAAAGAAAATATTTGCGCCCGTTTGTTCTTACGATTTTATTGAGTCCCCAAGATCCCTGCGCCCCGCTTTACCACCGCCGGTCAAGAGGGTTTTAACTCCACCAAAACAAACGAGTCTAAGTTTGTATACATATAGACGAATTGACTCAAGACAGAGGAATCAAAAATTGCCGAATTAAAGGAGACAGAAAATAATTAAAAGTTTTATGTGGTTTTAAGTAAAGAGTTAAGTTTTAGTTAAGCCAGTACCGGTAGCCCATACCGGCGGGGTTGCTAAATTGGGTTAGTTTCTGTATCTTATTTGTAATAACTTAAAAACTATTCCTGTTAGTTTCAAATACAAAAGAGAGTGTCTATTGTTCACATGCCCAATGGTCTCAAATAAATAGTTCCCTATGGTAATAGTCCCCGATAACGTAAAATGGTTCTCTCAAGAAGACTTGCGTCACAATTTTTTTATAATGGACTACTGAATAACACTTTATGTATGTATAATAAAAAAACAAAAAAAGGAGAGTGACGCTTATGACAAAGTTTTTGTAAGAAATAGCAATTCTTTTACACCTTATAGATTAAAAATAGGAAAACTTTACAAAAATGGGAATTTGCAAAAGTTTTCCTACAAAATGATAAAGTCAAGTTACTAAAAATGTTCAGTTGCACTTGAATTCAGCAGCATTAAAAAATCGGACATTAAAATTATATTTTAAAAAGGCTAACAGACTTAGACATTAAACTATTTGCATAATATTCGTCTAAGTTTTAGCGATATATTTTTTTTTTTGTTTTTTAAGAAGGCCCCAAATATTTACTCTATAATCATTAAAAACATTTTAAAACCACTAAAGAGTTGGTAAGTATATTTAACGATCACATTATAAAAGGCTAAAAATTAAATCCATTACTCTACCAGTCAACAGTGCTTTTTAAACGCTTTATGAACGTCATAAATTCATACTGCTGCGAAAAAGGAAATACAAGAGCGATAACGAAAGAGAAAAGGCCCACGACCTAGGCCAACCTTGAAAAACTCATTTTAATTATATTTTAATGAAAGCTATTTTTAGTCAGCTTTAAAATTAGAAACTTGTTTTATTCTTTCTTTTTGTTTCTAAAAATAAACATAATGCGTTAATACTATAAACGCCTACTGTGTAAAAAATGTTTTAACTTTTTTATATGTACAGGGTTAATAAAAAAACTGGAACGGTGGATTATCTCAGCAACCGTTAAATATAAACCAAACCAAATTTGGTGTGAAGGGGTAACTGAACATGAAAAATTAAAAAATACAGATTGTCCCACCGGGAACTGCTGCGATCAACTACCTCGAAAAGTACACTTTGGAAAATTTTAAAATTTTGGTAACGTTAAAGTAAAGTCAATGGGGGACATACAACCAAAATATTTTGCCAGCTCTACCACTTCCGGTTATACCAGAAGTTATTGTTAACTTCCTTATTTTAAATGAAACACCCTATATATTAAATATTTTTTAGATTCTGCGTAAAATTCTTAACAGAATTTATGTGTAATGTTGTATATTTATAGTCAACCGTTTTTGACTTATTTTAAATTTAATGTTAAAAATGACATTTGCAAACCATTACATAACTATTAATTTCTTCTAAACAAAAGCCTTTTAATATAAGTAGGTTGGGTTCCTTGTAAAGAAATAACTTATTTAGTAGATTGTATTGATATTTTCACAATTAATAAATACAGAGTGGTCAAAAATAATTGTTAAAAATTATCACAACAAAAACCTTAAAAGTCTTTTTTTAAATGAAAACCCCTACTTTTTATTAACTTATCTTATAAGCTATTAAAAATAAGGGTAAGTTTGTCTATTTAAAAAATTTATAGTTTTGAAATATTAACGATTAAATATTTATCTATTCTAACAATGCAATTAAGTATGGGTAAGTACGGGGTAGTTGGTTGTGACGCCGCATTTTGTTGTCAAGGCCAACTAGAAGCAGAAACTAAGCCGTATTTAAAAGCATTGTTAGAATAGATAAATATTAAATTGTTAATATTCCAAAGACTATAAATTTTTGAAATAAACATCCCTATACAAACATCCTTATTTTTGATGCCTAATAGGATAAGGTAAAAAAAAAAGATAGGGGTTTCCATTAAAAAAATGACTTTAAGGGTTTATGTAGTAACAATTTTTAACGATTATTTTTGACCACTCTGTATTTATTAATTGTAAAAATATCAATACAGTCTGTTAAAGTAGTTCCTTTTCTACGACAAACCCAATCCCAACTCATATTAAAGGCTTTTGTTTAGAAAAATTGATAGTTATGTAATGGGTTGCAAACGTCATTTTTGATATAAAATTTTAATATAAGTCAAAAACGGTTAAACTTAGGTATATAACATTATGCATAAATTATGTTTTAAGCAGACTCTAAAAATAAATAATCTATAGGGTGTGACTGCTTCTTCTAGTAGAAACTATTTAACTTGTTAATTAAGTAAGTGTTAAATAACGACTTGGTATTTGTGGTGTGCACCATTTGCGATAGCTGTAGCTTGGAGAAGATGCATTTTAGAAACTATATTATGAGAAAAAAAGTCCTATTTTAAACTCATGAACATATGTACGTACTCAAAATATTTGTACTAAATATTCCAACCTCCTTATACACCCTGTATATTGCATCTTTAATTATTGTTACCACTTTCTGCTTTCTTTTTAAGAATATTATGTGCTATCCACCGGGTTTAAACCCTCAATTAAATAACATTCTTTATAAACCATTGAAGGAAAGAAAAGGGTTAAAATTATCCCTGTGGCCAGGATCCACAGAGAATTTTCGCTTGAACTGTGAGTAAGTTATAACGAATTCAGTATTCCTCAGATGTTTTATTCAAATGAAATGAGTTCGTTTTATTAAAACGTATTCACGCCCGAATACATAAACACTTTTGCTCCACCAGCATAAAGACGGCATATACAAAATGAGTTTAATAAGTTTTAGAGAGAAGCAAGAGAGCTTTTATGTTATGTAGTAAAACTTTTGGAATATGCGGTGTCATTGTTTTATTCTAAAAGCAAAATTTATGTTTATGGTTAAGTGCGATATGAACAATAAAGTTTTATGCTTTTGTAGATTCTTTTAGATAAATTAACGATGTTTTAATTTGTGTTTTATGTTAATTGTTTTAAGTTACGATTATATCTTAGTTATTTTTCGAGTATAACAAAATTGGACCCTGGACCGCTCAAAAATACTTTATTTCGTAAAATTTGTTGGCTTAGATGTTATTAATTAAGAATTTGTGTCAAATTTTGACACAAGAAGCTATAAAATTTTGCATTTTCTTTACTTAATTTCTTATAAAACTAAATTAAAAGCCTTAAGTTATTCAAACTGCAGTAATATAAGTCAATTATACCACGCTTTAAATTACACTCTATTATAAAATAAACCTTTAAAAATAAGGTAACACAGATTTAAGGTTTGGCCACAGATATATTTTTTAGAAAGTAATTAAAGTTTTTTTGCGATTTTTTGTTTCAATAGATAATTTAAGGCCTAAATTTGGGGCCTGAAATTAGTTTTTGTTTGAGAAGTACTATTTGTCAATTTTTTGTTGCGTATTTTTTCGATTAGTTTATAAATTAAACTTTTTCAAAAGTAGATACGTTTGATTATTTCATTTTAGATGATCCAGTAAAACTGGAGTTAAAGTTACTACCGTCAGCAAAACTATGAATAGAATTGGTTGTCGAAGAGAGAGGTCGTTGATGTAAAGAAGAAGCAAAATTGATGCCAGTAGATACTGACACAGACACGCATTTACTTAGTAAAAGTGGCCATCCACAGTAACTAATATATGTTTATTAAAAATAACCTTTGGGAGGCAAGAACAGAGTTTAGTTGGAAGACTGTTAAAAGAAAGTTTAATGAGGGGCACATCATGCTAGATCTGATCGAAAGCTCTACTAATATTCAAGGGACTTCTAGATGGTGATACGAAGAAAAGAAGATCTGCTGTAGATCTCTTGTAATGAAATTCATACTACCTGTCATGCAAATTTGTCGAGTTTTAAAAATATTTAAATATTTGCACGTTACTAAATTTCTCAATTACTTTAAAAAGTTTTCAAAGAAAAACCACGTTAGAACGCTGTGGCAACTTATTTGGTTTGTTCACCAATACATTATGTATGCAAACGATATCCAAAGTATGTACATATACCTCTATATCCTTACCTTATCTTTCTAGGACATAAATTGTTTTATACCTGGTCGAGCTTAAGCGGTTTTAAGCCAGACTGATAAGCTTTCGAGTCACGTGTGAATGGAAATCCAACCAATGAAAAATCAAGCTTAACGTGACCGTATCAAGTTTTAGCTCTATGCATGAATTTGTTTTAATTATAGCCATACTAATTTTGCGCATTAAAATGTTTTATTCTTAAACCAATAAGTCTAATATAAAGATTGGTTTCTAATTGTGTTTTTTATTAATATTTTAAATATCTCTTTACCGATTTTATTAAAATTTGACAGTACCTTTTATTGCATATTTGGGCCAATTAAACCCTAATTTTATTAAATTACTTTTAACGAACATTGCTGACAAAAATTACCATGAACAGATTTTTAAATATTTAAATGAAAAAATTGTATTCTGATATTTTTTAATTCTTATATACAGGATGTTAAGGTATATCGGGCCAACGTAAGTATGGTTAAAATGTTAGCTATACATATAATTTTTTTGGGCTTTTTAAAAAATAAGTTTTATACAATATGTTTAAAATGCTGAAAATTATTGTTTTTCGTATATTCAACAAACAGAGTATTTCAGAACTCTGGCTCTTGTATATTTTAAATATTTTATTTAAACTAGATAAATAAAAATAATGGTTTTTGATCTTTTAAATATCGCATCCTACTTAGTTTTCGAGTATAAAAAAAAGATCCACCTACTTGCATATCGGACCTCTCACAAACTCTTTATTTCGTAAAATTCGATGGTTTAGAAGTTTGGTTATTTAATTCAATATTTTAAGGTATTGCTGCGCAATTAAAAATAAATATAAATGTATATATATATGTTAAAGCAAAAGGAAAAATTCCCTACTGTCTGGGTGTACAATACAAAATATTTTACTCCCTTTAAAGACAGTTAAAAGAAAACGTCCTGCTTTTCTATGCTATCCACCACGACTCTCTCCCCAGACCGGTTTCGCTTGCCTTACAGGAACTCCTCAGTGAGGCTGTATCGAGTCGTGGTGAATAGCATAGGAAACCAGCGTCTACTTATTAGACAAGTTTCGTTGTCCAGCGGTAGGATATTAAATCCTGCCGTTGATGCCCTACTGAAATCGCATTCAGTAAATACGAGCATCAATTGTAGCGGGGTGGCTATGTATGTTAAAGCAAAAGGAAAAATTCCCTACTGTCTTGGTGTACAATACGAAATATTTTACTCCCTTTAAAGACAGTTAAAAGAAAACGTCCTGCTTTTCTATGCTATCCACCACGACTCTCTACTCAGACCGGTTTCGCCTGCCTTACAGGAACTCCTCAGTGAGGCTGTATCGAGTCGTGGTGAATAGCATAGAAAAGCAGGACGTTTTCTTTTAACTGTCTTTAAAGGGAGTAAAACATTTTGTAAAAATATTTTGTATATATATATATATATATATATATATATATATATATATATATATATATATATATATATATATATATATATATATATATATATATATACAGACAGACCAATAAGCTTACTTAGTCACCTTTACAAACTCTTTACAAGAATAATTACTACACGACTAGAAAACAAACAAGTTAGACTTTTACCAACCAATAGAACAGGGTGGCTTTCGCAGAAGTTTCGGAACTAATGACCATCTTCAAAGTATAAAAACTGTAATTGAAAAATCGATCGAATATAATAGACCACTTGCCGTTGCCTTTGTAGACTTTCAAAAGGCCTTTGACACTGTTGAGCTGGACGCAGTCTCAAAATTCCTACAAGAATGTCGTGTTGACTATCGCTACTCCAAGCTAATATACAACATCTATAAAAATGCAACCATGATGGTAAAACTTCACGAAAACACCAACCCCATAAAAATTGGCAGAGGGGTGCGACAAGGAGACACTATATCACCCAAACTGTTTATCACCCTTTTGGAATATGCTTTTAAGATGCTTAACTGGAGCAAAAAGGGTATAAATATAGATGGCCTGAATCTAACAAATTTACGTTTCGCGGACGATATTGTTTTGTTGTCCGACAATCTACAAGATATCAAAACAATGCTGCAAGATCTTCAGGAAGTGTGTGCTCAGGTAGGGTTAAAAATTAACATCTTAAAAACCAAATGTATGACAAATCTAGTTCCAAGCGGAAACACTGTTATTGGTGACTGCGAAGTGGAGTTTGTTGACAAATACATATATCTAGGTCATGAAATACGAATCTCAAGAGATAATCAGACATGCGAGTTAAAAAGAAGAATTGCCCTCTCTTGGGCTGCATATGGTAAACTTAGGGATGTAGTTGAAAGTAATCTCCCAATCTGTCTAAATCGAAAGGTTTTTAATCAGTGCATTCTACCAGTTATGACTTATGGCGCTGAAACTTTAACTTTGACCGTCACATCTGCTAAGAAGCTCAGAATAACGCAGCGTAAGATGGAAAGATCGATGCTTGGTGTGTCAATTCGTGACCACGTTAGTAACGAAGTTCTACGTGCGAGAACAGGGTTCACGGATGTTGTCTATCAGGTGGCAAAGCTGAAATGGAACTGGGCTGGACATGTAGCCCGCATGACAGATGGCAGATGGACGAGGAGGTTGCTCGAGTAGAGACCAAGAGCTGACAAAAGAAAAGAATGTCTACAAATTGGATGCAAAGTGCTCAAGACCGAGGACGGTGGGCAGAAATAGGGGAGGCCTATATCCAGCAGTGGATTCAAAGGGCTGATTGATGATGATGATGATATATATATATATATATATATATATATATATATATATATATATATATATATATATATATAGTAAATATATATAGTAAAACATTTTGTAAAAATATTTTGTATATATATATATATATACAGACAGACCAATAAGCTTACTTAGTCACCTTTACAAACTCTTTACAAGAATAATTACTACACGACTAGAAAACAAACAAGTTAGACTTTTACCAACCAATAGAACAGGGCGGCTTTCGTAGAAGTTTCGGAACTAATGACCATCTTCAAAGTATAAAAACTATATATATATATATATATATATATATATATATATATATATATATATATATATATATATATATATATATATCATCTTTTCTTTTTAATAGGTGAAGTATTTGGCTTTAAACTTTATATACACGTAAATTCTAAATTTTAACAACACTTTACAATTATGCGACGTATCGAACCAAAAATAATTTACTAATTTATTATTTTGCCATTAAAAATTACAATTTAATTCCAAACGATCCATTTGAAGGTAAATATGCATCCATCTTGTTTTATCACGGCTCATTATTATTCTTTTTATTTATTTATGTATTCATAATTTAACTAAAAAGCTACAAAAATTATATAGGAATTTATAACTTTAGTTATACGTACGTATTAAAATAAAACATTTAACTTAGGGAGGGCACAGACGTGCAGGTGTAACCACGGTCTACCGTGGGTATACCCACGGTAGACCTGTACAGTTTTTTATTCAGGTAGACCTGAGACCTGAGCGTGTGTGGGGCAATCAGGTATAACTGTACAGTTTTAACTGCACAGTTTTTTTCTCCGGTTGGCCGAAACACTACTCGGGTAGACCTGAGACCTGAGCGTGTGTGGGGCAATCAGGTTTAACTGCACAGTTTTTTTCCTTCGGTCGGCCGTAAACAGATTTCTTTTTAATGAATAATAAAGTTTAACAGGTAAAGAATATAATAATTAAAAATTATATAATTTAAATAAATGTTTAGGTTAAATGACAAATACGGTATTGCTGTGCCACAATATATGTAAATAGTTTCGTTTTATTTTATTGTTTTTTATGAATTTTTTTAAGAATAAAATATTTCTTATTGAGGCCTTTAAATACTTTCCTTCTTTGATAAAATGTATTATACAGGGTATACTATTTTCGATGTTTAGTACAGTGATCTTGAAAACCGCTTTCGCTACAGAGATGGATAAATGGGAAAAGAACTGTATTTTTAGTGCTTAGTTTAAATCGCTTTTTATTTCGTTAAGAATAATCATGGCTTACTAGATGTTTCCAAAAACCGTTTGGTCCACTTTTTTTCTTCCGTAGCTCAGTTAATATTTTAAATAAGAAAATATCGGTGTTGAAGAAAAGAAAAAAATCGCTGCAGGATATACAAGGTGGTTTAAAATTGCGAAATATAACTTTGAAAAAAAAAAAGAATATATTTTTGATACCTACTATTCTAATAGTAATTAATAATAATAAAAAATAAAAAATCGTAATTAAAAGTTAAAAATAATTTATTTCCATTGATTATGGTTTCTGGAATAACTTAAGGTTAACGTAAAAAGAACAAATAAAAAAATATTTTTTACAATTACGTAGAAAGAAAAGAGATTTTTAAAATAAAAGCGTAAAAAAGAACCGCCTTATGATATACAGGGAGATCCAAAATTACGAAAATGGTATTTTGCCAATATAAAAAAATTATTATGAATATTTTTGTATGTACTTACTTATTTAAATACTATTACGTAATAGAAAATTTAATTTTTGTTAAGTAAATCGTTACCCTTTGGATAATATTTACATGCAACTTAACCTAATAATGTTTGCATATGTGAAGCTTATTTTAGTTAACACTTAATTTTCCCGAGTAATCATAAATGATAAAAAAATGTATAAAACTTACTTTTTAATGTTTTTGTATTAAGTTGTTTCCAAATATATTTTTCATTTTTTTGCGATTTTGAACCACCCTGTATATCATATCATTTTCTTTAAAATCTGTTATTACTTTCACATAGTGATATGCAATTAGTCAAAGATCCGAATAAGAAGCGACCTTTCCCCATCTGTTGTCGTTTAAACACTTTTTATATATTTGAAACAAAAACCGCTATTGGTTGGCTAAAAAGTTATGGTAAAAAATAAATTAAAAATAAAACAACTTTTACCTTTTTAAGTATAGGTCCGAGTTGGGAGTATAATCTCAACTTTCAATTTTATTATCTTACAAAACAACCTTTAATTTTTTAACAAGTTCTTGATAAGCAGCTTCCCGTTTATTTCGGTCATGGTAATCCTTGTTTTTGATTTGCCATAGACATGGATAAGATTTATACATTTCAATTAATTCTTCAATGATTTTTTTTGGTTCAGACCAGACATTCTTTTAACTTGCGTTGACTGTGTGCTGTGAAAAATGACAACCACCCCACACAGAGACTAAACAACAACTAAAGGTTGTCGTTTATGGCAATAACATGAAATTTCGTTGAAATCAACTAATAAAAATCATAAAAGTTATCAAGTCCACGTAGAGTCCAAAATGTGATTCACCCTCCGGTCGGTGCCGTTTTGCGCTGCTAGTAGGAAAAAGCGGCGCAGTATAATAAAGAGGCTACACTGGTTTTGATAACGGCCCATTGTAAAAAGTCCAGGTGCTAATATAATAATAAATATATAAACGTTTACATGTCACGTAGCTCCACTTCTATGGGTAATTTTTGCCGTCGGTGGTAAACAGGGCGCAAGACCTTCGCAAAACTTTTATTGAACAGGTAAATGGGGCGCAGGGATCTTGGAGGTCGATAAAATCGTAGGTAAACGGGGCGCAAATGTTTTCTTTAAAGTAAAGGTATCGAAATAAAAATGTTGGTCTATTTTTAAAAAAATTATTAATTACGAAACATTTATTGCATCAAAAAATATTTACATTCTTTTGTTTACTGTCTTTTGAAAATGTAAAATTTTTGTAGGCTATTAAATCTTTTCCACTCACACTTTCAATTACTGATACCGACATTTTCTCACTATTAAAATCTTGAGTGGAAATCTTTTCGCACATCAATTCACTATTACAATGAGAACTGAAGTGACTAAGTGGTATACAAATTATTAGTGTCAATTATAGGAATTCTTACCTGCCCTGACCCACACCCCTCTCGGGAAGGGCTGGCGCCCCATTTACCTATGATATAAACGTAACCTTACAGGCGTGCAGGTAAAAGAGATTTTTCGCGCCCCGTTTACCTCCGTCCATTTTTGCCAATGCGTGGTAAGAAGACAGTCTAAAGAATTAAGGTGACACATTATGCATATTAATTATGTTTACGTTTTGTTTTTATAAACCATTTTTTTAGGAAAACATTTAGGTTTAAAATAGTGGTCCCCCTCCCGCTTAACATATCAGAAATAAAGGTGTTTCGATATTGATTAAAGAGTTACTGAATTAAGTTGTCCGTTACTTTCTGATAGTACATTTCAAATTAAAAAGAAACAAATAGCTATATTTTCCAGCACTGTATTTATTGACATTTTGACTTCAGTCCTGAAGCTTTGCTAAATTTTCGGTTTGAAAATGTAGCAAGCAGTCGAAATATCAATAAATGCATTAATGAGAAAACAAAGTTATTTGTCTCATTTTAATTTGACTAAAGAAATTATGGTAACCATAGTCATACACACAAGCTTTTTTAATGGGACACCTTGTATATTATTTATTTAATTTTAGTATTTTTATACATTTAAATTATATTTATAATCATTAAGTTATTAAATGGAGTTTACCTATAGTTTATTCTTTTAAAAAATTTAAAAAAAACAACCCAAAAAATGTTTTGCATTGTTTAAAAAATTCTGTTGCCATAATCAATTACTATGTATTTTTTCAATTACAAATAAACCAGTTCACCCTCGAGTTTACAAAGGATGCCGGCTTCGGTCGCCTTTTAAAATAAACAGGTTAAAAAAACTTTACGACTTCTACGGTCGACCTGCGTGTCTGTGGCCGGTACAAATAGGATATTTTTGATTTTTCTCAGGTCGCCTGAACGGGTTAAAAAAACTGCACAGTTTTGCCCACACACGCTCAGGTCTACCTGAATAAAAAACTGTGCAGGTCTACCGTGGGTATACCCACGGTAGACCGTGGTTACACCTGCACGTCTGTGCCCTCCCTTATTTAAATGCTTTTTTACCTTTATAGTAGCCTAAAAAAATGAATGCATATTTACCTGCGAATGGAAATTTTCCCGAAAGTTTGCGATAAAATCGTTATTTGTAATGGCGAAAAATAGTTATTGATGGTTTTTCGGTTCGAAACGTCGCATAAATGTAAAGTGTAATATGTTGTTGGATTTAGAATTAAAATGGGAGTTTATAACGTTTAACATCAAATATCCTGCCTTTTAAAAAAAACAAAGTTGTTGATGGCGACTCAAAGACGAAACGTCGTATCTTAAATTTAATGACATCATTTTATAGAACAAAAAAAAGTAGCTCAAATAATGTGTCAAAAAATGAATGCATATTAACCTGCGAATGGAAATTTTCCCGAAAGTTTGCGATAAAATCGTTATTTATAATGGCGAAAATAGTTATTGATGGTTTTTCGGTTCGAAACGTCGCATAAATGTAAAGTGTAATATGTTGTTGGATTTAGAATTAAAATTGGAGTTTATAACGTTTAACATCAAATATCCCGCCTTTAAAAAAACAAAGTTGTTGATGGCGACTCAAAGACGAAACGTCGTATCTTAAATTAATGACATCATTTTATAGAACAAAAAAAGTAGCTCAAATAATGTGTCGTTTGTTTTACAATATTTCTTTAAATAAATTGAGAAAAAAATAACAACTGTTTTCCTTTTTTTTCCGGATAATTTCGAAACAGCTGCAAATTTTTAAATTTTTAAAAACGGAATATTGTTAAGCATAAAAATAAGCATCTTTGCCCCATTTAATCAACTATGTATCTGTCAGTATACTTGAGTTGCTAGATGAACCTAGATAAAACAGATTAAGATTGTTGAATTGCTAGACAGTCATTTAAGTTGCTAGACGGAGACATGGTCGAGTTCCTAGACGTAACCGAGACGGGACCTACTGTTGTTGATATAATTTTCAAACGATTATATATATAAACATTGGGAAAAGTTGTTTTTTTTGGACCCCTCCCCATAAAAATCAAGTTTCAAAAGCTAATCCTCTTTTTAGTATTTTTACCGTGAATATAATAAAATTTCATAGACAAGTTCTAAATTTTGCAAATACGGTGAGAAATTGGCCAGTACGTAAATTAACTCAAGACTAATACACACTTACCAATGGTTAGTTCTGGTAAGCAAGCCTTGTTTTTTAAATTTTCTAATTAAACCCAAGGCTACAATATTATTACCACATATTTAACATATGCACGTTATTTATTAAAATAGGTGGATTTTAATGCGAAATATAGCAAAACAGGAAAAATATATATAAAGCATTTGTTTTACAAGATATTTTATTGCTGGGGTGTTGTGTTTACTACCGTCTAGGAACTTAACAATCTTTCTAGAAACTCATTTATCATGTCTAGCAACTCAACAATCTCAAATTAAAAATTTTATTATTATCTTATCGCCATCTAGCAACTCGAGTACACCCGTAGCTATTCCCGTCTCCGAAATCGAAATGGTGCTCCTCGAATTTGTAAGAGCCTGTATTATGTTCAAAAAAAAAATGCAATCAGATGGACAAAGGTCTTTCGTATCTCTAAAGGTGCGATTACATCATCTTTAATAGTCTGCGATGGTCTTTAATGGTCTTCGATGGTCTGCGGTAGTGTAAAAACGATGCTGAGTTTACCAGAGATATAAATATTTTAAAAGCCTGCCGGTTGATTCAGTCTCCCGTTGCAGCCTGGAAAAAGAGAACAAATTATTACTACTGCTTCGTTGTGCATCATAAATAGTGCTTTGTTTTTGCAAAATAAAATGAAAAAATAATAAGTTCTTAATTAAATCAATAATTTCCTTAACTAGAACAAAGAGAGATAAAAAAAATCTGTAGTCACATTCTTGTGTTTAAATTTACGATACAAACTTGAGGGTGAAACTTAGTCATAGCTAACTTAATTCGTTTTGGATATACAGAGTGTTTATCACATTTTGCCAATTTGGGAAGGCACTTATAACTTTCTTGTAATTAAAAATAGAAATAAATTGTAAGTTGCAAAGTTTGAGAGATTTTTACGTAGAATTCAGTGGCGCTCCTAAATTTTTCCATTGATTGTTTTTAAAGTAAAAACACAAACCTGTTTTTTTTCAATAAAATACCCTGCATATTAAATCACCACTAAAAATAAATTTTTTAAAGTTTTAAGAAAAATTCAATTTGATATGTGTTTCTTTAATATCTTAAAAAATGAGGGCATACTATAACAAATTTGTAACGGTAGTTTTCTGCGGTTTCGGAAAACCATAGTTGTTCTTCGCGCGTTTGTATTAATTATATTCGGGTATAAATAAACAAAATGGAATAGATCCACGGTAAATAAAATTAAAAACACTATCGAATTTGGACTCTACTTAATCGTTTTAGTCGGAAACAAGGTATGGGGCCATTTTTAGGTGGCGCATGCGCAGTATGGGCTTTAAAAATAAATGTGTATGTAGTAAAAATGGACCTAAATTTAAAAAAATATTATAAATTCGTTGAGAGCGACCCTAAATCATTCGTTCTCGTCAATTTTTATTTCACGCATGATATACAGATGTCGTAGTCTAGGGTATTTCCCAAGATATACGGATGTCGTAGTTAAACTTGTCAAGTTTGTAATTTACGACCCTAAATTAGTCAGAAAAGCAGAATAACTTAAATTTTTATTTCGCGCTTGCGAAACGCATGGGTTAAAAAAGAGTCCCTGCTCGGGCGCAAAATTAGTGACGATAATTTTTAGATTTAGATGGCTATATTTTCGGCACCATAAGATGTATATATTTTATTTAAATGAATAATTATCTCCATAACAAAAATATATTACTTGAGTTTTTTACCATATTAGTTACCATTTGTCCTTAACAAAAAATTTACAAAATTCAGCGTAACTCTAAAGTAATAATCACCCTCTATACGTGTAAATATTCTACATAATTATATAATACTTTTTTATATTTTCCGATGTAGAATCTCTCCTTAAATTTTGTCAACAACATTTTGTAATACCCTGTACTACTCCTTTAAAAAATACATTCATACATAAATAACATTTAGGCTAGTGCTAAAACTTTCCAGACAAGTCTTTGATCTCGAAATGTTTACCAAAACGCGATGGAAGACTGAAGACTACCGAGGATCAATCAAGAGACCGTTGGAGACGATTGGAGACCGGTATGTTACACGGTCGGTGATTTTAGAAAACCTTTGATTGGCTACGGCCGACAAAGAGTCGAATAGTAGAGACCATCGAAGACCCGTGTAACCGCACCTTAAGCTAATATCCGAATTTAATGCAAGAAGTCAGGTTACGAATAAATGAAATATTTGCCGTAATGTTTTAACATGATAGATAATTTTTGCATCAGCATTACCGAAAATCTGAATAAATAACCCCTAATTGCTTTAAAACCCATTTAATAAAATTCTAATAATGCTAATGTATTTTTCTTATAGTTATCCAAGTTATCAGTTAAAACATTTTATTATAAGTAGTCCAAAGTAGGTCAAGTTAGGTAACAGAGCAGTATCTTATTTACACCCTTTAACAACAAAAGCGTGTTTCTATTGTCACAAACCACATTGTTACGTGTTTAAGTGTGTCGGTCGAGTGTTAAACCAGTCCTAAACAGGTACATTATTCCTAAACGGGACATTTGTGTATTAGCTTTCCAACAGGTAGATTCGTACCACCAGTGACACCCTTTTTTGGATGGTGCTTACATAAAAAAGGGGCACGTGTAAATTGATTTCCAAATTAAAAATATTAGGAAAATTGGTTCCCAACTTTTTGCTTGCCCTGGTGACTTATATAAATTGGTTTCCAACCTGTTTACGGTACCTGGCTGATTAGGTACGAAAATCGAATTACTAATAAAACAGAATTTTGTGATTATTTATAAATTTGTTTCTTTTTTACTACAAGAACTAACCAGAACTGTTTTTCTCGTTTACTCAATAAAACTGAATATTTACGCAACACACAAGTCACAGCAAAAATGCAAAATTGCTAATAAGTAAATCAAACTTACACTAAGATACATAAACCCTTTTAGATAATCGGTGTCTGACTTTACTTAAAATGAAGTTTTGTCAAACTGGGTAATTTGAGGCTTTATCAAATGGACTGTAAAGAGATAGCGTTACGTTTTATGTTGTCCTATTGACAACTGTGAAGGAAAAAACTTACTGGCTAATTCCACCCTTTAAAAGAGAAAGATCCGATATGCAGAGAATATTTTTTAAAGTGGAGTTAATATTAACGTAAAAGACTATTCTTCGCATAAAATTAAGTATTCTAAGTGCCATTTAAAAAACATTTTGCAGTTATAGCTATTGTTTAAAATACATGGGTCTCTACTTTTTGTTTTAAAAGTTAAAAAACATTTCATGGTACAACAATAACATATTGGGGAAAAGATGGTAACATTGCACGATAGAATACAAAAAAAACAATAACAATAAAAAAGCAAAAAAAATTAAAGTTATTAAATATTCACCCTTGTCGTCATATAGGAATCTACTCCCTTGTTGTGCCTTCTGCATATAAGTATTATATGTGCTTTAACAGTTAACTAAATCTTAACCGTTACAGCTTTAAATTTGTTTTAATATATGATTTTTTAAATTCAGGTTATTTCAAAACAAATGCGAAAAACTTAAGTAGTTGATTTTGTGTTCAAAATAAGGCATAATTTGATGTATAAACATGGGGTCAAAAAACAACCCTATAAAAATAGGGTTTCTTTTTAAATTTTATTTTTTACCTTAAAAAAAAAATATTACATTATTTAAATTACTAAGGAATGTCAAATAAACCAACATCACCCATCACATTACATCAGCTAGTTTACTAAGAAAGACACAAAACACAATAAGTATATAAATAACCAATTTTTTTAAGCCGTTGGGTAAGATTTTCTGTAAATTTATATGAGAAGAATAATGAAAGTATATTACCTTAAACTTTTTACAATTTTTAAAAATGTCAAAATATGCAGAAAAAGCATATGTTGTATATTTATATTCTTTAATCGCCTTATGTTTTTAAAATAAAAATAGAAAATATACTTTTTCCGCGATCATTGTATCCCGATGTCTTATTAAGAGTTAACTTTTAACCAGATAACAAATATGTGTAAACAGCAACTACCCCTTACTTTAAACAAAAAGTTACCTTATTATTTTTATTGCTATTTCTTTTAAAACACCATTTTTTGTATGAAAGTACTAAGACATCTTTAATTTAACTTAACAAAAATTAAAGCTTTTTATTAAGTGTTCTTAGAGATAGTGTGTAAGATATATAAACATTTTAGTTCAGCTTGTAAGTTTAAACATTTTGAATTTTACTTTCCGCATATTCTAACCTTTTTTTCGCAAAAAGTTACACTTATTAAACATTATATTAAAGTTGAAAATTCGATAATTGCTGAGTAGGAGAGCTAAATGATCTATAGTCCATTTCTTATTTGGTAATAGCTAGTGAAGGTATTATAAATCCGAAAATGGTTTTATTACAGGGTAAGTCTCTAAAATCTTTTCAATGTAAAGGAACCAATAAACAGGTAGTTTTTAGGTATTTGGTTCGATACACTCTGTAAATGATGCATTACAATAGGGCCATAAACATTTTAAGAATGGTTTAGTTGAATGTTTTTAGAAAATAAGCCTTCCAGTGTCGGAGCAAGCTCGGTGCAAGTTTTACGATATTATAATGGGGATAATAATATAAGAGAGTGGTATTATAATAAGTTAATAGTAACCTGTACATAGTCCAAAAGTTTTAAAGTTAAAGAAAATGAAACAAATAAAAATAAAAATGAATTAGGAAAAAAGTAAGACATAAAAAATGTTGTAAGTAAATTTAATTGATTTATATCGCGTAAGTATGTCAGTTGTAAATTATATTCTTAACATATTTTTTAAATAAATATATTGGGATGAAAATGATCGATAAAAAATATTTTTTTACACATCTTCTTTATTCCTCATAATGTGAGTGACAGCTTTGCTCGGTTATATTTTCTAGCGACTGCTTTAAAAGTATCTCTAAATCTTTAAATTTAAAAGTGGTATTATTCCTCGCTATTAACCCTTTCACCTGTGCCCATATTAACTCAATTGGATTAAGTTCAAAATGATAGAGTGGTAAGCGAAGTACAATAATACCACGTTCCATAACCATCTCATCAATAACATATCTTTTATATTTATGTTTGACTTCTCTTGCTTTTTTTAAGCTCTTTTTATCATATTATCTTCGTGAGGTATTTCTTTTTCATTCAGCCATTTTATTATTTCCCTTTTTCGCCAAGAAGACGCAGGTAATTTTTCTGCTAGTCTAGAGTGGTAGGGGGCATAATCCATAACGATAACAGAATTTTCTAGAATTTCCTTAATCATTTCCGAAAAATAATCTTTAAAAACTGCTGTACCGGTTTAAATGCTGCCTTTTTTTATTTCTGCTAATGGGTCAATACATACGATCTAAACAACGAGCGATAATTAAGTCTGTAGGTATATAGGTGTCTTAAAGCACAATTTTTCTTTCTTGCCCCGCCCGGGCTAATTCGTAAATGTCTATAAAACAAATGCCGTACAACAATTTAATAAATACTAGAATTCATTGAATTAATAAATTACTTTGACATTTTTTCCTTAAAATTGAGTTTTTTAATGTAATTATTTTATAAAATTTATTTTCAATAAGCTAAAATTTAACCCTATTTTAGCTCTCAGAATATGTGAATTTTACGTATTTTTACGTATAAAACGTGACGCCGATGGTTTATGGCTATTTAGAAGGAACGTAACATTTTTTGCTATCACAAAATATAGAAATGGTTCTTTTAGGTTCCAAAATTGAAAAATCCCAGAAATCAAAAAAGTAAGCAAAAATATTAATGCATAGCACATTGTACATACCTACTGGGGACCCTAACTTGTGGCGTTTATTAGCAATCGCTAGAGTGGAATTGACACTGGGATCTTATAATGAAATATTGACGCTGCCACATAAAATTTTAATTAAAAAAAAAACAAAAAAATTATATTTTAGCACTTAGATCACTTAGGTCGCCACACTTCACTTATTTTTAGCCTTTAATCATGTCTAAGATGGTGTCTGTAGTGGCTTCTTTAATTAAAAAAATATTAATAATCGTATTTTCTTTCTATATATTTGCCCTTTAATTTACCTTAATACTACACACCTTTTATTTTAACCAAACCTTATAAAGTTATCGAAGTCACTTATCTTAATCCAAAGAATATGTAAAACTTTAATATAAAAAAAAATGTTTAAATTAAATAAGATCAGCGTTTGTGTTGTGGGTTACTAAAAATCACGGGTCCTTAAAAGCAAATTAATTAAACAAATAATAAAACATAAGTATTAAAACACAAAGACAAATTTAATAAAAATAATTCAAGAAAAACAAAATGTACAAAAAGAAAAACTTAAATTTAAAAAAATATATAAGGTCAAAGAGCCAGTTTCTTTTTCAGTCCACAAGACGGGAGGAGGAAACGGCCTCTCTCGTCTGGTCTTGTCAAACGGTATGAGAAAATATTATTTTTTGTTAATTAATAACTAATCGACTAATATGTCATTATAGTAACTCTAGCGACTTCAAAAATGTATTTAAATAATTAATTTCGTTCACATAATATAGGAACTATTATTTGGCTGGCGCTACCTTACCACTTATTCCTGTTTACTATTACCTTTAACCCATGCACGCCGCAGTCCAAACGTCCCATTTAGGGATAGACACCGAATAACCTGTTCAAATTGATCCTATAACCAGTGACACGCTTTGCACAATGGAATACAATGCTTTTGTTAGTAATGCTAGTTTTACAATAGACTATAGTCCTTAGGCAAGAAATTTTAAAAGTTGACCTTGTATTTATTTTTATGTACCTGTCCTAATGTATTTCAAGGTATACTTTTTGCTTGGGGTACAAGTAAGTTAAATTAAAAAATTCCATTAATATAAATTAATAATTCAACTTGCGCTTCACTTTGCAGCCAAGTATTTATATGACTAACTTATGTTGTTAAAAGATACGCAAACCAACGGTCTTGTTAAGCTTTCAACCATTCCCGTAAAATGCGGATTGACGCAATTTTCAAAAAAGTTGTTCATTTAAAAAACAAAATACCGATTAACGCCGGATCCTGAAATTTAAAAAAGATACCTTTTGAACTAATACAATTAAGGAAAATACCTTACAAGTACGAAATTGAACAAGGAAATCGGAGCCTTCCGTAAAAAGTTGAGAATATTAAACTTTTTGTCAGATTACTTGCGGAACTGTCACTTTTTTAGGTTCCTGCAGGCAGCTCAATAAAGCACGTAATTTCAGACTTTCGCAAAAATGTAACATACATGTGGACTAGCCAGATTCTCATGTCACGTCGTGCTCAGGGGTTACTCTCTCTTTATCGCTTGTCAATGTCTTCACATAGATCTTTCAAACCCCATTACATGTATATTTATTAACCGACTTCAGAAAAAGAAGGAGGCACCTACATATGTTTTTTTATGTATGTACACCGATTATTCCGTTAATTGTAAAGCGATTTTCAAAATATTTTTTTTTATTCGAAAAGTGAATTTCCGCGGTGGTCCCATAAGAAAACCCAGTCAGGATCGCGAAAGACAAAGGTACTAGTACTTATTTTTAGTCAAAGCTGCCTCTAGTAGATATATGCTACCTATGTTGAATGTTTGAACAATCAAGGTAAATGTAATGTCAAAATATATTTATTTGTCATGTCGATGTCGTCATTTAGCTAATAGTTCATATTTTTAATTTTTTTGTAATTGCGTGTATTTTATTTTTGTGGGTCAGGTGTTTCCTTTTATACCCAACTTATACCTATTATAGGGGTTGCATTGGCGTTTTGTGCGAAGGATTTACATGAGAGATAAAGGTAGTAGTACTGCTTTTTTAAGTAGATGGTCACCAATTAAATGTTAATAATAAAAACTAAAAAGGATAAAATAAATATGAAAAAATAAAATAAAACAAGCCAACTACAGAAAGATAAATAAAACTAACTAAAATATTTAATAATAATGAAATAAAAATAAGGTCGAGTAATAACATATGGTATTAGAGTGGGTATAAAAATCTTTTGTGTATTTAGTTAATAATACCGTTTAGTAGTTTAGCGGAATCTTATTAACCGGCTTTATTTTTCTTTTTTTTTTATTCATTGTTTTTAAATTTAAAGCTAGTTTTTCTTTCTAAATCAGTTCTATTTTTATTTTAAATATTTACTTTTCAAGTAGGTAGTTTATAAAATTTAAATTTATTGTTACGATTTGGTTTGACCATAAGGATTGCCGACTAAAATTCTTAAGAAGATATGAACGTAGGTATAGGTAACATATATTTTTTAAATGTGTATTCTACTCGTAAGTATTCTTTTACTTTTACTTGATGCACTCCTAGGTTAAGTTAACTTTATAGTAAACGTTTTTGAAGGTTTAGATCATTATGACTCTGTGATGCCCTAAGCAATGTACTCTAGTTGGGCCCCCACTGAGAAAATTTCTAAGGACCAAAAAAGAAGGTTCTTTTGTGTATAAAACACACACAAAATGCACAAAATAAACAACCTTACCTATTTGGTAACAAGTGGGTTTGTTAAAATAAATATTTACAAAAATTTTTGACGACCGAAAAAAGTACTATGTACAAAATATACACGTAATGCATTTAGCAAAATAGCCTTACCCATGTACTACCACATATGTTTTTTTTGCTTTTTATGAGTGCCCCACACAACGTAATACCCTAAACATTTGCTGAATTTGCTTATGTGTTAATCTGAAACTGATTTAGATACCTTAAGAATAACTATATTTAGAAAATTTAGGGGATGGTTGCATGAAAAATTGCGCCTTTTTGCATCAAAGAAAAGTTACAGCAGTTTAATAATAAAGTAAAATCTTTAAGATAACCATTAAAAACCAGCAATTTTTTACCGGTTCTAAAAAAATATATTTACGTCCAATCTAATGCTTCTTGTTTAATGTGTAAAAAAATATTTAAAATCCCCTAAATAGACGAGTAATAATCTATATGTACCCCAAGAAAACTTATGTATGTAGAGATGTAAAGGTCAACACTTGTTTTTATGGACCCTAGACTGCTCTAGCAGGTTTTAAGATGCGGACGTTACAGTTCAAAGGGGCTAATCGTGAGAAACTCTTCTTCTTGCAGATGAATTTGGTCAATGGATTAAGGGGGTTTATTTGATATTTAAATAACGTTCCTAAATTAAACCTTTTGTACTTTTTACCGGTAATTCTAACTGTTACTTTCGGATGCTCGGAGTAGTTTTAGTGGTTTGTTTGATGCCTAAATATTTGTTTGATATATTAAAGGCTTATACACAGACTAACATATTTATCAGCCACCTAGCCTAGATAAATATGTTTTGTATTTAGGTCATTTTTTTTCTTCTTTGGTCCGGTTAATTTAAACTAAACTAAAAAGTTGAAAATATAAGTTAATCACAAACCAAATATAAATTATAAAATTAAAAAATATATATAGTAAACGGTTTGATTCGTACTAAAAGCTAAAAAATATTTCAGTAAGTCCTAGCTACTAGATCGCACCAATCTTCTCGTCAATGTAGGGTATTGATCAGACAAATATTAAAATCGTTTTGCGTAGCGTATCCAGAGCAAATATTTTGATTGAAATTTCACGTGCCCAATGATTATATTATTTGTTTGATCAATACCCTAGATTGAAGAGAGGATTGTTGCGATCTGGTAGCGTTACCAAATTAGTTTTTAGCTTTTAGTACAATAAAACCGTTTAACATAAAAACTATTTTTTAAATGTATAATTTATTTTTAAGTTTTGTGTTTAGTTGTAAGGTAATATTTCTCGTTCTATTTAGTTCAAATATTTCAGAATGAGCTTTATTCTACTAATCAAGTCTTTTTATTAGATGCTCAAATTGAGGTAGTTGTGAAAAATATGTTATCCGCCATTTTGTGGTGGCGGTCATCTTAATTTTTTTTCTTTCATAGTAAGCTCTATTCTACCAACTAATAATTAGGGATTCACAATTTTTCCAAGTTATTATTAACAATCTATTTTTTCGTGAGTAGCTTTATTTTAACGAGACGTCCAACTTTATTCCTTATAATAATTTTCGGTGGTGGTAGCATACGGGGATGGCAGGAATTAAATTTAAAGATATAAAAAGTTTATTACAAACAGGGATTTTCTCGGTTAATTTCCAAGAAAATTATCTAAATAAAATTATTTGTCCTACAAAATGTAAGGTTTCATCAAAGAGTCCTCTACCACCAACATGTATGGTTAACGATGTCGTGAAAAATAACTACTAAGCAGCTGATTTTTTTTCTGTTGATCAAATTTTATTTATATAATTTAACACCCACATTGTCCTCACAAATTGCGAGGTACGTCATCCTGGTTTTTTAATATTTATCAAATCGACATATTTAATCTCTGCTATCCCTGTATGCTACCACCAACGAAAATTGTTGTCAGGAAAAAAGTTGGTCATCTCGTCAAAATACAGCTACTTACGAAAAATTAGCCTGTTAGTAATGACTTGGAAAAATGGTCTAGGGATCTCTAACTAAAAGCCCTTTTTATTTGATATCCCATATTAAGGTAAATGCGGAAAAAAATATGTAATCCGCCATTTTGTATCGGCAGGCATCTTAAATTTTTAATCATAAATAATGTAGTATATTGTATTGTTCTGAATATAAGGCCGTGTTTCCACGGGCCACTTTTTGAAGTTGATATGGACCACAAAAAGTGTTTCCATAGTAGCCAATCCAACCACAAAAATTTTAGCATTGTTGGAAAACGGAACTACAAGCTGGCGGGCGTACAGTAGACCAACCACGTTTTTGTGGCCCATATCAACTCAAAAGTGGCCGGTGGAAACACGGCCTTGGGAGAGTGTACCAAATTTCAGCTTGATCTGTCGTCAGGAAGGGGTCAAATTCTGAATTACTAAATTTAACCCAAAGAATTTCAAACAAATAAATAAATATATAAAAAATAAAAAGGTGTCCTAGGATGGACTATTATACCGGTCATTTTCTTTATTTTGATTATTAAAAAACCTATAATGTATTATTAAAATTTGTATTTTTATTTCTTAAATGCTTAAAGCTATAATTAAAAGCGCCGTAAGATATTGAGGTGGTTTAAAATTGCAAAAATATTACTTTAAACAATAAAAAAATATATTTTTAAAACTACCAAATTAAATATCATGAAAAAGTAATTGAAAGTGTATGATTTTTTTTATTGGTTATGGTGTTTGAGAAACATTAAAGTAAGCTGTAAAAATTAAAAAAAATATCTTTTCATGCAATTTAGCAAAAAAATGTACAATTCGGTGAAAAAAACAATAAAAGCGTAAAAAGAATTGCTACGTGATAAACAGGATGATCTTGAATTATGAAGATGTTATTTTGGCAAATAAAAATATTTGTTAGGAATATTTTTGTTACTACTTCGCTTATTTAAAAAGCCAAAAAAAGTTTAAAATTTTATTGTGTTGTATTTATTGAATATATCTTTATTTTGTGTCTTCTCTATATATACATTTTAACTAAACTTGATTATGTTTGCATATAAACAGTGAAATACACTATTTGTACAGATAATTTTTTAAAATTAACATTTAATTTTTGTCCAGTAATCATAAGTTATAAAAATATTAAACAATTTTTATATTGTATAATGGCATTTAATGTGTGGTGTAAATGTGGTTTTAAAAATATGTTTTTCATACTTTTTTATTTTTAAAGTAATATTTTGGTGTTTTCTTGTTTCGTACATTCTGGTTTCTTCACCTAATAAAATTTTATCAGAGCTGCTGTTTTTTTCTGGTTTGGTCCCCTAGACAAAATGCATAATTATTTTTTCTTGCTTGGTACCCTAAATGTGTACATATGTATAATTTATTAATTTAGACGAACATATTCATTTTAAGTTTACATGAGCGCTGTAATGCGCATTCGCCAAATGCGAATTTAAATGAAACTCATGGTGTAAAGACTCTAAATCGGTGACAATCCTATTGCATTACAATAGTTTTGTTATTATTACAGAGTATGGTTAGTTTTGGTAAGCAACGCCTTTTTTCAATAATTAAACCCAAGACTACTACACACTTTATAAATCCACTAAAGAATTATATTCCCACCTTTAGGGTACCAAACAAGAATAGATAATGATGCATTTTTGTCGAGGTGACCAAACCAGAAAAAAAAGAGTCAGGTGAGGTAAAATTTTATTAGGTGCCGAAACAAGACTGTACAAAACCTGAATAAACCAATATTTTGGCGATGTCATACCACTTTTTATAACATAGGGCCATTTTTATTATAGTTTTAAGTATTCTAGATAAAGCAAAACATTTTATAATTATTTTCCTTTCTTAAGACCAATAGTTACTAAAATTATAGTTAATATTGAGTTTATATTAGTGACAAGACAAGAAATATCGAGATGTGCTTCTCTTTATTTTTTTATAACTTTTTATTACTAAGTAATTTTTAAGAATATTACTAAATTAGTTGTCATTTATAAAATTTTCCTTTGTTCTTGGGTGAACTGGAAAATTCCATTTGTATTTTTTTCTCTAGAAAACCAAGGTACAAAAATTTAAGAAACAAAAACTTGTATATTTATTTAACCCCAAAAATATAGCGCGTGCGTACCTGATTTGCAAATTAAACTTTTAAAGTAATTTTGGCGTGCGCTCTTAGTAGACAGTTAAAGCAAGGCCAGGGACGAAAACGTATCCCTATCAAATGACAGCTGCACATGAGCATTATGTATTTTCTTGTTGTAGGGAGTTACGTATGTTTTTTCCTTGTAGCTTACTTAATAGACAATTTAAGCAAAGCTAGGGACAGCTGCGCATGAGCATTATAAATTTTCTTGTCATAAGGAGATACTTCACGGAAAGCCAATCAACTGTCATCCGACGATAAAAAATGGCGGAATCTCTTGTTTTTTTGTACAGTAGACAACTATAGTGTTTTTGTCAGTTTTTTTCGTTTTCAACGGTTGTTTTTACCTTTTAATTGTTTTAAGTGGACATAAAGGACGTTTAAAATTGATTTTTGCAACTGTTAGTACAGTGTATGTTTTATTTACCTTTTTTTTCTTGTGATGTTTGTGTAGTGGTGTATCAACAAGTGGTTGTTTACATCCGTTTAAACCAGTTTTTTTCTAATTAAAACATTGTGTTATTAACTTTTTATTGGCCTAGTAAACTAAAAGGACCCTCTTAGTATAGTGTTTAATGTTTTTTTGTGATTTTCTCTGCGATTTTTACACTCAAAAGACGACAGGTTTAAACTAAATTTATAGTAAATTTCTGTTTTTTAACAAATTATGAAGTTTTTTGAAAATGCCGTACTCTTGTTGTGTGCCTCTTTGTAAGAGTACCAGTGCCAGTAAAGGCCCAACGGTTTCAGTTTTTTCTTTCCCTCAAATGAAGATTTTAAAAACAAATGGATACATGCTATTCGTAGGGAGAATTTTATTCCAACAACACATTCTATAAGGTATAATTGATCCTAATTGTATTTTGTTTAAAAATATAAAGTTGTCTATGTTCTTAGTAGGTTTATAAGTTACATTTTCAAAGTGACGATATAGAATGCCGTACAAAATTTTATACTAATACAAGGGATATTTTGGATGAACCATTGAACAGGCCACGCTTAAAACCAGGTGGGTACCTTTTAATTTTTACTACTAAAGTGTAACACAGAAGAAAAAATAGGTCACTGAATTAATCTTAAATTGTTAAAATGTCTATTTTTACAATAAAATTTTTCATTCTAAAACAACGTATAAGTTGCACTGGCAGTTTGATCAAACTACTCTTATTTCTGCAAACGACAGGGGTGGATTATGCTACCCTAACCATGACGTGATATGTGCAGCTTATATGTATATGACTATAGAATGACTATTAACCAAAACATCAGTTTTTTTTAAGAGAACTGTCTCTTAATAATATTAATGGTGTAGATTAAAATTTATTTTGGGGCATAATTGTCAAAAAGCATGACACAAAATTATATAGTTAAAGAATTTTTATTTAAATTTTCAAATCTATTTTAAAAAATTTTGCCAAACAAAAAAATCATGTTTTAACTTTTCAAAATAATAATATGCCTCCCAATTTAAGCGGATAAAATCTAGCAACAAAAAGAACAAATTAGTTCCTATAACATATTTTTATGTCGTAGTTAGTTTATACTATTAGTATTATTTCAGATGATACCGTAAGCATGGTGAAAACAAATTTGTGGTTGTGTGATTGTAATCTGTTTGTGCATACATTTGTCTAGCATTTTATTTGTATTTGCATAAACTTAAGATTGTGAAATAATATTAGCACATATTTCAATTATAATACTAACTTGGATTTTTTGACATGCTAATATCTTGAATTAATTATGAAAATTAGTTGAAATAAATTAAATAAATACATATCAAGCTCAGAACGTATGTTAAATTTAATCATCTATTACTGTGAACATTGTAAGTAAAAACATAATAATACGTAATTGTACTTAAAGGAACATTAATAGATATTCACATCGAAAATCTTCGAACAGAAACAGATACAATATAATGCTAATATTTGAAAATTTTCTAGTCTACATGTTTAAAATAAAAGCAGTGTAAATAGTAAGCAAATCAGACCTAAAAATTAATGACTGTTTGGTAGAGTATGATCAATTTCTATTTTCATAAAAATGAAAATAATTCTCATTTTTTTGTTTAAATAATTAAAATTAATTTTTACTGGATTATACACTACAGTCTAATAAAGTTACGAACCATATGGAAAGCTTTTTGATATTCATTTTGGGAAAAAGAGTTCTAGTCAATATGCAGTTATCGGGAAGTCTTATTATTTTTTGAATCCATATAGGATATGTCAAAAAATATAAATTGTGCCTAAACAGTGAGCACCTTAGTTTTTTAATGTCAAAAATTTTATTTTAAAGTAGTAAAAAAAAGATCAAGTCCAATAGTGCAGTTACAGCAGTTTAGTAGGTAAAGTTCCTTCCTGATAATTATTATTACTCTTCATGGCGGGATACATTCTTTAGCGTTTTTCACCAAATCTAGAATGCGGTATGCTTATTATTGTACTGTACATTTGGTGGTTGATGCTCTATTGAGCTGATTCAGTGCAACTTTCTTTAATAGACACTAGCATCTGATTTTTTTCAGAAATTAAGGTGCTTTACTCTTGAGCAAAATTCTATTTTTAACATATCTCCTGTATAAGCACCTAAAGAAAATGAAAATTTAATATAATGGCATACGAAGCTCTTAGACCATGCGGAGACTTTGTGCATAAAGAATTTTTTCGAAAACGAGATTAAATGGCAGGTGCGTTTTCCATATGGTTTCAACCTTATCGGACACACTCGCTATAATATGTAACATTTATACGATTAAATATCATAAAAAAATATTACTGAGTGCGATAAAGATGCGCGCCCAATAACAAGACGGCACTTAAGTACTACGGAACAGTTTATTATACACCACTTGACTAGTAGCGCCGCCATATTGGATGTAGTTGATAGGCTTTCTGTGGAGTGCAACGCTAGAGATTTCTACGTACGTTCAAAACGCAACGTAACGAGCCGAAGATAACAACGTATTGAACCAAAGTGACACGATTAGATACCGATAGTAAATGGTTTTATTGTTTTTATGTTAATAAATAAAGAAATAAATGAGGTTATACATGTAAGGAAGGTTATTGTTGATTGTCTTTCAAGTTGATTTTCAACTACACCGTTTACAAAAATTCCAAAAGAAGTAAGGTTAAGTTATTAGTTGTCTACATCTGTCGCCTTGCTTAACTCTAATTTAAGTAGGCACAACGTAACGTAAATTTCTGCGTTTACGTCGATCAGATACGTCAACGTCTTCGGTCATACTTTAACTGTCTATAGTATCTTTTCATGGCAGTTGTCAAAAGGATTTTTCCAACTTTGTTCTAGCTACATTGCAATTGCGCAACTCCAATAAAACTTTCTAGAAGCACGTGTACATTTTTCCCCTTTAAAGTTACACACAGTGAAAATAATAGTTCTTAGAAATGTTGAATTAAGCGTAATTAATAAAAATCATAAAATCAAGTTGCGTTTACACTGTAAACAATTGGATACCGTAAAGTCAACTTGGCCTCGGCCCGGAGCACATTAGCCTCCTATTTACAAAATATAAAATGTCGCTAATGAATTCCAACCCTTCTTCTTAGCGGATCGCGTCACCGGGCGTCCAGTCATCCCGGTGGGCCCTGGCGGACGATAGGCAATTGTCCTGTTCATTAATCACGTCGAATCGCCGCACTCTTGAACGTCAAATGCAATGCCAACTGAAGGGTCGCCGCTGCTTTGAGGGTTTCATCTAGCTAATTGCTGCCAAAGCGACCGTTTTTTAATTAATAGCTTAATATTACATTATTTTGGAAATATTATTTGGTTTTAGTTGCTGTTTTAGTATATAAACAGGACAGTTACATTACATAATGATTGTAAATTAATAATTTTTTACATTTCATGTTTTTTTTTGTTTTAAAACTCTTAATTGTAAAGGATATTTTAAAATAAGATGCTAATTCGTCAGGTTTTAAATCCTAAAGTGATTTTAAAAAGAAACTTACAAATAACGGGTGTCAACGAATTTATTATACAAGTTATAACTCCTAGACTATTGGTCATATTAAAATGAGACTTGGTATAGGTATATGGTGTGAGCAGAGAAGAATTTATGCATATTTTTCGCTTTCCAGTCACTTCCGGTTTGACCGTAAATGGATCCAATTTTAAATTTTTAAATAGAACACCACGTATATTTGGACATTTTTGGGTTCCTGAGACAATTCTAAGTCAGAAAATGAAACTTTTTAAGCCTTCTTGATTTTTTTGGAGCCTTTTTTAATATTGCACCTAGGTTGTCATGATTGGGCGCAAATAAATCTGGTGACCCTAGGTGATGTTGGTAAAATGCAATTGCAAAGTTTTAGTAACTAATATGAAAAATAGAAATAAACAATTTGGCAAATAGACATTTCCGTGTCTAACCATTTGTTTTTAAATAACAACCCTTTTTAGACTAGCTCTTTTCAAATGACGGCTTTTGTGACGTATCTAACGATACCAATTTATTTGCGATCGGATTAAAAATAAACTCATTAACAAAGGATCATAGCCACATTGATGCAATATTAAAAATGGTTTTAAAAAATCAAGTAGGCGTAAAAACCAAAAATGCTAAAATATGCAGGGTGTTTTTCGGTTAAATCGGAAATAACCGAAAAATGAGAAATTTGCGAAGACTCTCCTTGTACCATTTATTTATAAAGTAATTGGAATTATATAGGAGAAATCATAACACCATAAACATAACACCGTCTCTCGTTTGAATAAAAAAACATGTTATTATACCTCGCCGCTTTGTCAAAGTGGATACATTTTATGGTTTCTCTTATTTGATTCCAACGACTACACCAAGTCTCATTTTGATATGTTCAATACTCTAGAAAATAGGGCTTGTCTAATAAATTCGTTGACACTCGGTATTTTCATATCCATAGGATTATTTTTTTTGTAATAAATGTGACACCGTCTAAATAGTTTAATAAAATTTGCCTTTAATTGCTTATAGAGTAATACCCGTGAGCGGCAAACCTTCGTCATTATGTAAAAACTGAAAGTTTGTCAGCGCATGCCCCCAACATAGGTAGAAGCAATTGGAGACTATGAAGTTTGACCTATAGTGGCTTTGCCAGGTACCAGGTACCAAGTTGATTATCCATATACCGAAACTGACAAAATACTGATTTTTTAAATAAATAATAGGTGCAAATTAACGCACATGGCATAGGAGAAAACTACCTTTATTTTTAAACTTAGAGAAAAGTGTTAATAATATTTGGATAACTTTTCTTTAAAAAAAATTGAAAACAAAACCTGAACTTTCCAACTTATCACGTATAGAGATTAAATCGAACTAAATTGACTCATTACCAACTAATTTCGAAAAAATATCAGGACTTTGGTATTTTTAAAGCCTTCAGTACATTTAGTTCACTTTAAAAACAAACAAATTTTTATTAATTTTTTTTTATGTCATATGAAAAACTTTGAATTATTAATTTTACTTTTACAAGCTATTCCTTATGAACAGTTATGCATGATCTAAGACTTTAAAAGCAACCACCAGAATTATTTTTTCAGTGCTATAAGAGGATCTTAAAAACTATAAATTTTGCTAAAGTAAAAAGTACCGTGTAAGGAGACCTGTACCGTTATTTTTGACAATATCAAAAATTATTGTAAAGAATGTAAACATATTTTTTACGATAACGGTGCCAACTTAAGTAGACATGCTGTATATTTTTAAACCTAAATTTATTACTATTTTTTTAAAAATTTATTTTCTTTTTCTTTATTTAATCTCTTGATTCTAACAGTTTAATGTCATGTATTATGTATCATACTGATACGTTCCACAAAATAGATTCGCCTGTGATACCGCTAATTACAGTATACTTTCCACCGTGATATTTACTTAGAATTGGATAAAGCACGTGTACTTTTCTGGTTAACTTCACGTTCATATCTATCTTTTTAGCAAATGGGACCTACCCACACCACATCCATATCAAACATTTACGGGATGCTATTAGCCTAAAAAGAAACGCTTTGGTATAGAAACATTTTTTTTTTTGAATTTGCGAGACAAAAAAGTTGTTTTTTTTATTAGGTCTTTGTCACAGTAAGCTAAATTTTATTAAATGTTAATTAATTGTAATTTATGTAACAAGTGCATTAAGTGATACTTTTTTATGAATGGAAAGTTTGGCAATCCCATGAGTAAAAACAAGACACTTTATGCCTGTGTTACATGCTATATTTTTCAACGACCTTATAAAATTTCCCAAAAACCATTTTATACATGTTTCATTTATCTTAAATTATTTATTTTATTTTTTTGCATCACAGCCATTATATTACAAAAAAAAATCATAGCCTCCTTATTTTTAAAGGGAAAAGTATCCTTCATAAGTATGGATTTATTATTTAATTTTAGAAAAGTGTATGTACTTACTTTTTTTAGAAATAATACTAAAACAGTATAAATTCCTTTGAATTTCTTAGTCATCCAAATTCACTATTACTAATTTTCAATAATTTCTAATAAATTAATTTGCAAACTGTCAAATTTTAAAACTAGTGAGACATGAACTAAAAAAAATAATGACAAAAATCAAAGGTAACTTGACCGTTTGGTTCAGTTGATGTCGCGCTTACTGTTACATTGCATAAATTGATATTTAGGGTTATTGTAGTAGGCATTGAAACAAAATACTAATTGAAAGTTTGAAAAAGCTTCGAAGTGTTAAAAAGTTACTTTTTTAACACTTTATGTAGTGTACTAGAATGGAGTACTTTAACTTCATGTTAACGATTAAAAAAACAGCATTTTTTTAACGGTCGTGGAAAAACGTACTTTAAATCGTTTAAATACATTAAAAAAGATATGAAAATATTCTTATTGTTTACATAAAAATAGGTCGGTGTTTAGGTTTGTTTAACTAAGTTTTTCAACAAATTCGACATTTTCTAGAATGACCTAATTGACATGACTTTATAAGAAATTTAAAATTTTCATTTTCAGGCCCCATTTGGAAACGCAATTTTGAAATCTAGTAGTCCGTTAATAATGAAAAATAATGGTGCATCAGTCTCGGACGACTACATCGTTAAATTTGATGAAGGCCAGTTAAATGTTGCACAAACGGGTTGGAAAAGATATGCGAGAACGGGGGTGTAGCTATCTGTATTATTAATTAGATTTTGTATGTTAAAGTGCATCAAACTGCATTTTCTAAAAAAGCCCAGGCTATAAATACCGAGTTGCTTAGAGTCAAACTTTCTTAAGCGGGCCACTAAAAATCCGACTCTTTGATTTTAATGTATCTATCAGCATATTTTGGTAGCTTTATTGGTTTAAAGTAATACCCCGGAACAGATTTTAAAAATTTTATTTTTTCTGTAAATGTATGAGTGATTAAAAATTTTGAGTGCTATTTTTATAAATAATAATTTATTAGCGAATAAATACTAGATTTTGATGAAAATTGTTTCGTGTTCTAAGGAATATTAGGGGAACAGAAAAAAATAATTAACGTGAAAAGAATAATTGATTATAAGTAATTAGTTTTATAATAAACAAATGAAAATTTAGCTAATTTCGCGGTGTTGTAGAAGAATTTTGTTTCCATAAAAGTATTCGTGAATCTATTAACTAAATTATGTCACAAGAAAATTTTTGTGCTCTCTCGCCAGGAAAAAGATTTAATACGCTAGGCAGCAGTTTTATTTAGCCTGGAAGACCGCAGAAGGTAGAAGTACTCAACGTAAGACACAGCGCTTCGAGTAGCGCGTCCACCTGGGCGGCTGTTTAGTACATACAATCACTAATTCGGCCAAGTGAAAGCCGGCGCAAAGCATTTATATATTTTTTTTGGTATGAGGGCACCCATTGTTTTTGTGCCCTTATTTGGTTATTTGATTGACAAATATTTTTATATAAACAATTCTTCCTTAGCACCGAGAAGTTAGCTAAATTTTATTTTTTTTTATTATAACACCAATTATTTAAAAGCAATAAGTTTTTCACGAAAATATTTATTGTTCCATTTCTCTACTTTTCCTTAGCACACAAACCAATTTTTGTTGAAATCCAGTAGGTAATTAACTGTTAATATATTGTAATTTACAAAAAATTATTCGAAATTTTTAACCATTTAAAAAATTTTAACGTAAGAAGCTACCAAAAGATATTAAGAGATACATTAAAATAGAATAGTCGATTTTTAGTGGCTTGCTTAATTTTTTTAACTTTTAGCAGGTCAAGAAAGTGCGGGGTTTTGGCACCGCTTTAGGGCCCCCGGTTAGAAGGGGCCCCCCGATGTTTAAAAAGAACGTACTATCCGATGGTATCTCCTTTTAAAGGCTTTCGTTTTTTTTAAATCTTTGTTTTTATTTTATGCAGAAAAAGTAAGAACTGTGTTTTTTTTTGGTGTCAAAAATAATAAGGGGCCTCACTAACATTTCAGCCCCAAGCCTCTATACCTATAGGTACGCCACTGGATTTTGAAACATTTTTAAACTATGTTAAATGACCAATAAACAATAAAGTATCTAAAAATTTATTTTTTTAAATTACAAAACGCTATCTGAAAAAAATCGGGGTTAATTTTAATAAGAGTTTGGAACAACCATCGACATCCACATCAGATCATTCGGAACCTAACTTGTAAAAACATTTATATAACAATTACATAACAGCCATAACACACTTACTTTTTTATTAACAAATAAAACCGTAGGAAATGGTTAAAATTTAAGATGTAAAAAATATTTTAAATTTTGTTTAAATACACATTTGTTAAAAAAATTATATACACTCTGTCGTAAGTTCGCGACTTATAGTAAAAAACATATTTTTAATTTTTACAAAATTAAAGGTATTATTTATAAAACTTTTGCATGATTTAAAACCTAATAGGCAATCTTCAGATATTTAATTGTATAAGTCATCTACAATGTTTGGAAAAAAAAATTTGCTCAAAAGTAAAGCACCTGTATATTTGTTGGTATCAAAAGTTATTATTAAAAAAAATGTTTGGAAAAAACTCATTTTCACGACCGTTAAAAATGTTTTTTTTTTTTAAATCGTGAACATGAAGTTAAAGTACTTCCATTCTCTAGTATACTACATAAAGTGTTGAAAAAAGTAACTTTTTTTTAATATTTCGAAGCTTTTTTCACACTTTGAATTAGTGTTTTGTTTCAAAGCATGCTACAATAAACTTAAATATCAAATTATGCAATGAAACAAAAAAGCGACATCAGCTGAACCAAAGGGTCAAGTTACCTTTGATTTCGTCATATTTTTTTTAGTTTATGTATTACTAGTTTTAAAAGTTTGCAAATTAATTTATTAAAAATTATTTGAAAATTAATAGTAATAATAAATTTGGATGACTAGGAAATTGAAAAGGAATTTATACTGTTTTTAGTATTACTATAAAAAGTAAGTACATCTAAAATTAAATAATAAATGCATAGTTATGAAGAGGATAATTGTCTCCTAAAAAGTAAGGATGCTATGATTTTTTATTGCAATATAATGGCAGTAAAGCAAAAAACTAAAATTAATAGGTTTAAGATAAATAAAACATATATAAAATGGTATTTTGGAAAATTTGTATACGGTCGTGAAAAAAATATAGTATGTAGCACATGCACAGTGTCTTTTTTAACTCATGGAAACTTTTCATTCATAAAAAAGTATCACTTTGTAAAATTACAATTTAATATGAAAACTCGTTCATTTACAACTTTTATACTTTTTGGCAGTTACGATAAAAATTTAAGTGTCCTAATTAGTGCAAAATATTTAATAATTATATTGGTTTTTCATTTTACGCATTATGTTTCAAAAATGCCAGTGTAATAAATATGCACCCAAAAAGAAACTAAAAATGTTGTTCTTGTAAATATTTTTTCTTCAACTTAAAATATTTTTACATGGTCGATTACCAGCCAATTTTTTTAGTAGTCAGTGCTACTTTTTACAAATGAAATTGTTTTATTTTTCCAAATGACAATAGAATTATATTGCTGATCTGCTATTTACCGTTGTTTGAGACGGGACCCGTTTGAGAAAGATACCTCAAACAACGCTTTTACTAATTTCCCTCTTGACACGTGCCAAAAACTCTAAATATATAAGGATAAGGGTCCCATTAAAGAAACTGGTTTCTTTACCAGGTTCTTTAAAGACAGGTAGTGGCAGACATTATTATTAGTTAGTTAAACCCATAATTGTTTGCGTACTGCCAGCTCCTGGCAGGTGGGTAAGCCGGTAGGTCACATTAGCAACTAACTGGATGGCACGGACCAATACTAATAGTCTGGTCAGCATAAACCTTTTGGGTAAATTTTGGTATATTCTCCGAAAATTAGGTACGATTGAAATGTCATTCGATTCGGAATAATGTATAGAAAGTTTAAAGAAAAGTCCTGAAAGGGGCCAATAAAAATTGGAAAAGTTATAAACAATAAATGAAAAAAAGTAGTAGGGGTTTGTTTTTTTTTAATATCTCAAACACTCTGAGTGATACTCAAAATTTAAAAAAAAATTCATATTTTATATGACAAAAATAATTTTTTTTTGTTGCCGTGTCTTAAGGGAAGGACCTCGCGCGGAAGTCAGGACTGCTCCGCTTCAGCGCTATTTTCGGGCTCTGTAAAAATTATAAATATTCAAGATACAGTTCCGAGATGTAGGACCTTTTTAAGAAATTTCTTCCTCGTTTTGGATCTTTTAAATTTTAAATATTTTTTATAGCTTCAGTAATAGTATAACTTATTTTTTTTTCTTCTTATCATCTATGCTTTGCAACCCAATAGGTCTTTATGACGCTCAAGTAACTGCAAATTTAGCATCTTTGGCTCCCCTACTAAAACGCCATTTTCTTCAAAACCAAAAAAGTAAGGTTATGGATATATAAAAGATTTTGTATTAGCAATGACCTGGAGAATTTAAATTCAAAAAATTTATAGGCTGCTCTATTTAAAATACCAAAGTTTATATCACTTCCGGTTAAACCGGAAGCTATTATATCGAAAATTGGCATCCGGTGAAACAATATACCGTTTCTAAATTTGATAACTATAGAGTTGCGCTGAAGAAAATAAATTAGTGGATAGTTATTTCGTTGTTACCCGGTTGTAACGTAGTGAAAGTATTAGCTTTCTTCTCCAAATAATATTGTTTTTTAAATATAACCTAATAACTTTAGCATTTTGCATTTTATTTTTTATTATTTAACTTTTGCCAAAATTAACAAAGTAATTATTAAGAATATAAGATGTAATAATATCTAAAACCTACCTTTTTAATATCATTTTTATACCAAAGGAAAATTAGTAAGCTTAACCTTAAAGACATAACTTTCCAGTAGAAATTTATGGAATACTTTGCCGAAAATTTAATCAGAATTTGGCCAGACAACTACACAGAAATTGCATCGACCGCAGTGCTATTTTCTCTTATGATATTAAGCCAAATCCTAATCCAGCACATTCTAACTAAGCTCAAACTAATGTCGGCCTTACGGAAGTGGGGAAGGGTAAACGGGTTGAGGGTCCGGCGAGTTTCCATTGTTTTAATCGAACTCATCTCCAGTTCTCATTTCGTGCAAATGTTAGCGGCCATGACGGGGGATATTAACGCTCTAAAAGTGTTGGTACGGGTCGCGGGGAGAGGCCCTAGCTTGGCTTTATCAGGCAAAATTCTGCATTTAATCTAACTTGCGATCTATTTGTTAAGCCGTAGTTATCCCCTTTGTTTTATCATAGAACGTAATTTTGTTATTTAGGTTTAACTACTATAATAAAATACTAAATACCAATTGGGGTAGAAACCTTGGAAAAAAATTGCATATTTAAAAATATTTAATTTAAAAACTTAAAAAATGTAAGTAGGGAGGTAGCGCTATGTTTTTCAACCCAATTTTATACCAAATTTTACATTTAAAAAAATAATATTTTCGTAAGACGATGCACTGTTTCTCTTTAGTTACGAAAACCACAAAAGGGTAATGATTTACCAAAGCAACAATAAAATATTTTTTATCGTGGAAATAAAATTTCTAACAAAAACAAAAACTTTTGTTAACCCTTAAAATTAAACTAAAATCAAAGCCTCAAATTTATTTTTAAGCGAAAAAATATTGATTGTTTCTTTTCTTCCTTAATGAAAGCTGATTCCTGTTGAGAAATTTGTCACGTGCCCTTTTTTTTCGGTATTGTATAAACACCAGCAAAAAAGTTCGTCCGCAATTTAATACGGGTAAAGGTCTGGTCACATATAACCGTGACGAGCCCGCAGCCGTGCGCCTCAGTGGTGAAATATAGGAAGCCTGTTGTACTATATACGCTTTAAATTACACCTGATCGCAAAATAAACCTTTACAAAGAGATTAGCAAAGTTTTACCTACACTGCACTCAAAGTTTTAATAAAAACAATCAGAGATAAGTGGGAAGTTTTATTTAAAAAGAAGCTATACATACCGGGTGTTGCATCGCCGGAGGGACACAGGCAATCCCATGTAATTTTTAATGGGGTCAATTATTGGCTCCCCTAATTATTTTAGAGAAAATTCTATTGAAGTTTATTGAAGAGCATGCAAATCTACGTACATGGTAAAAACTTTAGATTTTTCGGTTAACCCGTTTTAGTTGTGCTAATATATTTTTAAAAATTGTTACATTATTATCGCCTCTATTCATTCATTCATTCATTTTAAAATTTAGTGTTTTATTATTATCAAAAAATCGTAACCATGAGTTATACTACTGAAGATGCTGATGGCTGCCCGGCACATAATACCCTGGCTGTTCGGGAATATTTACACAATGCTTTTATGAACGTCTGGGTTATTGTCTAGCAGTCAATGGAGGAATATTTAAAAATTTTCTTAAATCTTAATTTTATTTCCAATATATTAATTATTGTAATAATATTAATAATTTATTGAAGCATGTAAATATTATAAATGTCATAAGTTCTTGAAATTTGTTACTCTAGTTTAGTTTAACTTAACTTAATTCGTTTGTATAAATACAAATCTAATCTTTTCACTGTATGATTTTTTGATAATAATAAAGCACTAAATTTTAAACAATAATAAATAAATTTTGACAATGTTATGTCACGCTAACTGGTATTTTTATTGTTGTTCATAACTATGAGGCGATAATAATGTAAAATTAAAATTAGCATCTAACTCGCAAACGGGTTAACCGAAAAATCTAAAGTTTTTACCATAGACGTAGATTTGCATGCTCTTCAATAAACTTCAATAGAATTTTTTCTAAAATAATTAGGGGAGCCAATAATTGACCCCATTAAAAATTACATGGGATTTCCTATGTCCCGCCCGGCAATGTATCACCCGGTATACATACATTAAACGATAGACTATAAAAGGTGCTTTTGAAGTTTTTCGAATTAATATGCTTTACTCTCTCTGTCATTGTGAATCCGGGCTAGGTGCGGCCTTGGTGCGGTTATATGTGGCCAGACCTTAAAACGGATATTTTGACGATATCTGCAAGTATTGATAGACATAAATTAGGTCATTTTTTTAAAATAATTTTAATTTTTTTTTAATAAAAGCTATTTTTTACATTATCATTAGCATGTGTCGTTTTTGGCAGTTTACATATTATTGGTCAGTCAATCACCACTCGATTATGAATACCAAATTAAACTTAAAACACAATCATTACATTAAAAACATACGCGGCGAATTGAAAACCTCCTCGTTTTTGAAAGTTGGTTAAAAATAATTTATTTTCCTAACAAGGGCGGAAATGGTCACCCGCACGCAACTGTCTGCGCCTGAACGACGCAAAGGTAAGTTCAGGGGTTCGTGCAAACAGTTGAGTGCAGGAAAACACTTTACGCAAGAGTTAAGAACATTATTTTTTCCACGACCGTATTCACCGTATGTTAACAAAAGTAAGTATAGATGGGCCCACATTTAATTTATTCTGAAAGCAATACCGCAAAGTACACAAAAAATGATAAGGTAAACAAACATTTTCGAATGCACATAGCCTTGGACAGAGCCTGATTACATATTTTTAGATAAGTAATAAAAAAAAACATTGCTAAAACACGTATCACCTACTTAAAAAACATTCTCTTATTTTGCCTCTGTCCTACTATAAAACCGGTGGCACGTAGCGTACTACTAGAAACTCATCAAGTTAAATATATTTTGCTGCAATAAATCATTGTTCACAAAAGGGTTTCTTTACTTTATCATTTTTTGTGGACTTGGCGGCATCGCTTTCAGAATGAATTAAATGTGGACCCATTTCTTATATCCGTTTATTACAACATGGTATATAAATATACACAATTTGATGCATTCTGCAAAATATTTAGGATAACAATTCCTGACAGTCTGCTCTTTGTCTAATGAGTCCATTAGAATATTGTTATTATTTAACTTAATTTAAAAAATGCCATTCCTAATGTCACTTCAAGAAAGACGCGACCTCTCCAATTTTTGGCGTGTTTTTAAAAATGACATACCTTGGTTACTAAAGCGACGTTTACCAAATCAACTGTCACACCTAATTTTATAGGGCTTATGAAATTAATATTTTAAATATTATTTTTGTCCAATTAAATAAAATAAAATGAAAAAAAAAAAACAAAAAGACTGGGTTTAAAATTAAAAATTCAATTAATAGGTAAGAATACCGATAACTTTAGAAATAAAAACTAAGAATTGCATATGAAGAACGTTAAAATTTAGATATTTTTACTTTCCCACCCTAGTGCAGAAAGAGTGGACAAAAACGCATGGTCGTAGAAAAATAATATTTTGTATGAAAACGCACTCTTTCTCTTTAGTGATAAAAAGCACCAAACGGTAAAAACAAAGCAAGAATAAAATATTTTTATTGTGGGATCAATATTCCTAAAAAAAAAAAATTTACGATATATTTATAAAATAAAATTATAATCAAAACCAAAATAAATTAATGCCTTAATTAAAAACACAACGCTTTGAAAACCGCAAAACAATGGTATTCGTATGATATTGATGCCCTTAATGTTGATTTTTTTTTGTTTGATTATTCCTTTTGTTTTGTGGGAGATTTCGGTGTAATTTAACATGCTTACAATATACTGCATTACCGTTTTTCCTAACCGGAAATTTATCCGTAAACGAGAAAAATATTTAGATTGTTTTTTTCCTTCCTTAATGAAAGCTGATTCCTGTTGCAAAATTTGTCACGTGCCGCTTTTTTCGGTATGTATAAATACCAGCAAAAAGTTCGTTCAAAACACAAGGTCGTCAATTGATACGGTTAAAACGGATATTTGGGGTAGCTACAAAAGGGGAAATTGATCGAATATTGGCGTATCGTAAACGTATATCAATTTAAGTAATGGCTATTATCTCGCTAAAATTGTTTGTTAATTTGGTGTTTAGGAATTTTGGTATCTTGCATTGTAAAGTGATTTATTGCTATGAAAATTGCTTATTGCAAAATAAATATGTATAGTTGTTAAAAGTCTTTTATTCAAATTTTTATAATTTTTTAGACAGATGACCAAGTACTGGTCTTATGAGAGAAAAATAAAAAGTGATTAAATTTAATTTTAAACAAACAAGGTAACTTAGTTAATAATATTAAAAATTAAAATATTTAATTTTTTTACAGGTTTTACCTAAATAATTTAGCAAACTATGTTTAAAATATAAAATTAAAGAGGTAAGCGGTTAAAATAATAGTGCAACATTGTTAGTATATTTTTTTATGGAGCACCCTGTATATTAAATCACTAAAAAAATTTTACAGAGAGTTACAGAAATACGACGTTGGATAGTTATCTTTAATAGTTTGGAAATTATGACCTTCTAAATAATTTTTACGACTTGCGACATTATGGTAACTCCAGGGTGTCTGGATTTAGTTGCAATTGCAGGGTATTTTGGTTATTATTAGAGACAGATATATTCGATTTTCACAAATATTTTGATGATTTGAAGGATGACACTGAAATATTTTTCATGACCCTCTTCGTTTTTGACATACAGGGTAGAATTCATATTTCTTTTCATTTCAAAATCCTCTTCGTATTAATAATTGTCTTTTAACATACAACAAAATTAAAAACTGATATTAGTAGACATTTTTACGTAGAATCCAGTGGTATAGTCAAATCTTTTAAATTTATATTTTTCGAGATATGAACCAAACATGACTTTTTTATGGAACACCTTGTACATTTTGAATTAATAAATTATAGCGAATGGGAGCGTTTCAAAAATATATAATATCTAAATTTTATTTTTTTAGCCCTTTAATTTATTTCTAAAATTAAATTTCAAATGGTAGGTCATGAAATAGATGTTATAAACACACTAAAAAAGGTAGCCCTTAGTTCATAATTTATTTCAATTTACAGCAACCTCTAAGTTTTAACTATTTTACAAACTTAAAGGGCCTAGGGGCAAAGAAGGCGCTACTTCTTTGCCCCTAGGCTCTTTAAGTTTGTTTCCTTTTAAATTATTTAAAAGCTATATATTTTGGATCAGTGTCACTATCATTATACTTAAGACAGTGTCCAAAATCAGTGCGTTTTCATTATTTTAGAAAAAAACATATTATTTTTAACGAAAAGTGGAAAAGCGTGCATAAAACTGTTACCAAAATTTAAAGGTTATCCGTTTTATACATGGTTTTCTATTATTTTGTTTAAATTAAAAGTTTTTGGAAAATCATGGATACATTCTGGTTTTGGACACTGTTTAAAAGTATAAAGATAGTGGCGCTGTTCCAAAATATTTAGTCTTTTTAATTAATAAGTGAACAAATTAAGGAACAGAGAGGTAAATACAGCTGGGCGAGGTAAAATGATGAAAATCAAATGTTGCTGTAAATTCAAATAAATTCTAAACAGAAGGCTTCCTTTATTTGTTAGTTGTACCATCTATATCATATTTAAATTAAAAACAATAATTTAGGGTCTTAGAATGTAAAATAACCATAAGGTATTATATTTTTTTAAAAAGCTTTCACTCGCCATCCTTAAATAATTAAAAATATACAGGGTGTTCCATTAGAAAAACCATATTTTTTGTTCATATCTTAAAAGTATATATATTTTTTTATATATAGCTACACCACTGGATTCTACGTAAAAATATTTACTAACATCCGTTTTTACTATTGTTGTAAGTTGCAAGGCAACTCAAATCCGAGGGGGATCCATATAAATCAGAGGTGGGGAGAAAGCCAAAGCCGTTTTGTTAACATGGCACAAAATAGCATTCGCCCATGGTAACATGGCGCAAGAGCAATATGTATTTTTAATATCGATTTTAAAGTAAAGGTTCGCCATCTAGCGTATTCGACAAAAAAGTTAATAATACTCTTGCAATGTAGGTAACTTTAACGAAAAAAGAGACCATTTCCGCATTCCCGCATTCGCCAAAACTTGGTAATTATACCAAATATTTTTAATAAATGTAGCGCCATCGATTTTGGCAATAAAATTCAATAATGTAGGTAACTTTTTTAAAATAAGAGGTCTTTTGCGGAGCTCATTCATTAAAACATGCTAATTTTCCGAATGTACGATAAACGTGACCACCACGAAGCCTTATTTGCGCATGACTCAAATCGCCGTCCGTTGCTCATACTTTTCTGAACGCATTTTTCGGCCATTTGCAACCGCGCATTTCATATTTAATATTCCTCTTCCCCTTAAAACCTCTTTGGGGGATTCAAAAATGGAAGAAAATGGATTCCGCCCTATATGTCAAAAACTATGAGGGCCATAAAAAATAAATAAATGCCATACTTTTATTTTATCGTTATAAGTAGCAACACTTCGCAAAAACCAAGATAAACTGCAATTGCAACGAAATCCGGACAACCTGTACATATATATATTTTTTTAATTAAAGCTTAGACCTATTCTTCAGATTTAGATGTTAATATTTTTTAAAACTAATAAAAGTAGATATTATTCCAAAACACCTCGTATAAAAACACGTGCTTTCGTTTTTATTCCTTTATTAACAATACAATGTAACTATGGTTACAACGACGACATCTTTACTTGTCAATGTCTCGAAGTTTACACCATAAAAGTCGAATCTATACTAACCGATCGGAGGTTTCCCGTCGCCCTTTTATAGTATGGTGGAAGGGTAAAGTTAGATCTAGAATATTCGAGAAATATCGTAAAAATTCCATAGTACAGGATGGCATAAAAGTTCTTAATGGATAATTCGGGCGTTTTCGAAAACCTTCGAAAGTGATGAAAGAACTTGGAAAAATTAAGGTAAATTATTTAAATAAATTAACAAACTAAATTAAATGATCCTAACTCTCAAAATTCTATAACCTAAACACATTTTTGAAAGTCTGTGACATTGCCCCCTTCCAAGTTTTGATCGTCTCGATCAAGTATCTTCACTGTCTTGATAACGGCTTAGCCTTTCTAGATGTACTACTTTCATCTTTGCCTGTGGACTCTTCTGTATACGGTACACCAGATCATTAAGCCGTGTCACTTTATATGGTCCCTCTCATGACTTCTGTAGTTTTGGTGAACGCCCCTTGGTTCTTCTTGGATTGTATAACCAAACTTTTTAACCGACGACAAATCCCTGATGGTTAGCTTTCAAGTCATAGCGGGATTTCATACGGTCACTTCCTTTTGTAACTTGGTACGCACCTCTTCATGTATCTTCTGTAGCTGTTTACTTAGTTGACTTACATAGTCTTCTGCTAGTTCTTCATTGGTGGAAGGTCGTCCTGGCAAGTCAACTGGAGAAGCATATTTCCGCTACGAAAATGACTTTAGCAGGTGTTTCGCCAGTAGTTTCGTGAATTGCGGAGCGGTATGCTAATAAAAACGGCATATTTAAAACAGTTATCCAGTCACTTTGTTGGTCATTTACTTTAATTTTCAGGTAGTTATCAAGTGTTCTGTTAAACCGCTCTACCATACCATCGGACTGGGGATGAAGAGGTGTTGTTCTTGTTTTATGGATTCCCAGGAGATTACAAAGGTTCTTGAAAAGATCGGACTCAAAGTTTCTGCCTTGATCGGAATATATTTCTCTGGGAACTCCCATAGCGACAAATCCATTGTTGAAATAATACATCGGCAACAGTGATAGCTTCTTGATTTTGAGATTGGGTAGACTTCTGGCCATTTACTGAAGTAATCCATCGCTACCAATATATAGCGATTCCCTGATTTACTAACTGGAAATGGCCCTGCTATGTCTATGGCAATTCTTTCAAAAGGTTACCCCTACATTGTATTGCTTCATCTTGCCATAGCTTTGAGTTTTTCAGTCCCTTGCTGGAAGCGCAGTCCTTACACATTCTGCACCAGTCTTTTACGTCTGCACGACTTCCCAGCCAGTAGAACCTTTCTCGAACCTTTTCAAGAGTCTTCATAACTCCGAAATGGCCACCTCCTACACCATTATGCAGAGGCTTGCAATACTTCAGGAGTCCTTTTGGTTTGGTAGGATTATCTGATGTATGGATTTTGCCGTCAGAACTTTCCCAGACCCTTTGTAATAGGCCATCTTTAATAACCAAAGAGTCCCACTTATGGCCTAGCATTCTTTATGTCCAGGAGACTTTCGAAGCTATTTGCTGATATGGTGGCCTTTTAACATTTCTGTCTTAAGTTTGACAATGCTTCCAAAGATCTGGATCTTCTAGTTGTTCTTGCTAAGATCTTAGGGTCCCATTCTTGAGAGCACTGGATGCGTGTTGCTTCGACAGTGGGAATTCACTGGGGATCTTCTTGCTCTTCTCGTCTGCTGCAGTGTTTGAATTCGTCGGGCAGGGTCGTCTTGATAGAGCGTCAGCATTCTTATGAGTTCAGTCGCTTTTCGATGTTCGATTTAAAGTCGTATTCTTGAATACGTTGCAGCCTTCAGGGTTCTTGAACTGAAGCAACCATTTAAGTGATGCATGATCCGTTCTTAGGTGGAATTTCTGGCCATACAGGTATTTATAGAAAATGCTCCAAAGAATTTGAACAATAGCTAAAGTTCTTTTTAGTGACATAATAATTTCTTTCAGGTTTGGACAGAACTTTGCTAAAATAGGCTATAACTTTTTCTTGGATCTGTGACAAAAATTCCACCAATAGCGAGTGTTGCTCGCATCAGTGTCCACAATAAATGTTTGATTTGGTTGTGGATAGGACAACACCGGGGGATTACATGGGCTTTTCTTTAGAGTGTTACAAAAGCTGCTTGACAATCTTCAGTCCATTCGTAGCTGTTGTTGTTTTCCGTAAGACGATGTAATGGTCTTGCAATATCGACAAAACCCATGTATGAACCGTCTGCTAATAGGTACACAATCCCAGAAAACTTCTAATTTCATGCTTGTTCTTTGGTACAGGCCAGTTCTGGATAGCTTCAGTCTTCTCTGGATCAGTTTCTACTCCTTCTTCGGTAATTATATGCCCTAGGTACTTTTACTTCTTTCTGGAAAAGGTGACATTTCTTTAGGTTCTTGTTGCATCTCCGCTTGACTCCGTTTAAGGTCTTTTGGATTTTCTCTATTTGTTGTCTGGTTTCTTCTTGACTAGTCTTCGGATTTCCCTTCTTCATATTTCTTCTTTCAGGGATTCTTACGACTCGTCTGGCATTTCCTTCTCTTAGGTCTTCTTTTCAGAGATTCTTGTTTTTGCATCGCATAAGCTTAATTAGTGCACTGAATTTCCGCCATAACGGCGTCAGGTTTGTTGTCTCGGTCTCTACTGGCACATTCAAATTTGCTTCTTGATACTTCGGCTTCCCTGGGTAATTACGTTCCGCTTCTGACACCAAATGTTCCGTAACACCTCGTATAAAAACACGTGCTTTCGTTTTTATACCTTTATTAACAATACAACGTTACTATGGTTACAACGACGAAATCTTTACTTGTCAATGTCTCGAAGTTTACACCACAAAAAGTCGAATCTATACTAACCGATCGGAGGTTTCCCGTCGACCTTTTATAGTATGGTGGAAGAGTAAAGAATAGATCTAGAATATTCGAGAAATATCGTGAAAATTCCATAGTACAGGATGGCCATAAAAGTTCTTAATGGATAATTCGGGCGTTTTCGGAAACCTTCGAAAGTGATGAAAGAACTTGGAAAAATTAAGGTAAATTATTTAAATAAATTAACATACTAAATTAAATGATCCCAACTCTCAAAATTCTATAACCTAAACACATTTTTGAAAGTCTGGGACAATATATTGAATGCAGTCCTTTTTATTGCTCTTTAAAGCTCTTTTAAATGATGATATAACATACAGAGTCAATCCATAAAAACGTATTTTCTGGTACCCAGTATATCTAACTAGATATTAATGTTTGATAATTAATTTAAAAACTACAAAACTAAGTTAGGAAAATTAAGGTTTTAATTTATTTTACAACAATTAAAAATAAAAAAGGATAAGGGAGGTGTAAAATTATAACTTGATACCTAGTACAATTTTGGTTTGTATATTACTTTAAAAAAAATGAAAGTATTTTTTAAATGTAATAAATAATTATTAATTTCCTATATTATTAAAAATACCGGTACTTTACCTTTGTGCTTAAAGCACATTTTTTTAAAAGCTCGTAAATAAATAAAACAATTTAATATCTGATGATTACGTTACGAGGTTTTTGACCATGCAGAACTTTTTATAAGGAATAACTTTTTTTCGCAAAAGTAATAATAAAAGTTTTCCATATGATACCAATTTACGTAGACAGTTTGTATAGCAACTTATGGTTCGAAATTATTACACAACAAAAAATAATTTTAGTAAAGACTACGTAATGGTCATTTTGCATAAATATTGATAAAAGTTTGTGTCGCTGGATTTTCATTTTATCAGATATACGCTTTTAAAATTATATTAAATATAGTCAAAGAATTCACATATTGGGTTTAATTTATATTCTAATTAAAATAAGCTTTTAAAATGAAAAATTAATTAAATACATTATCCAAATTAATAAAAAGCTTGCTTTACTTAAATATCAAGCATCACTTTGTTTATATCGTTAATATTATTATTACCGTATATTATTTTTACCATATAAAATGTTAATATTGTTTACCAGACTTTCAAAAATGTGTTTAGGTTATGGGATTTTAGAGAGTTAGGATCATTTAATTTAGTTTGTTAATTTATTTAAATAATTTACCTTAAGTTTTCCAAGTTCTTTCATCGCTTTCCGAAGGTTTCCGAAAACGCCCGAATTATCCATTAAGAACTTTTATGCCATCCTGTACTATGGAATTTTCACGATATTTCTCAGAAAATTCTAGATCATTCTTTACTCTTCCACCATACTATAAAGGGCGACGGGAATCCTCCGATCCAGTCAGTATAAATTCGGCTTTTGTGTTGTAAACTTCGAGACGATTGACAAGAGTAGATTTTGTCGTTGTTGTAACCATAGTTACGTTCCATTGTAAATAAAGGTATAAAAACGAGAGACACGTGTTTTTATACGAGGTGCTTACTGGAACAATGTACTATAACAATAGTAAATTTTTTGCAAGTAATGCCTATTACCATATTTTAAGAAACCAAACCCTATATAAGGTGAATATATCGTTTTTGGCTACTTTTGTAACATTTACGAATAATTCAAAATAATTTAATTGAAGTATGAAATAACGAAATATGAATTATTATTATTATTATTATTATTATTATTAATTAGTGTATTATTTATCAAAATATAAAAACTTTAAACCTTAAAACTTTACTTTGAAAAAAAAAATATAAAATTTAATCTTACCTCTTATTGTAGCAGTAGGCTGGCCATGGACGCATCATTTGTGGCCAGTGGTTGTGCCTTGGGTAAATATTATGTGCTATTAAGGGAATATTATTGATATTTGCATAATTTGGTATAAAAAAATATTATTTTTTAATTTACTTTAACATAAGACGATACGAAAGGCCTTTTAACCTGATGAAAAAAAAGAAGTACCTAATAAAGCAATTTGTTCTGAGTTTCCGTTCGTTCTCGGTAGTGATTAGACGTTGGAAGGGAGCTTATACCGGGCTCTCACGTTGGGAGATCGTTCATGGAGGATGTAGAAAACGTACTGGTGCCCCGCGGAAGATAAGAAACTCTACTGCTAAATTGAAAAGACATCTTTTTTTTTTTTTGGAACAAGGCGCTGTGGGTGAAGGTTCTATAACCTGCAGCGGAACTCCGTGCCCTATAGAACACACAACACTAACTAATATAGAATTCTAAACCTCGCTTTCTATCGTAGGTTTTCTACTCGAGAAGTCGATAATTGCATTGCTTGGTACTCTGTGTCACAATGAACTAAACATCGGAAATGATCGTAAAATGTCTGTATGTGTACTAATACTTCTTTGTTTAACTGTGCACGATGAAAAAGGACACACATACAGCTGTTGCAAATTAGATTTACGGAATATCATTATTAAGCAATTGAGTTTTTAATAATTGTTTTTAACAAGAACCAAAAAAGGGTTAGGTTTTTAATTGCTTTTTATTTAATTTTATTCTTTTTACTCTTGGAGTCAATTTTGCACTATGGCATTAGCAGTTATTATATCTATCGATATCTATCGGATACTTCCTAATTTTATAAAATTACATTTTTCTGAAGATTAATATAACCTTTTTTTTTAAATAAATAGCTATCAAAGTTCCCTCCTGTAAATAATTTAAATTAGTAAAGCAAAAGTATGTAAGGAATTTATCTAAACTTAAAAATTCAATAAAAAATTAGCTTTATACACTTGTGAATCTTTGCAAAAAGTAAGATTACATTGGTTGGACAGTTAACACATGGCTAGAACTAAAAATTATATTTTTCTATTAGATGTAGAAAACAATAAAATAATTTTTGCATTGTAATAACACAAAAACAACCAAATAAATATACAGGAGTGTTCATTTAATAACTTTCCCTCAAGTTATCTTCAAAACGAGACCAACGATTTGAGAGAAAATCGCCGAAACACGTCTCGAGATATTTTATTGAGGGGGGAACGTTTTTCTAAAAATTGGACGGCGCCCCTTTAACCCCTTAACCACCGGGCCACCACCCCCAAAATTCTTAAATAAGAAAGCGGGTCGAGTGATACATCATTTTAAGCTCCTGACGAGTACTTTATAACCCTAGAATATGAAGTCAATATCTTCACCTATTACAAAATGGCGGTACTTTAAAAAATTACCTAAATACCTGATTTGGATGGCCATATTTCCGAAACTAATAAAGTTAGATGTACTTAATGTGGTGTTTTTCTTAAAGTTTTTTTAAAGGTCTTTTTAATGGTGATACTGGTAGGTAATATATACAGGAGTGAGAAGAGAAAAGTACATATTTTTTTATTTAAGAACCCTGTACATGTGTGTTACCAAATTGTAAAGATCTTTAAATGAGCTTTAAGAAAATACCACATTAAGTACATCTAACTTTATTAGTTTCGGAAATATGACCATCCAAATCGGGTATTTAGGTAATTTTTAAGGAAGTACCGCCATTTTTGTAATAAGGTGAAGATATTGACTTCATATTCTAGGGTTATAAAGTACTCGTCAGAAGCTTTAAAATGATGTATCACTCGGACCCACCTTCTCATTTAAGAATTTTGGGGTGGTGGCCCTGGTGGTTAAGGAGTTAAAGGGGCGCCGTCCAATTTTTGTAAAAAACTTTCCCCCTCAATAAATATCTTGACGTGTTTCGGCGATTTTCTTAAATCTGTCTCGTTTCGAAGATAGCTTGAGTGGAAAGTTTTCAAATGAACACCCTGTATAAATCATAGCAAACTAACGAACACCTAAATTTATTTTAGGGTTATGTACGACTTTTTTAAAATTTTGGTAGAATTCTACACGTTTGGAAACCTCGCTTATCAACTTCAAGCGTGTTTTCTTAAATACAGAGTGCGAGTGAGGTAGAATGAAGTCGATTTGTAGAATACTACAGTACACGGAGTCCCGCTGCTGATGTTTTTCTGTTTGGCGTACTGCTCGAGGTATTCTTCAAAGGCGGAGAATGGAGGCGGGCGCTGCGGGTGACGTCAGTACTGAAAGAAACCGGTTATGCGCGATACCAGTTGCAGTTCTTGGAAAGATGGCCGCAATTTATGCATCTCATAGCTTCGTTGTTGACATGTCTAGGAACTTCTGGGAGCTACAAAGCCCGACTATCCAGAGGTTCCAACGACAAAGTCCTGGAAAGCTTATTCGCGACATGGCTTATATGACCGGAAGAAAAAGAGCTGGCGATTCACTAGCATGAAGGCGATAAACTAGCAAGCAACAATGTGTTCTTAATTAAATGATTAATTTTGTAAACTCAAACAAAAAGAGATAAAATAAATCTGTTTGCACATTTTCTATTTAAATTTTCGAAACAAACCTAGGGGTAAAAGTAAGTCATAGCTTACATTGGTTTTTGGATATACAGAGTGTTTATCAAATTATGTCAGTTCGGGCAGGCACTTATAACTTTCCTGTTATTAATAGAAAGGTGCGAAAAAAGCTACCACATACTTTTGAGGCTGAAATATGACGATATAACCCAACTTACCTTAGTCAAAAGGTGGATGGTTTCGGAGATACAGGGTGTTAAAATTTATTCTGGTTTTAGTTTTTATAAATAATTTTGTTAATAATAAGTCTATTGTCACAATATTCGGCTAAAAGGGGTTTTAGAAGGTAAGAAATAAAACTTTGCTATTAATTTTATTGTTAACTTTGGAGGGCACCACCTATGGTGTCTTGCACAATCTAAAAACGTAATAACTTTTTGAGCCACTTTGTATGTAACTTAAAAAAAATCTTAACATATTTTACATAAAAAAGGTATACCTGGTAACTGTTAATTTAGGCAGCCGTTTTTGAAATATTTGAATTTTTAAAAAAACACTGTCTGCATGGCTAGGTCTAAGCTATACAGGGTTTTATCAGAAAAGATGCTTGAGTGCTGAATCCTTACGTGCTTTTAGAAAGAAAATTTAATATAAACTTATGTCCCAAATGGCTTAACTTTTGGGATACAGAGTGGTAACAAAGCTTTTTTTTAAACTTTATCATCCTGTATCTCAAAAATTAGTCTTTTAGGACATAGGTTTATTTGAACTTTTCTTCTTAAAAGCGCCTAAGAATTTACACTGTAAAACATTAGCATCTAATTCTAAAACAATCTGTATAGCTTAGACCAGATATCTCAAAAATGGTTGCTAATATTAACTTTAATCAAGTGTACCTTTATTATGTAAAATATGTTAAGGAATAAGAATCGTTCTTTAAAAGTTACATACAGAGTGGTTTCAAAAAGTTATTTTATTTTTAATTTGTTCAAAATACCCCAGGTGGCTCCCCCTAAAAATAACAATCAAATTTATAGCAGATTCTTATTTCTTACCTTCCAAAACTGCTTCTAGCTAAATATTGTGACAATACACCAATTATTACAGAACATTATTTATAAGAAACTAGAATTAGAATAAATTTTTAACACCTCGTATCTCCGAAATCATCCACTTCTGGACTGGGGTAAGTTGGGTTAGATCGTCATATTTTAGCCTTAGGAATCTGTGGTACCTTTTAGAGACACCCTGTAAAATGAAGGTTGTAAAGTTTTAGAGATTTTTACGTAGAAGTTAGTGGCGGACCTATATTTTTCCACTGACTGTTTTTAAAGTTTTAACACAAACTTGTTTTTTTTAATGAAATGCCTTGTATATCTATTAAATTACCTCTACTAAGACATTTTTAGAGTTTTAAGAAAACATACCATTTAATGTGGGTTTCTTAAATAGTTATTTTTTTAAGCAAACTGTACCAAATTTGTAACGGTCATTTTTCGCGGTTTTGAAAAACTACAGTTTTTGGCGCATTGTATCAATTATACTCGAGTATAAATAAACAAAATGGAATAGATATACCGTTAATAAAATTACAGAATTTACAAATACTACCGTATTTGAAATCTATTTTATCGGTTTAGTGAGAAACTAGGTATGGGACGATTTTTAGTTTGGCGCATGCGCTGTAAGGATTTAAAAAAACAAGGTATGGGACAAATATAGACGATTGAACATTGGTATAAACAGGAAGAATCATTACATTTCTATATTGATTCTAAAGTAGATATCTTAGACATTAATAAAGAATTACAGTCTAAATTTATGTCTGTATCCTAAGATACTAAAATATGTTTATTTTGACAGCGATAAAATGTTAATTTGCCGCTTTAGGAAGTACAAAAAATTTAACGGTACAGAATTGCACGATTCTAAAATAACAGTAAAACACTAAGTCTCTAGTATGATTAAATATTTCTAAACCTACTCCTCCACCTATATTTTCAAAATACTTTGGCTTGCCAGATTTTATAAGGGATATTCTAAATCTTACTTATATGGTATTTTTCACATAATTATAAAGAAATAATCAATTATATGATTAGTTTCTTATTTCTAAGTTATAAATGTCTTTTTTTTCGCTTGCGGCTTGGTAGTATAAAAAGTGGACCACTTCATAAAAGGTAATATAATAAAAAAAGGAGAAAACATACAAGAAACATCTCTTTTATAAGCATTTAAAGTGTTAGATAATAATATATTTGTATTTTTAAAATAAATAAAACAAGCTCCACTGGAGCATCTTTTCTTGGTTTTTGCTGCTCCTTAAATAGTGAAAATAGCCATATTTCAGAAACTACTAAAAATTTAATATATCAAAGCCACTCTAAGTCAAACTTTATACTCTTTCATCGCTTCTACCTATGTTGGGACTGACAAACTTTTAGCTTTTACAAAATAACGAAGGTCTACCGCTTCATCTTAAAAGTATTTATTTACCTTAATCTGTATCCTTTACTTTTAATGAGAAAGACCGGTCATAATTGTTTACTCCGTTTACGTACAGTAATTTTAAATCAAAATATATTAAACTAAAATCCTTTCAGCCATGGTTATGTTACTAGAAACAATGAAAATGAGTCCAACCATCGAGCGAATTTAAATCGGCATGTTCTAAACCATTAAATTAATTTTCAAACATTTGATCGCCGAATTATATTTTGTTTTGTTTACATTAATTTAAACTTTGTTTATTTTAACGGGAGTGTGGTATCCGTTAACTTTCAGTGTAAAATTTATGGGTCGAAATGGCGTAAGGAGATTACGAAAAATAGATTTTATATACATTTAATATGTGTATGTGGAAATTTATGCTCTTAAATATCGACAAAGCACTATTTTAGTCAGTAAGTACCATTGAAATGAATATAAACGCTGAAATGTAGACAGTAAAAGCAAAAAGTGAAGCCAGCTTGTTAGGCAAGTGCCGTTGAGAAATAGGGATTTTGGGACAAATATCGTATCAGTCTTATTGCACTAAAGTAGTTTTGTTATTACACATAACAGAGTAGGGTACCATGCTCTGCATATGCAGTACTGTAATAATATTATACAGGGTAACTAAAAACAGAAGTCAATTTACAAAAATATACATGGCTGCGGTAAAAATTGAAAAGCTTATTTCTAAGCTAATTTTATAAAAAAAAGTATATAAACATAGGTCTGAAATTGCATAGTTTTCAAGACATAGGGCGTTTAACCCTATTTTTTTATTCATTTTTTATAAATATCTTAATAGTAGTGGAGCCCACGATGCTAAATGGGGATTTACTCGAGCGTCATAAAGACCTATTGGGTGGCAAAGCTTGAATGATAAGAAGAAAAATATGTTTTATAATGTATACCTTTTCATCGGTGGGGGAAGCGGCTAAAGAATTTTAAATATGTCAAAAAATACTATTATTATTTCGGCTGCTGGAAATCTTTTGGGTCATATCGTACCCATTATATATTTTATGTTACCCCTAAATTATTTTCTTCAAAATTAAAAAAGCTACGCTCAAAAATGTTAAACTGACGTTTTTTTGTAGTCTTCTGTTTCCTTTACTTCACTCACAAATTGACAGATTAGTGGAATATACACCGTTTAGCATGTCATAAACTCACCCTATCTTAATCTAAATCTAACGAGCTCGACAATTTGTGATGGATATATTTTTGTTTTTATGATCGGCCCTATATACGAGCTATCCTACGGTATATTAATCTGTCGCGCTGTAGTAAATCCCGAAATCCCCTCTTGGCTCCCCTACCATAAATAAAAAAATCCTTTATCCAATTTGAATGCAATTTGGCATTGTTATTTGTAGCACTATGGAGATACAGTTCTGACTTTATTGAATTTCTTAATTCCAGTGGCATCTCTAGCGGCACTTTAACAAATATTTCTGACAAAAAACTGTACGCCACTGATTTTAATACAACTCCTGTGTTTTGTCAGAGTAGGCAAATAAAGATACAACTTTTTGTGTCCCTTAAGATTTTACGTATCTTGCTTACTTTTTGAGAAAAAAATCCGTTAGATTGCATATTTCTATAAACCACTAAATAAACATAATACATTTTTTCTTTTAAAAATTACTAACTATTACGAAACAACAATAACACATACTAAATTAAATATGAATAACATCTAAACTAACAAATTTCGGTAAATTAAGTGTTTTTATGTTTTTTTAATATTATGTTTTTGTGCTTTTGAGACCTCTTGTAACTACAAATTAAATTTCGTAGAAAGTTGCAGATAGTTGCAGCTAATTAATAAAAAAAAACATTTGCCTATTCTTTTACAAGTAAAATAAGCCCAAGAACAAAAATATAACTTTTGATGTATTTTTAAAAATCTATATCAAATTTAAACTTTTGCTCTTAAGTTTGTTGCAAGACAGGTTTAAAAAACGATATAATTTCATAAATAAAAATCGTATATACAAAAATAAGAAAAATTCTAAAATATAACCCTTCTCGATTATTAGCCATAAAAAACAGTAGACGTTTTTTTCTTATACTAAATGAAGTTAACATTTGAACTTAAGAATTAAAAATTTAAGTGCAAGGCACCTTTCTGTTTTATAAAAAGGACCACATATAGAGCTGCATATGGGCAAAGTAAAAAAAAAGAAAACGAGTTTTCTTGTTATCATCTGGTTATCTGTGTGTAACATGCAACCTTTGTGAGTTATTATAAATATATAAATTTCAGCATTTTTGTCCACATATCGACGCAATGTGCGACGCTGTGGGAGGAAATGCGATCCTTTTTCCACTTATTCTTACATATAAGACAAATTTTTGACTTTAGAGTTTTCAATTTATTTTTAGCTTTTTGTGTGTATTTATCGACTTAATGGAAATAGATACATGTTAAGAAACATAAAGTTTTTTAAGCAACCTTTTTAAGATAACAAATAAATTATAAGAATTGAAAAAATGGGTTTGAGGTTTCGTTTCAGCATTCTATATTATATTAAAAGGTACTAAGTAAAATGCGGGACATTTGTTTTGTGCCCAATACACATTATGGTTTCAAACAACAATAAATCAAAAGCTTCTTAAAAAATAAGTATACATATTTATTTCCCAAGTCGATTGCTTTAGCGATCGCCCCTGAACTTTTAGTTTATGTAAATGTAAATGTAAAGATGCTCTTAACTTCTGATTTAAATCGTGCCGAAATCATGTTGCTTTTCCCATTTAAATAACATGGAATTTTGGACTTTTTCCTTTTATTTTCTTTTCTCAGACACAAATAGATGGAAACATCTACTCATCGCATATTCTGATGTAAAACTAAACGCTCTACAACAAAGTTTTCTTACTTCTTTAAGAGTTATTTACCATCAAATGTTGAGTTAAAATTGAGTTGTGACCATCCTCGAGAATTTAATAATAAACCGGCTTTTTAAATGAAAAAAGTAACTTTAAGAAAATTCTATATTTGATATGTCTATTTCTTATAGTTTAAAAAATATGACCATTTAAGTCTGAAAATTATGTTAAATTTTCATTATATCTTTAGCTTTAAGTTATACGTAAGCACTAAGTTTAGTGTCGAAGATAAAATAGACACAATATCTACTATTTTTTAGATTTGGATGGCCTTACTTCCAAAACTATAAGAGATAGACATATCAAATGTTGTACTTTCTTAAAGCTTTTAAAACATCTATTTTATGGAGATGTAATATACAGAGTGTTTTTTTTAATGCTGGCTTACTTTTAAATTCCCAAGGATGGTCACAACTCAATCTTAACTCAACGTGTGACGGTAAATAACTCTAAGAGAAGTGACTTAATTCAAAATCGTAGGAAAACTTGTTTGTAGAACGTTAGATTTTCCATCAGAATATGCGATTTTTTTATTCATTTTTGTCTCAGAAAAAAAAGGTCCAAAAATCCCATGTTATTTTAAATGGGAAAAGCAACATGATTTCGTCACATTTAATTAAAATTTTGTATAGGGTGGTTTTTAAGAACGAGAAAAAAAATAGGATATTTAATTTTGGTATCCGGCGTACGTTCATCACGACACTCATAAGCACATCAATATACCACCATCTTAAGACCACGGCTTAATATATTTTATTAAATCAAAAACGTAGTGTATATGTAAAGTCGCTTTAAGGGTTCTATAGTAATAGTTTTTTGAAAACAGAGTCCTGTTTCAAATGACAATCTTGGTAAATATGGACAATTTTGTGAAATTTTAAACCATATTTTCTGGGCAACAAGACGACATTATCAAAAAATTGTTACTATAGAGTAGTAGTTTAAGTCTTTACCTTTCCGATGATACCAAATTTATATACATTAAATTATAATTAATACAAGATTTTTGTTACGACCGCAAAGTCTGCAAAATGTTCCAAATATATTTATAAATTGTAAAAAATTCACGCGGCACGTTTTCCACGAATACGAAGGCGGGCAATAGACGACTGGTTTTTGTACAGGGTTGCATCGAGCATATTTAAGGAATTAAAAAAAAGGCTTTGCTTACCATAACTAACCATTCGTAAGAATATACGTATTGCAATAAAATTACACTTTTATAATATATGTAATTTAAACTTTTGTTCTTATCTTTGTCTGGCTCATACTGCAACAAAAACTTTCAGTTAAGAAAAAAATGTATAATGTAAAGAAATATCTCAAATAGCCCACCACCTACATTTTGGCCTTCCGGTGATGGCACCGAAACAAGTAAAATTTTGTTACGGTTAGTAATGAGACTGTCGCCCCAAGATAATGGGTTGGTTTATTTAGATAAAATGATTGGCGGTCAGTGTTGGCACCGAAACAGGTAAAATTTTTGGTGCAACTTTGAGTGTGCGGTCTACCGGATATATTTCTACTTTAGTATGCGGTCTACCATTTAAAAATACAAACCAAATCTATGATTTGATATGACAATAACCCTGACACTATCTCTACAATTAACATAAGCTTAGCTAAACTGAATAGAGGTAGATTGGTGTATTGTTTTATTTTTTATTAAAATTGAATGAATTTTTGACATAAGCCACTTTCAAAAGTGTCTACAAACAAAAATATTAAAAAAAAATTTCAACCCCGGAGGAAGGGGTTGGAAAAAATAAATAGGGTGTTTTCTTGCAGTTGCTTTTAAAACAGTTGGAGCTACAAAAAAAATTCTTAACACAAAGTTGTAACACACTAAAAATAATAAATTAAAATGGTCTCTACCATTTTTTTCCCCAGATGACATTAGGGTTGCTAAAACTTAAGGGATGATAATATCAATTAAAAATATTATAACCTGTTGGCACAAATTCATGAATTTACATTTATTTTTGACATAATTACCCTTAGAGTCAACAAACGAAATGTAGAAGAGATTTTGTTTCAACCCCCGGAGAGAGTTAAAAAAAAATTAATGTCGATTTTTAGATTATTTTAAAATGGTAAAAGTATTTTCTGCAAATTGCTTTTGCAATCTGTTGGAGTTACAAAATCTTAACAAAGCTGTAACACAAAATAATAAATCAAAATGGTCTCATCATTTTCCCTCTTTAGTGACATTAGGGGTTGCTAAAACTTAAGGGATGATAATTTCAATTTAAAAAAATATACCTGTTTAACAAATTCATGATCCATTTATTTGACATAATTACCCTTAGAGAGTCTACAAACTAAGTGTAGAAGAGATTTTTGTTTTCTTTGGAAAGTTAAAAAAAAAAAAAAAAATGTGTTTTTAAATTATTTAAAATGGTGAAAGTTAGAAAAAAGTTTTTACAAAAGCTGTAGAGCTAAAAATTCTACATCAAAAATGCGTCCTCTATCATTTTTTTCTCCCAGATGACATTAGGGGTGGTTTAAACTTATGGGATGATTAATTTCAATTAAAAAAATGAAGCTATTTCACAACTTCATGTATTTGCATTTCTTTTCTGACAATTAACTTTAGAGTGTCCGACAAACGAAGTAAAGAAGATATTTTTGTTTCCAACCCTGCTGAAAAGGGGCTGAAAAAAGGGAATTAATTGTGTTTATATTGGAGTTATTTTAAAAACGGTTGGCGATAGCTGCAAAAAGTTCTTTACGAAAGTTTTAGAGCTAAAAATTCTAGTAAATAAACTTACGGGACCGGGGAGTGAAAAAGGGGTGCTGGGGTCAAAATTGGTAAAACGAGTTAATAAAACTGAACATCACATGGCAAAATTAAAAATAAAAACCTTTGAGTTTTCCTCATATTTTCAAGAAAAAAATATAAAAAATATGAAAATTGTAAATCATAACCTAGATCCTAAAGTAGGAAAAACGACCACCAAACGTCGGTTACCATGCAAAAATATGGAAAGCATTTGGCAACGTCGGAAGGGGTCTGATTCTATTTATGAATGGATAAAGAAAGTGGATTCATAAAGTGTGTATTAGCCTTAGGTTTAATTAGGGATTAAAAAAGATTTAACTAGTTGTTTAGTACACGAAGAAAGAGAGGAAGGATTTGATCTATAGGCTTTTTTTCTCTGGCGCTTCAGGTCGAACGGTCAAGCGGCAAGGCTGCCTCTATAAAGTACGTGCTCAAAGGTAGAAGGAGATTTTTAGTTTGATCTACTTACCTGTTACAACACTGTGCTAGAGTCAGTGAAAGTTGTTTTTGTGGTTATGTCTATTTTTGTTTATGTTTTTATTTTTCGTAAATTTTTAATAAATATAAAATAAGATGATTTTCGCTAATTTGGGTTCTACCGTTTAAGGTAAATAAAAGTTTTTTACTGTCAACTACAATAAATATGTCACTTAGCAAAACCAATAGCAGTTTCTAGAATGACATCATAATATGTATCACACCAGTGTTGTAAAGTGCTTTGCAACACTAGTGCTGTAAAGTACTTTGCAACACTAGTGTGATATAACGCATTTTCTATGCATGAAATCAGTGTGCTATTTGCTATTTTCACAAGTGGTACTTGACAGCAATATATTTTAAATGGGTAGGTTCAGCCCCAGTTGAGTTTGCGGAACTAATCCTAAACCAAGTTTTTAATTACTATACAGCAGTAGAATATAGAACTAAGAATTTAAATATTAATCGTCTGAACGACTAAGCTTGCTAACAACATAAACACTTTTTTAACTTGTTTTGCGGTAGAGCCCTTTTTTTTTGGTTGTCTCGTAAACTTCATTGTTTTAGTAGCCATTTAACAAAATCTACCATTTTTCTTTTGATCAAGATTACCTTTTTTCTTCCGAACTTCTCAACGGTTTAAACTAATCTGGCACATAGAAAGCAACTTTTTATTTTGTTTTCATCACTCTTCCTCAGGGGTTGAAGCAACATATCTTCTATCACTTGCCTTTAGGACACTCCAAACAAAGTTATTTAGGCCAAAAGAAGATGCCAATACATGAATTTGTTAAGATAGTCATAGGATTTCTTTTTTAAACAAGAATTATCATCCCTTAAGTGTTAGCAACCTAATGTCATCTGCAAAAAATGATGAGAACCAGTTCGATGTAAATTTTTTAGTTTTATCAATCCTTTTGTGAAGATTCTTTTTCTCTTACTTCAACCGTTTTAAAGTTATTCCAAAAAACATAACTTATTTTTCAACCACTTTCGGGGTTAAAAACAAAATCAACTTTATTTTGTTTATAAACACTTTAGAGTAAACTAACTAAGTTTATAAACACTTTAGCGTAAACTAACTAAAAAATGCAAATACATGAGATGTGTTAAATAGTTATAATTTTTAATTAAAATTATCATCCTCAGTTTATCACCCTTATGTCATTAAAGGAAAAAATTAAAAATATACTCATTTTTAATAGGAGATTTGACGTCATTTCCGGCTGGGCCGGAAGTATTAAGAAACAACGAAATTCGTAAAACAATGCATACTTATTTATGTGATATACTTACGGATGAAGTTTTATTTAAATATTTTAAACAATAAAAGAGTTATAGGGCAAGTCACTAGCAACGGACCCCTAAAATTGGAGGTACATTTTCTTAGATGCTGAACCAATTTAAAAACTTAAGATCATTAAAAGATAATTTAAAACTCTTTAAAACAAGCTATCATTTGACCTCCCCTCCTTCCCATTTACACTTTTTAACCGACTTTAAAAGGAGGAGCCTATATGTTTTTTTTTAACTTTCTGTGTATGTTACTCAATTTACTCCGGCTTTTTGTAAACCGATTGCAAAAATATTTTTCCATTTGAAAAAGTGCACTTTCGCGGTGGTTTCACAAAAAAAAAAAAAAGTCAGGATCACTGAGAGAGAAAGGTACTAGACTTATTTTTTCTCTCTGCCATAAGTTCTTCGTGCAGCAAAGCTGCCTCTAGGTGGGTTCTATGATAGGATAATAGAGTATGAAGTCGGTTAGAAAAAGGAGAGGTCAAGGGCGCATTTAAAATCAACAACCTTGGAACAAAATTTACCCTTTTTACTAAACTAAGAGAGGTACTAGTAGTGTTTTTTATGTGATCCAATTGATTAATAATAAACTAAAAATCAAAAAATTACCAATTTAAAAACCAATTTTAATTATTAAACCAACTTTTAAAAAATTATTAAAACTTACTAAAAAATTAAAAATAATGAATAACAACATAGAAGTCGGGTAATAAGAGACATATGTATGTGCTCAACTACTCAAAGTTAAATACTTAAGAAGCAAAAGTATTTTAGACTCTAATGCCATATGTTATTAATGACTTCTTTTTTTATTATTATTATCTTTAACTTTTTAATGGTTTTGATTACTTTTTTACATCGGTTTATTTTTTTAAAATGTTTTCTACGTTGTGTTTTTCTACCGCAATTAGGAAACAACCTGTATATTGGCAAAAAAAAAATTGCTACAGAAAACATCAGTTTTAAAACGGTAAAATTTTAAATTTTAGACTCTACAAAATTAGTTTTATGCATTCTTATTAAATCGTCTTTAAAATCCATTCTAACCCGTGATATATACGGTCAATGCTTATACACAAAATTTACCTTTGTCTCTTTGATCGTCAAACAGTGTTACGGAACAATTAACGCCAGTAGTGTGCCCTGCTGTCTCGACATAACGCATAACACTATAACTACCCGTTGAGGTTTATAGATTAGGCGCGAGCTTATTAACACCTCATTATAAACTGGTTGAGAGATTAACCACCTGATCTCATTGACTGCTTGCTTTGGAATTATAATGAAATATGGCGATATTTGATACTGTTTTCCTTAAAATAACTGACGTTTTTATATGTTTTAATGTTGTAAAGTAGGACAAACATAATAACAAAACGTCTTAGGTGTAAAACTCCTTGGATGCAGGGGCGGTCATAAGGGGGAGCAATGGGGGCCATGCCCCCTCTTTATGGCACATCCTTTGTAATCCGCTATTTTTTTTTACCTTAACATACCTAATTGCAATTATGGACATTTAATGATGATGATGCTCATATGCAACATTTAGCTCTGTCAAAGGTACACACATGATCCTTCTGACCTACAGCAGCGGTTCTCAGACTGTTTTGGTGGCTGAAACTTTTAAAAAGCAAAATTTTGATGGAAACCCAGAAAAAAAAGAAAAAGTAGCTGCAAAGGACAACAATTCTGTTTCACACGAATAAGTTGTTGGGAACAAAAAAGAACATTCAAGGCGATTGTGGCAAGAAGTGGATTACGGATTCTGCACCAAAAATCGTTGAGTGGCATTGTTTTGAAGAGTAACTCCAGGCTGGTCTCTAATGACATTTCTATAAATAATTCATATATCTTGTTTGACATTTATTTTCGGGCTTTTGCAGATTAGATAGAAAAAGTTTTTAAATCCATAAATTCATTTAATTTTTTTGTATTCTGTTTCCTCGGAAAATACGTCTCAAAAGATGCGTGGATTTTAGTAAGATATTGGCCCAATTTCTCAAACATATAATCTTGAAAACAATTAGGAATCATCAGCGATAACAAACTCGCTGTGATGTAAAGGTTTCGATTTCTCTCTTACCAAAACAAATAATTTAAAAATTTAGTTTTCTTTTAAAGACTGTAATTTTGTTCCAACCTGGAACACAGTTGTCTGTTTACCATGTTATGATAAATTTAATTGTTCCGTTTTTGAAACATATTTTCTGCCATAAAAACAGCCTAAACAACCATATTTTATCATGCAAACGCTTTTTCAAATTAAAGAAAATATCTGTAAAAACATTTGCAACTGGTCTCTAACTTCAAATAGCCTCGTCAAAGCTTTACCCCAAGGTAACAACCTAATATCCGTACGGAGCAGTAGTGTTTTATGTTTGCTGCTATATTCTTCACACAGTATTAACAAGTGGACGTGATTTGACGAAACTAATTATTTTAACAGCTTCATCCAGAATTAAATTTTATATCTGGGGGTATTTTTTATCGCAAATGCCCATTTTATGCAGAATACAATGGCTGAAAGTACAATCAGGTGCTTTACGTAATTTTATCATTACTACTAGTATTCTCACGGGGCCCCTACAGAGGCCTTGCAGGAACCCCAGGGCTCCACGGAGCACACTTTGAGTATGGCTTACCCACAGATTACCCCACTCAAATATAAGTAAATTTTGATTAAAACTCTTAGTTTCTGTCTTATTCAAATGAAAAATAATATTTTGCTCTATAAAAGGGTTAAAACTAACATAAAGAACTTTATCAGTAATATACTGATTTTTTTAAATTTATCTACTAACTTTCTTGTGTGGTGGGTAAAAGTTTTGTGCTCACATAATTTATTTAATTTAGTTTGATTTTGCAATAATCTCAGTGTTAATGGTGTAAGTCTACAAAAACTACAAGTTGCTGATTTTACTTACTTCTTATACCTTATTTATAAATATTTTATCTATTGAATACTGAATTTGTATTCTAGGTACAGCTTAATATGTGTTCTTTGTTAGGCTCCCACAGCATTGAATTATTAAGTAAGATAAATTGTTTAACTTAACAGTCGCAGGTGTAATTGGCAGTCGACACCGCAAGTTGTAATCTATTACAAATGTTTTGTCAAACAATAGTGGTTTTAATATTGGATGTGATGCGTACCATAGCAATTTGTTGTAGTTTGTCGATAGAAACCGACAAATGGTAATATGTTCAGTATCTGCATTGTTAAACAATTCTGTGCTGCTTTTATAAATTTATATTTTATGTTTGTTCAATCATTTTAAATGTAAATGTACAGTACGTTAAAACTACATCTTTTAAAATCAATCATGGTTAATTTTTTTCGTAATAAAACTCCCCACAATAGATTGTAACTAAACAAAAGGAAAATGTTCTTTAATCGGAAAGATATAGTTTGAAGTAGAGGATGTTATCAAAAGAGACCAAAACAGTAACCGTATGGAATTAAATAAAATATCAGAGAAAAACACTTTGTGACATTTTTTTAAATTTGCCATAACTTCCTAATTCTACTGAGGGTAATATTTTACTATTTATACCTATTTTTTACCTTAAACTAGTTTGTGAGCATGACCAACCTGAACTGAATTAACAAGTCTTGGCTATTTTGTCCGACTGATTGTCCTTTTCAGTAAAACCTGGCTTTGCCTTAAAAATATAAATACTCCCAGTGTTTCTAAAAAAAATATATTTTGGTGATTTTTTTTTAATGTTAATCTACTAATTTAAATTTTAAATATAAATTATTAGGTACAAGGTAATAAAATTTATAGGAATTATTTTGGTAGGGAGGCAGGGCCCACAATAACAAAAATTGTGTTTTTAAATATAGCTTTAAAAAGTTGTAACATATAGGCTTAATTTTTGTTCTATATAATACATACCTAAGTTCCTAAGGTAACACGTTATTAACATTAATTACACATTAAGAAGTTAACTCCTTAATAGATATAAATATAGCCGATATTTAAATGGACCACCATGTATATTTTTTCGCCGTCTTATAATCCAATCTGTCCCATTCAAAAAAAAGTAACGTAGCCTATGGTTATTTCCAAAAATATTGGAATGATTGATGATTGATCTTTAAAATCTTGACTGCATGCCATTTAAAAGTGGTATTTGACAATAAAAATTTGCTACATACAAGGTTACAGAAAAAAACGGCAACAAAGCTTACAGCTGCTAACAAGCTTGTCTAACAGCTGACGTCATTAAAATGTGATTCGAAAAAATAAAAACGCTTACCGCCGATGACAAATAATAATAATATAACCTAAAAAATGGTGAATTCCCGTTTAAAAACACAACTTTTATTACATTTATGACAATTTTTATTGTCAAATAATATTCCTAATTGCCATTTTTTTGGGATCAATAACCATTATTTTTTAAAACAACCAAATATTATGTAACTTTATTTGAAAGAAAAGATTGAATTTTAAGATGGTAAAAAAATATACACGGTGTTCATTTAAAAAAAAAAATTCTTTTATTGGAAAATCAGCTATTTTGTTTTTGTATTAACGGAATGTCACAACCAAATGGCGAGAATATGATAAAAACTTTAAAAAAATCTGTGGCTTTCTGCGAAATTCGCGTTTCAATATATTTATTGATTCTAAAGTTATTCGCGATCAAAATGGGTCAAAATATAGTCGAACATCCTGTAAAATATTCAATTTAAATATAACCAAACTTACCTGCATGATTTCGTCAAGCCAACAACCCTATTCCATGTTCCCCACGACTCCATAAGCTTCTTTTTCCTGTCCTTCGTCTGCCCGTATATACATCTCCCAGTGTTTATTCAATAGGATTAGCTTTAAAAGTAATTACTTTGAGTACTTGAAAACGAGTAGATAATCATTGATTTAAGACAATCCAATTAAAATTAACAGCTTTTTCATTTTACATAGTACCTTGTTTTATTACAGGTCTAGTCGGCGAAAAATAGTAGGTGCGGTTCGGGCAGCCCCGCTCACCTAAGCAAATTTGTATTATAATGTAATGTTAAAACCTTAAGTTTTAAGACCCTGCCAATGGGCGTAGATGCACGATGTTGGATAACGCCGCTCAGCCGGGATGGACAGGGCCGCACACCAATTTAGATATTTTTTATATAATAAAGTATATTTAAATTAATAAAATTATACGTAACTTGTTATCTGATATTGAATATAAGTATCGGATATTCCAATTCTTCTAAATAAAACAAATTTTGGGCACAAAGCTAAAAGGTAAAATATAACATTTCAAATATTTTTAACATTTATTTTTATATAAAAGTAATATAGATAAATTTTATTTTTGTCATTACCAACAAAATTTTAAATATATACACGGCTAAATGGCAAATATTAATCAAATCAATTAAAACTAGCAATGGAAAATCGCTAAAAATAAAAAAAAAGGTTGAATTTGTTGCTTTTTAGTTGCTAATTAGGGGTAGTAGGTATAAAAGATTTTGTCGCTCAAACCGATCGTGAGAAATTTAATTTTAGCTTTCCGTTAATTAGCATGGATTTAGGCTAAAAATGGGTTACACATTGAATAAAGCTAAGTCGATTTGTTGCTTATTTTTTGCTGCAAAACTATATTTTATTTATTTTAATAAAGTTTATATTATTTATGCTAGCTTTACATCTGATTATTATAGGTAAAATTCAATCTAAAAATGTGTTACTCCTTTCTGCAGCAACATATTAAATTGCCCTTTTTTAATTTATTACACCTTTTAAGTTTATATCCATGCTAAATTTACGAAAGACTATAACTGATACCGATTTCTTACAATAGGTCTTTCGAAATATTTAAAAATGTTTAAAAATAGTAATTTTTATTTAAAGGGTAGTAATAAGTGGCCTAAAAAAGTTTTTTTACTAAAGAAAATCTAAGTTTTAATATTAAATTCTCTATTTGTATTGTTGCTTCATTGATTTAAAAATATTTCATCATTCAAATTTTACGGAATAATTTATCTTGAAAAAAGTATGACTATTTTAATTTTTTTTTACTTATTAATTAATTAATTAATAATATTTCTCTTCAAGAATTTAAAATGCCTCTATTTATGGGGAATAGTCAGATATATTTTTGCAAAATTGGTGATTTGCAATAAGATTCGATCAAATTTACGACAAATATATAAAGAGAGAATTCACTTTTGTAACTTAGACATTTTCTGGGGGCTAACCAAAAAATAACTTTTTTTTCAAAATATAAATTTTCTTTGCCAAAGTTTATTGGTTCTTGCATAAAATTATATTAAAATCCTAGCAACGCTTTTATCACAGTGAAGAAAATGTTAATATTTTTTTAAAAATAAAAATATAAATAATTTGTTACTTACGGCGAAAATTTTGTAATAAACGCTGTTAAATTTAATAAATTATATTAATTTAGGGGAAAATTTTACCTTCATTAGATAGAATGCATTATAATTTTATTTTAGGTTAAAATAAAAACAGTTTGTAGTTCGTATGTAATTTTCAAGCTAGTAAAGATTTATCTTTAATTATATTGGAGTTTCCAAACTAAAATTACCCAAAAACTAATAACTAGATAAAATTGCCCTAATACTCCCGCGGCAGAGCGAACGTAGAATATAATGGAAGAGGAAATTTAACTATTTATTTCAGTAATGCAGTGGGTAAAGCAAGTTTAGAGTAAAAGCGATTTGTTGTTAAATGTTTAAATATTATTAAGTTGAATTAAATATTCTCATTAGGTAATGTTAAAAGGAAAAAATCCATTTATACTAAAACAAAATTGTGCCTCAACAAAAGGTTATAACAAAACATAAAGAAAAGGAGTGATTTATTTCAAAAAGATCTTTTATTAAAGGTTTAATAAGATAATAGACTAACTACATATTTAATGTATCCTTAATAATATACATTTGTCTATGTAAGCTGGACTAATGTGGAAGCTTTTTATTAATAATTTTACGACAAAAAGGTATTCTCTATAAAAAGCTTTTTATGTTTCAAAACCTTAAATTCTATCATCAGATATCAAATCGTGTCAGTGTGCGCAAAAATTACATTTTTGGCCAAACCCCGTAGAGGATTGACAAAATGTTATATTTGATGGTTGCCGTATAGGTTTTGGACCATGCAGAACTTTTATAAGTAATAAAGTTTTTTCGTAAAAATATAATATATTTTTTTGAAGTTCCAAGACCAAACTGGACATTATCATGTGTTCTGTACGGCTCACCGTATTGTCGTCAAATAAGCCGTTTCTGTAATCAGGCTTTGAAATATATTTTTTTTAATTGACCGGAAAATTGAATTTTCCACTCAATTTTTAAGCGGAAAATGCTATTTTACAGGACTAATTTACTTTCCGGTCCCTAGTTTACTTTCCGGTCTCTCATTTACTTTCCGGTCCCTGATATCAAAAAATCCTGTTAGCCATGACAAAAATTGTCAGAGTTCAATTGTTACTATTTGACAGTTCAAGATATTGTAAAGTAAAGAAAGCATCATTTTGCCAAAATGGAGTCAGACATGGAAAATCCAGATGAAATAATTGAAGCAGCGTCCTTATTGTCGTTTAAATATAACACTAAAAATTTACACAGTTTTTTTCCGGTCAATTAAAAAAAAAAATTATGTACGATACTCGACCGGAAATAATTAAAAATACCATTTTCCGGTCTAGTAACGTAAATAGCTATTTCAATTTTGGTTCTTGAGTTTGGATTTTTGTTTCGACAACAATCTATTATCAATATTTAAATAAATCCACTACATATATGTATTTTTAAAGGAAGTTGGACACGCTATAAAAAAGGTCTTTTAACGTTTTTCAGTATGTTTATATCTTTGAAAGTTATTCGACGGTAAAATTACTTTTCGATTCAACTTCAACGAATAACTTTTGAAGTATTGAATTAATTAAAAAATGTTAAAAAAGTTAAAAAAATCGTTTTTGTACCGCATCAAATGTCCTTTAAAACTGTGTTTTAGGTATGTTTTATTATTTGTAGTAGTAACAAAAATTAAAACAAAATGGAAAAAAATAGTTCAATGTTTAAACCCCGATTATTTGGAAACGGATTATTTAACGACAATTTACGTTAGTCTCTTCAAATATTAAGAAAATTTTTAAAATGCTTCTTATGATTAAAAGATTTTAAAACATTTACTGTACTGGATGAGATAGAAAGAAAATTCATTGAAAAAAACTCACCCTGTATATTTGAAAAAAAAGATACCGTTCGTTGTACATATAATAATAATCCCTGATATTTAACTTTTTCTTTCTAATATTATTTTTTTTGTTCATCACAGGTTGTCCACTAATATGGTTTATAGGAAAACAAATGGATAAAAAATATAATTTTTGATTTTTTTTAAATATTTTTGGCTTGCGTCAGTAGTTAAAACACAGATATTTTCAATTATTATTTAGCTTATTTTTTTGGCTTGCATCAATGGCTAAAATACAGATATGGTCAATTATGTTTCAGCTAATTTTCTTTGCAGATGCATTAAAAAGTCTTATAAAAATTGTTGTGGTTTTTGAGGAGTTTATTATTTTAAATTTTATAAATAAAATAACACAAAATTATAACAACTAGAAACTTTATAATTTGCTTTTCAAACACCTTTCCTAGAATCTATAATCAACACATTCTGTTTTAAATGATAAATGCTTTTTTCAATTTTCAAGTATAGTTGAAAATAAAAATATACTAATGTTTTTATTTTAACTGAAGTTAAAGAAATTTTCCGAATGACGTGCTCTTAAAATAAACATAGTTTACTCCAGAAGAAAATTATATTTTTAAAGTTTTTTTTTAACCCAGTATACAAAAAGATTTTTTCCTTATGAATTTACATCAACTATGTCATGTAAATAGTTTATTTTAATTTAAGCATTTATTATATAAACGTTAACTAAAAACTAATCCTAAAATTCAACCATTCGTACAATATTATTTTGTAAATTTGATGTAACTATTTTGCTTAGCTACGTCACTGCTAACGCCCCTTTTAATATCCCCTAAATACTCACCCCATTTCCTACTAGTTCGTTAAACTTGAATTTCTATAGTTGGCGCTGCTGACTGGGCCACTAATAGGTGTTCTCCGTCGAAACTAAATATTTCCTCTAGAATATAGAGGGCGATACACGACAACAAATTTAAATGTACTTTTATATGTTTAGATATTGATAAAAGACAAGACATTTTTGGAGTTGTTTTTACACAGCGTGTTTTGGGAAGTTTTTACCAAAAGGAAAGCTTTTGGATTATTAACTTTATGAAAAAATGCTTCTTCATAAAAAGTCTTGCTTAATAATATATTATATTGTATATTTAAAAAAATTGTATTAATATAAGAATATAATATACAGGGTATTTCGCATCTACGGTACGAAACTTTGAGAGAGTGATTTTTTATGTTATTTCATAAAGCAAAGTTCTTTTAAACATAGTATGTCCAAAGTTGCTTCTTTTTGATTGACAGTGCGTTAAAATTTTTAAAACCGTCGATATTTTATAAACTAATACAGAATGTTGTAAAGATAATTTAAGGGTAGGTTTTACATATAAAAATATAGAAAAAGTTAAAATAAACATGGTGCCAAAGTTATTATGTTTTTAGATTTTACGTGGTGTTAAAATTCTACGTAAAAATCGGTTATTTTTAGAAATTAATCCTAAAGATATTTAAAAATATCTTTTAACTTTCCTTTTTAAGGGATCTCTAAAAAAATTCTGTATCATGTCTGTTAAAAATTAACGGTTTACAAGGTGTTTCTAAACAATTGCAAAAACATTTAAGAAAGTGATTCATTGTTCAAAATAAAAAGCAATTAGTTTTATAAACACGATGTCAAAAGTTAACCATTGATAGGAGATATAGTAGTCCAAAAATGACGAAAATATAACGTTTTTATTTTTTATCTCAAAAATGGAAAGCACAAGAATAATAAACTTTTACGAAAATAATGCTATTATAAAAATACACTTTCTGCATATTCTTGCACGTTTTAGAATAAGCAAAAATGGTAAAAACATATTTTCTCTACAGGGTAATCATTTTTAAGTCGGCTCTATTGCTAACTCTTTTTGGATATACGAAGTCGGTTAAATTTTTAAAGTTGTAGTGTTTTTCCCGCTGATTAACGTTCTGCCAAAAAAAAATTGAACATCGGGTTGTCGATTTATTGCAAAAAAATATACTTTCTAAACACCTGTATGTCACTATTCGAAATATTCATTAAAGAGCTTTAAAAAGTCCTTACGTGATTTATTTATTTTTTTTTAGTTTCGTAAATATCGTCACCCTTAGGAATTTAATAATAAACTGGCATTTTATAAATAAACATCCGTATCTTGCATCATCATTTAATAGATATTTTAAACAGCCTTAAAATACCACATTTGATATGTCTATATCTCTTACGGTTTTAAAAATTTGACCATCCAAATCTGTAAATGATGAAGATAAAATAGAACTTATATTTACTAGCTTTTAGATTTGAATGGCCATATTTCCAAAACTACAGGAGATAAATATATCAAATGTGTTATTTTCTTGAAGCTCTTTAAATTATCTATTTAATGGTGATGCAATATACAGGGTGTATTATTTTAAAAAATCATACTTTTTATCGTACTCTGTATATCTTGAATAAAGAGATAGTTCTGAAAATACAGTACTACAGAATCATTCTTACAAAAAAGTTTATTTTTTGCAATAAATCAAAAACCCGATGTTTAATTGGTTTTTTGTTGGCAGCACGTTAATCAGCGGAAAAATACTACGAATTTACTAATTTAACCGATTAAGTATCTGCAATAATAAAGAAATTAGCAATAGTGCCGATTTAAAAATATCACCCTGTACAGTTCTTGCATAATATGTCCAGACGGGACAATTTACTTTATAAAAAAAATAGGTGTCTGCTGTCACCCATAAGTGCATTTTATTATTTCTTTATTTGACATTACCTCTACCCATCAATTTAAACTTTAAATTCTATTAAGGCTGTCATTCATTGTAAAAAGAAATACCGACTGATGAAAAATAAGGGCAGTTACCTATTTTTTGTGTCAGGAATAGTTTGGTATAATACTTTTTAGCCATAATTTTAACTCCAATCACGTAAAAATACACTTTTAACCACCACGGCTAATAGAAGAGTACTAGCCTAGCATAAAAAACATTACCATAACTTACCATAACTTGTTTGTTGGTTTAGCTTTTACAAAGAACAAAAAATTCGTCTAAATATTTTGTAAAAAAATCATTACTTGTTATTATCTATTTACTTTTATAATTGACGTTTTTTGTTTAATTTAAAATAATTGATTATCTCCACAAGTAAAATTATTTCACCTACTTTTTGTTCATTATTAGTCATTACTTGTCTTTAGCAATAATTTCCCTGGTTTATGCGTAAAGGATAAGAATCTCCCTGTATATCTCCTTTAAATATTAATATATAAAACATTTTTCCTACTTATCTTTTTTCCTTTTTATCCAAACTTTGACTGTAGTATAGGTAAATCTGTGTCACCCTTTTTGTTAGGGTTTATTTTACAATCAGGTGCAATTTAAAGCGTAGTATAAAAAACTCCTATTACTGCAATTTTATTAAATACAAACTTTTTGCATCCTCTATATTTCACCAAAAAGGCGCACGGTTGCGGGCTCCTCGTATCTCTATGATTAAATATTTTGAAGGAGATACGAAAGCCTATGATTTGAAATTTTAAATGTTTAATTAATTGTTATTTTTGTGGTATAATATTATGACTCGAGGTATAAGGTTTTTAGGTAATGTTCATTTACTGTTAAGTTAGTGGATGGTGCAAAAAAGCTCGATTTCAATTAATTCTGAAGTTACGAGGCCGAGGGTTGCGATTTAGGATAACGATATGTTAAATAAATTAATATAATATGACAGCAGGAATATCGACATTTTTTATTACTGAAAATAAAACCTAGCCGTTCTACACCTTAAATATTCAAAGAATAATAGTTTCTAACATTTTTGTTAAATAGAAATGTAAAATTTTTCGGTAATATTTTTACAGTTTAAAGCGAATATATTGGAAAAGTGGTTTAAATGTCACTTATGAATATGCCTGCTAGGGTATTGGCATTTTCCATATGGATATTATTCGATGCTAAGCTTGATTTATTGATGCCAATTTTAGTTTTCGTTTCTCTGTCCTCTGGCTAGACCAGCCGATAGCGCTGTGGCAGCGTTTTAAAACCCAGCGTACGTGGTATTATTTTACGCATAATAGGAAATTCTATTTTACATGTACAATACACATTGTTGTTTTTGTTTTATTGGGCCATTAATGTTTTTCCTTTGTTTCGATATTTTTATTTTTGTCATAGACAAACCAATGTTTTTGTAATAAGATTTATATTATTTTATTAAAATATACACAATGCAGCAAACGCAGTTTATATGGAGAAAATTAAACAAAAAGGGATAATAAAAGTAAACAGATAGGGTTTAAAGGCAGCCCAGGTAATTATGCAACAGTTACGTTTTAAGCAATTTAAGTATTGGTAAAGTTCATCATAAATTAATGGGGAGGTCCGGAAAGCCCCCCACTAGTAGGGAGAATAGGAGAGTTCACGGGCCTCCGTCTTCCGGGGGAGCTTATTATCTTAAAATCTCTGACGTCATTTAAAATTTAGGAATCTTGCGCAACGCGTCATTTAGGGCGTGGTCATTACTAACTGTCAAATGTCATCTGTCATCTGTCAAATGACATATGTCATCTGTCACCTGTCATATGTCAAAAATCAAGTGACTTAGAAAATTGATGCTATGCGTAGGATACTTATGCTAAAGCCTTCAATTGATTTGCGTAAACGCAAAAAATTTTATGTCATTCCGTTCGGGCACTATCGACTAATATCGTTATTTAACCTGGATAATGAGTCATTGGTGCGCGGTTTAATTTTTTAAAATAAGTGTGACGTCATACGTATCGAATAGCAAAAAACGCATGGCGCCATCTTTAATCATAAAGACGCTACAACTGTTTAAAAATAGTTGAGAGATAACAATTAACGACTAGCCCGTAAATTAATCATTGGGGCCTTAGTATTACGGTTAAAGTTATAAAAATTAGCCAAAGAATAGTCCTTAATGACAATAATTTCAAGGTCAAACTTTTCACGTGTCATACTGCGCAGTGCCTAACATATTAGGAGGCACTGCGCATACAAAACGTCAATACTAACAAAGATAGCTGCGATTAGACATAATAAACGGTAAAAAACAGTGTTTATTAGTGTTTGTAGTAAAACATTTATTTTTAAATAAAAAATACATACAGTGTTGCCATATTGCTAAAGAATTCCTAGAATAATGCCCTATAAAATGAAAAGCAGTGATTGCAGTAAAGCATTTATTTTTAAATTAAAGAATACACTGTTGCCATTTTAATAAATAATTCTTAGAATAAAATACTATATTTAAACTCTTCTTACAGACCCTGGTAATGGTGAATATTTTACAAGTTTGTCATGAATAATTAAACAGTAAGCATTTGTGTCTGGAGAAAAATTTTCTTTTGTATCAATCTCTAGCCTTACATCAATAATGCCAGAATTCAGAATTTCATTTGGTATTAAACAATCAATTTCAATTAGGAGTGCATAGCTTTTAAAGTTTTTGGGAGTTAATAGTGGTTTGGTTTCTTTTTCGTAGTAGCTTGCTTAAAATTCTGAGTACCTTTCATAATGAGTAGCTATTATACCTCTTGAAATCTTCAAACTTTAATTATCGTATAGATACAAATCAGAATTTAAATAAAGCTTTGCATTTGATACATCACAATGATCAAATAAGCTACAATTTTTCTTGTAGTTATCCTTTCGAGCTGTTAGAAAACCTAAAATAATCCATATTGATCGTTCCACCTGCACTGAAGTCCTAATGGTCCATGTAAGATGTTTTCCAATCGGTATTGAAGGATGTTCTGTGAGTTCCTAGCTTCTAAAACTGATATCCAATTCGGTTCTACTTCCAACTACCTGCAATAGTTCTAGTCGTTCAGCATCCGATAATGTAATATGTGGTAGCTTTCAAACAATTTTATCAATTTTAAGTTCTACATTTTCTCTTTCGACAGTGTTAATAACATCATTTTTATCGGCAGAACTTGTTAACAATATCAGTTCATGCTTAACATTTATAAGTATCTTTTAAAAATCTTCAGCGAATCCTAGTAATGTCCTTAGTGGGACACAAACATTAAAAGTTCCGTTTGAGCCCATCCTGTCCCAGGTATATTTAATTAACTCATTACCATTGTAAGGGATATAACCTTTCATTGTTGCTCCTATTCCAGGATATCTAATCGAATCAATAACTTTTCCGCCAATTTCAAGACAAATTTCTTTAAAAAGGTGTCCGACAAAAGTGTTTACAAGTTTAGCAGTGTCTGAAACTCTTCCATCGGACCCTTTAAAAAGTCGTCCTTCCAGATAAATATGACTTGCCCAAAGTAGGGTGTGTATATCAGTTTGTTGCACCGGTATTCGAATTTCATGATTATTCAAGTTTAGCGAATCTGTCACGTTCAAAATGCTTATTTTTAGAGTTTTTAACAAGAAGCCCTATGGATAAGCCCATTTTAAGGAATTTCTATAATTCTGAAACCAGCTGGTACTAATGGCGATAATTCATGTATTGTATGAACAAGCTTATTATTGTGATAGGTGCTAGTAACGAAATTACACTCGATTTTAAACACGTTAATTTTCAGAATTTTTGCAGGTGTTTGCGGTACATGTTTAACTTTGGGCTTTAGCAAAATATTATGAAATCCCAACAATTTTTCAATAGAATTGGTCTTAGTAAAGTCAACTGTATGAGAACATTCAAGCCCACACTTAAGCGTATTAACATTACCCTTTAGACTTAGGGTACAATTAAAATCCTTGATGGCTTAATTTTTTTCCTGTATAGCTTCTTATAGATAATCATTTATTGCACTTATTTTATATGATCCAATTGGGATTTCTAGAGTAATATTACCCACATAAAATTTGTTATTGCTATTATCAATGTTTGGTATAGCGTTAAACGTTTCTGAACTGACTAAACCAAGCTCGTACTCACTTGCGTCCTCTCTTAAGTAGATAGACGGGTTATAGTTTGCTTCTTAAATGGAAGTATTACCACTCCAGCGAAAGGTATTATGATGACAATTGAAGTAAGACTAATTTTTTTCTTCAGTCTATCTGTATTTATAGGGTTTTGAGTAGAGCCCCCAATCGTTTTAGCATGGTCCTAAAGATAAGCCGCTACCAGTTTTGCTAATCGCAATAGATTCCATTGTTTTGTTGTGTCTCTTTTCTTCTTCTACCTTTCTTGCGCCGCCTATAGAATCTTTAACAACTTTTACGATCCCTAATATTTTGCCGCTAAGTGCTCCTACGGCGCTTAAGCCGGCAAAAGTGGTATTAAAAATGGTAGAAATCCGCCGACTACAAGTAAGGTACTACATCTGCAGGTTTTTTTTCACATCATTGAATGCTTTCAGAGGTACCTTCAGCAGCAGAAAAAGATCTTGCGGTTTTTCCGCGTACAATGCCTCCCTCGCTTTTTGAAACGCGGTCGCGAAGGGAATCCCCTTGCCTCCCCGAGCAGTTTTTCTTAATTGACTTTTTCCTTAACTTCCGCATGACCGTACAGCACAAAGTCTTTGGCAATACTGAGTGCTGAATCAGAATTTTAAGTATATTTATATATGTTACGCCACAATATAACTGCAATCATTTAATTCCCAACCGTCATTGAGTCAACACGTGCCTAGAGCTACATAAAGATTATTAAAAAACAATACCGTATTTAAGAAAAGCAGTGCCATATTTTAAGAAAAACAGCGGCGTATTTGAGAAAAACTATGCCGTATTTTAGAAAAACAGTGCAGTTATTTAGAAAAACAGTGCCGTATTTTAGAAAAACAGTGCCGTCTTTTAGAGAAACAGTGCCGGATTTTACAAAAACAGTGCTGTATTTAAGAAAAACAGTGCCGTATTTTAGAAAAACGGTGCCCTATTTTAGAAAAACAGTGCCGTATTTTAGAAAAGCGGTGCCGTATTTGAAAATAAAGGCTGATATCGTTAAGCAGAGGGCTCTAGGCGATTTGCTTAAGCAGTGGGCTGTACCAAAAGTAAATCCTAATTATTAAAAATACATCATAACCATGGATTTAAACAAGTTGGACAAGGATGTGAGGCGTAAAATAATTTAAGCTTCTAATAGTATTCGAAAACAATACCAGGATTTAAAGAAGCAGCGACGTGCGAATGGCGAGCTAGAGTTCGATACGAATGATGATTAGCGCTTAGAAGATAAGTGGAGTTTGCAAGAAGATCCAAACATTCTTCAACTCCTTGATAAACATTCGCGTAGTGTGAACAAATTATATGATTTAATAAAAGCTGGCCGTTATGAGAATGTTGTTATACTGGAAAATACGTATTAACCTTTGGCAAAAATAATATCCAAATCAATACAAAACACTCAATCCGGTAAACAACCATTTACACCAGTCCTTAAAAAGACGTCAAAGCGAAAATTTTACTCAAACACTAATAAAGAAAGCACGAACTCCTTTTAATTTTGCCAGTCCCGTTAAAAAAAAGATGATATGAGCATCATCCAAAAGAAACTTACTTTGATGATGATGACTCTACAGTCGACCCACAATTTGATCCTGTTCAGATTAATAGCATTCCGGAAGAATCCTTTCGAGGATATCTAGATCAGTATGATCCGCTACCTAAAAAATATGTGGAAGGTTTTATAAAAGATACGGAAAACGAGTACGATCGAAACAATTTAAAACATGATACGGCTACTGATCATCTAACTTTGGTGAGTCTCGGCTTGAATTTAACGGCCCAGAAATTTATGCCAAAGGAGAAAAATTTGTTGGAACTCCTGGTCTATATGAACTTATATTCAAGACCAATCCATTAAAAAAAATTACAGCACTAGACGAGCGAGCATTTGCAAAATTGGTTTTGCTAACGAATGCTAATAAAAGAAATTTTGATGAAAACGAACAGCATGTGGGCAACAAAGGTGTCAAGTACACGTTGACAATTAAACCATTACTCGAACGTTTAAAAGAGGAGCGAATAAGAAAACAAAAAGAACACGATAAACAGTTGCGAATTACAAGAGCACAAAATAATCAAGGCTATGTTTAACCAATTGATACCAAACATAAGATATTCAACAATAATAAAACTAATTATATTTACTGGAATGATTCAAATGAGCTTGTGAATAGTTTAAGAATGTTAATGGCTAACAAGAAAGTTGGTAATAATAACCACCAAAGTGAGATTATGAGTATTATTAAAGAGTTAAAGGAAGCCCATAATATTGAATAAAAGAGTTGATTTAGTAACATAACCTCATTTTCAAGATGACTCTCGACAAATTCGGACGTAATTTAACCTCAGGTTAACTCGGTAGGTGGTAGAGGAGCTTTCCTCGCCTGAGGAAGTACCACCCCACTCACCCTTTAAAGGACCCGTGAAGTCTTAACGGACGTTTCGGGTTCTGGGTTTGTAAGTCAGTTTTCCTTCTTCCTTCTTTTTCTTTACTTTTTTCCTTTTAACCCCCAAACTATGTACAACCAGGCACACCCGGAAGTAAAATATTCCGGAGGTAAAATACCCCTCCATTCGGATCTACGGGCGAGGGGTGCATCCGGGAGGCCTTCATCGAGAAGTTTCATTTCTTTTGCAAACATATGTGAGCTCAACACCAATATAAACTCCGTTCACCATCACCTTAAGTCATCTAAGCCCCACATACTGTTTCTAACGGAAACACAAAATAAGTTCTAAATCTTCAACCAGCCACCTTCTCTTCCCAGGCTACGAACTTATTTCGTGTTTCCGCCCACATGGTGGCGTATGTGCTTACGTTCGCAACGATCTGGCTTATGCTCGACTTTCCAATCTTGAATCCAGTAGGCCTGATATCCTTTGGCTTAAACTTTTCCTTAGGTCTTCAACTAAATGTATCTGCTGTTTGTACCGGTCCCCATCTAATAATTCCTAAGTCGAATTCTTTGACTTTCTTTCAACAAAGATCGATAGCATAATTTCTCAGTTTCCATCGGCTGAAGAAATCGTGCTTGGCGACTTTAATGTCCATAATAAGGATTGAATGGGCTCTTCAATAACTGACCCCCAAGGCAGAGCAGCCGAAATTTTTGCAGTCAGTAACTCTCTTACCAACCTTATTATGAAACCCACCTACTTTCCTAGAGTCCCAAATCATAGTTCAAATCCCCTAGATCTCTTTCTTACTACCAACCCCGAACTCTATGAAACATCTGTCACAGCACCCCTAGGTCGCTCAGATCATGGCTTAGTTACCATATCTTACCCTGCACATCCCGAGGTATATGAATACATGCCACCACGCACCGTATGGCACTACAATTCAGCCGACTGGGATGGCCTAAGGGACTTCTTCGCCACTTACCCCTGGAATTCCATCTGCTTTTCTTCTCGTGATCCTTCTCAAATTTGCAATAAACTAACTGAATCAATTCAATTGGGCATTGAAATCTATATTCCACACACCATCAAGAACCCCAAACAATCCAATAACAAACCCTGGTTTTCCAAATCTTGTGATAAAGCCAGAATTTTAAAAGTTCAGGCTTACAAGAAGTTTCTACAGGATCCAGAAAACCGACAGGCCAGCATTGAAGCAAGAAACTACTACAATCAAACAATTTCTGAAGCCAAAGACTCCTTCGACAATCGTATTAAAAACAAAGTTCTTTCTTGCTCAAATGGCAGCAAATCTTTCTGGTCCTTTGCGAAAAACCTAAGTAGGAATTTTTGTACCAGTTCTTTCCCACCACTAGCTTTGGAAGATGAAATTATTTCTACCGCTAAAGGAAAGGCAGAACTATTTGCCAAACAATTTGCTGCCAATTCAACCTTTGACCCTCTTGATCGCATACCAGCAATCGTTTTAAAAATATATGCTACAGAACTTGCACCAATCTTAACTCGGCTCTTTCGAATTTCTTACGACACAGGTATCTTTCCGGAGAGCCGGCAGGCTGCACGTGTTTAACCTATTCCCAAGAAGGATCTAATTCCCTTCCATCTAACTATAGACCAATTTTAATTCTCTCAGTTCTTTGTAAAGTAATGGAAAAATTAATTAATTCACAAATTCTTAAGTACTTAGAAAAACACAAAATTTTGCATGACAGGCAGTATGGATTTCGCCACAAAAGATCTACAGCAGATCTTCTTTCCTTCGTATCACACTGTTGGAATAAGTCTCTTGAGTTTCTAGGTGAGTCCCAGATCGTTGCTCTTGATATATCCAAAGCTTTTGACCAGGTCTGGCATGCCGCACTTCTTAATAAACTTCCCTCCTATGGTCTTTCAACTAAACTCTGTACTGTACGGATTTCTAGGTATCTATCTGATCGACGTATATCAGTTATTGTGGACGGCCATTCTTCAAGCTTTCACCAAGTAAATGCTGGAGTCCCTCAGGGCTCAGTTCTGGCACCAACATTGTTCCTTCTTCACATCAACGATCTTTTCTCGTCCACAACTAATTCCATGTCATAGTTTCGCCGACGATAGTACCCTTCACTCCAGTTTTCAGGTTCCTAAACCCATCACTAAACCTGACTTGGAAACAAACGCAGAGCGATGCAGATATCTCTTTCGCAGGATCTTAATTTAATATTGGATTGGGGCGCCAAAAATCTCGTCCATTTTAATGCATCCAAAACACAGTCATGTTCCTTGTCGCGAAAAGAGTCATCAAATACTCATCCTCTACCTATGAGCGGCCAAGTTTTACAGAGCAAAGACACCTTCAATCTCGTGGGCGTATTTTTTATTTTAAAAATAAATGCTTGACTGCAAACACTGCTTTTTATTTTATTTAATAAGGCATTATTCTAAGAATTATTTAGCAATATGGCAACAATGTTTGTAATTTTTTATTTAAAAATAAATGTTTTATTACAAGCACTGCTTTTTATTTATTTAACGCTGTTTTTTACCGTTTATTATGTTTAACCGCAGATATCTTTTTAGTATTGACGTTTTGTATGCTTTGCCCTTAAAATTACAAGGGGTATGTTCAGAAAAGTCAAGTTGGTTAAAAAATACTGCTCTCTAATTGGTTAAAAATTAGGTCTGAATAAAATTTCTCCGTTTTTGATTGGTTGTAGTAGGGGTATGTCATTTCTAAGTCACGTGATTTTGGACATATGACAGGTGACAGATGACAGATGTCATTTGACAGATGACAGATGACATTTGACAGATAGTAATAACCACGCCCTAAATTACACGTTGCGCAAGATTCCTGAATTTTTAAATGACGTCAGAGATAAGATAATTAGCTCCCCGGGGGACGGAGGCCCATATACTCTCCTATTGTTCCTACTACCTCTAATCTGTCAAATATTTATCACTTAATACAGGCATAGGGATAACTTAGCTAAGGCTTCGCGAAACCGCTTTTAATCCTTTAGTCGTCGAAAAACGTTTTGAATGCAGGTTAATGTAGCTTTTCTTCTGAGAAAATTTAAACTAAGGTACGATACATCAGATCGAAGAAAAGTAATTCTATATCATATAATATACAGGGTGATTAAAAATTGTGTGGTTTTTTTTTAATGCCAATATCTCGAAAACAATCGAATTTTTTACTGAAGTCATTTTTTGGGTGCTTATGAGCTGTTCCACCAATCCTTTTAACGTACTATGGTCCATTTCCAAACTGTGAAAACTAATACAACCTTACGTAGTGTGCCAATGACCAACAGGGTGATACACATATAATATATGCCACTTTTATAGTTTAGCATTGGTTTACCTAAAAAAACTTCTTTCTTTTTTCCTGGTGTAGGGTCGGTTTTGAGTTACTTTACGACACCAACACCTGTTTTTTATTGCGCTCATAAAATCCGAAAAAGTACGCCAAACGCGTGGCGGTATCGGTTGGGTACCTGTTAAAAGCATGAAAAAAAGAAATTTAATTTTTGTGAAAAATATAAATTTATTATAATAAGTAATATAAATACAGGGTGTCCCACCGGAAACTGCCGCGATCGATTTCCCCAAAATTAGGCTTTGGAATACTTCGAAAATTTGGTAGCTTTATAAAGTCAGTTGGAGACATTTAAATAAATATTTTTCCAGCTCTACCACTTCGGATTCCGGTTATATTGGAAGTTTATGTCAACTTTCCTATTTTGAATGGAAGAGCCTATATAATATTTTTTTAGATTCTGCATAAAATTAAAAACCTAATTTATAAATATTGTTCTATACCTAACTTTAACCGTTTTTGACTTATTTTAAATTTTATGTCAAAAATGACGTTTGATTTGAAAATTTTAAAAATTTGATAACGTTATAAAGTCAGTGGGGGACATACAACTAAAATATTTTGACAGCTCTACCACTTTCGGTTATACTGGAAGTTAATGTCAACTTTCTTATTTTAAATGGAACACCATATATACTAACTATTTTTAGATTGTGCCTCAAAATTCCAAACATAATTTACGTATAAGGTTTTATATAACCGTTTTTGACTCTATTTTAAATTAAATTCTAAACATAATTTATGTATAAAGTTTTATATAACCGTTTTTGACTTATTTTAAAGTTTTATTTCAAAATGACGCTTTGCAAGCCATTATATAACCATCAATTTCTTCTAAACAAAAGCCTTTAACATAAGTTGGGGTTAGGTTCTTTGTAAAAAAGAACTTCTTTAGTTGACTGTATCAATATTTTTACAATTAATACATACAAAGTGGTAAAAATAATCGTTAAAATATATTAGGACAAAAATCTTAAAAGTCAATTTTTTCAAATGGAAACCCGCATTTGTTTTTACTTTATCCTATAAGGCATTAAAAATAAGGGTAAGTTTGTATGTGGATGTCTATTCCAAAACTTTTTAGTTTTAGAAATATTAACGATCTAATATGTATCTATTCTAACAATGCATTTAAGTACAGGTAGGTACGGGGTAGTTAGCTGTGACGCCGCATTTTGTTGTCAAGGCCAACTAGCAGCCAAACTAAGCCGCCGTACTTAAAAGCATTGTTAAAATAGATAAATATTAAATTCTTAATATTTCAAAACTATAAATTTTTGGAATAGACATCCTCATACCAACTTATCTTTATTTTTGATGCTCAATAGGATAAGGTAAAAAAAGATAGGGGTTTCCATTTGGGAAAAATTAACTATTATGTTTTTGTCGTAATAATTTTTAACGATTATTTTTGACCACTCTGTATTTATTAATTGTGAAAATATCAACATAGTCTCCTAAACTAGTTCTTTCTTTACGAGAAACCCAACGCCAACTCATATTAAAGACTTTTGTTTAGAAGAAATTGATTCTTATGTAATGGCTTGCAAACGTCATTTTTGATATAAAAATTAAAGTAAGTAAAAAACGGTTGGACTTAGGTATAGAACATTATGCATAAATGATGTTTACAATTTTACACAGAATCTAAAAAATAAATAATATATAGGGTGTTCCTTTAAAATAGGGAAGTTGATATTAATTTACGGTATAACCGGAAGTGGTAGAGCTGTCAAAATATTTTAGTTGTATGTCCCCCACTGACCCACTCACTAAATTTATAATGTTACCAAATTTTTCAAATGGTACTTTTTGAGAAATCGATCGCGGCAGCTCCCGGTGGGACACCCTGTATACATAGGTACATAATATGGATGTACGTTGTGTGTTGCCTGTGTTCGACCAAATCAAAAAGGTATGTCGATTTTTTGTATTTGCCAAGAGTGTTATTTTACAGAATAAATAGATAAATCTTGCATAAGGTAGGTACTTGGGGTGGTTTTTAATAAATTTGCTATTGGTACAAGTTCTTTTCTTGTTAGATTGGGTTCAAACTTAATAGCTTTATCAGTTAGCCAATTCATAATTTCTTGCTTTCTCCAAGATAAAATTGGTAACTTTTCTATGCGCCGTGAATGATAGCTTGCATTATCCATAACTAACACCCAACAACCGAATTCATATCCTTATGATAATCTTCCGTAAGGCAAGACTGAAAGGATACTCTTTTAAAAATCCCTATTTGGTCCCAATGTGTACAATTATTAGTCTGTTCCTTTTCATTATACAGTGCATTTCTTTAATGTCCTCCCCTCCTTTATATATTAATATAATAATAATACATAAAAAAATATTTTTTAAATTATTACTCTTGGAATTAATAACTTGTATACGTGCTCTTTTTAAATGTGAATGTGATTCTCGTTTCGACGGTCAAATCTACCTGAGTTGTACAACCTGTGGTACAAAAGTCTGAATGTTTGTGGGCCGTTTAAAAGTGTTATAAAGGCGTATTATACAACACATATTGTTGTATTTTTTTATTGTGTCCTTGATGTTTTTTTCAGTTTCCATATTATTTTTATTTTTGTTATAGATAGAATTAATTTTTTTGTAATGGGATTCATATTATTTTATTACAATATAAGATGCAGCTAACGCAGTTTATGTAGAGAAATTTAAACAAAACGGTATAATAACAGTAAGAAATTAAATATGTTTTAAAGTTAGACGCGGACATTATAAAAGAAATAAATTGTATAGGATTTAGTCGGTTATTTTATTAGTAAATATTTAACAATAATGATGTTTACACGTAGAGATCTATTCAATAGTAAAAATGCCACGGCGTCATCACTTCTGTCTCGCTTTCATTATTTCTCTTTTTGTTGCTTGCATTATTTTTATGATGCGTGTAGCATTTTCACTATTGAATAGATCTTTACCATCGCGCCCAAAAAAGTGAGACAACAAAATCTAGTTTTATCTCTCGCTCTATTAGAATATTAGGTTTAAATGGTGTCAAAACAATGTAATTTTGTGACAGCTACGTTAAAAAAATTCCGAATATATGAAAACGATTTATTATAGACCAGAAGATACTCCGGTACTTGCATTTTATTGACCCAGTTTTTTTTTGGGCACGATAGTACATCTATGTTTTTTAACTACCGAATTGTAAAAATATGTGTCATATCTATTTAACTTTAAAAAAATATATTAATAACAGACGACTAGTCCCAAGACCTAAACTTAACCTACCGTTTCTTTTAAAATGTTAAAAAGAATTTAACTCTTCCCGACCTAATGGTGAAGGAGCATTTTTTTTTCTGTCGCGTACCTTAGGGCAACGTTGTCTCTTCCCTTAAGCGTAACACTTGAAGTAAAATAACTAAAAATTAATTATAGTTATTGTTTTTTTAGACTATTTTTGATATGATAAAGTAAAAACAAGGTAGAATCTTGCGCACGACGTTTATCAGGTGATCACCGCCTTCGACGTAGTAATGAGAACAAAGTTGACACCATACTCTTGTATTTGTGTTTGTTTAACGTTTTACTTTGCTTTTTAGTAGTTTTGTAATTTTGAAACTAATTTAAGTATAAGATAAAATCGGTTTATGTTAATGATAAAATTTTAAACCAGTTGACATCAAATGATATATTCTTCTATTAACTGTTATATTATTCTAAAAACAAAATTATTTCCTGATATTTAAAAAATGGCCAAAATTTACAAACATTGCAGGATTTCCTAAGGCTTTAATTTAATTATTGCAGGGAAAAAGCCACATCGCTGCGTTATTCCGCAGGGGGAACCAATTTAAAATCGCAGGTGATCCAACTTTGTATTCGTTCTCTCATGTTTTTTGCTCTATTAATTTTCTTAAAAAGAAAATAGTCATATTAATTTGATGTTTGAAATTCTGCTTGACCTCTATAGTTTTAAACTTAAATGATTATTTAAATCTTTAATTTTAATTTTACTTAACACTTTAAACCTAATAATGCCTAACTTGACCAAAAAAAATGTTAATGGGAGGGGTAAACCTAACCTAATACGGCCGTAACGAGGTTTTTTCTAAAAAGTGAGACATGAGATCCCACACCAAATGTATACCAGATGCTATTGGCGTTAAAAGAAACACTTTGGTGCAAAATTTTTTTATTTGGAATTAACGTAAAAAGTCTATAAAAATGAAAAAAAAGTTTAAAAAGCGAATCCTCTATTTGTTTTTATTTTTTGAAAATTTAATTCACAAATTTTAAATTTTGCACAATTATCTACATTGCTTAAAAGAGTATAGCCTGTTGACAATTTTCCCACTTTACAATAATTTTATGCAAAATTTCTAGGTGTCACTAATTTTCAGAAAAAAGCAGATATTTTTGCAGAATTTGGGATTTGTCCATAAAATTTTGCTTTTTAAACCAAAATTTTCCTATTAAAGTCTATAACATCTGGTATAAATTTGGTTTGAATCCCATGTTTTACTTTTTGGATAAAAAAAAATAAAAACCCTTGACCCCAGTCTCTATTTTTTAATCAAGAATTAAAAATTAGGTCCTGCCTTACATAGGGTAGTCGTCGTGAACAAGAATAAAGATTTATTTGCTTTTTTGTTCATGGTCAAAAAAGTGTTGGTGCGCTTGGGTTCCAGTCATTACCCGTCGCTTCGTCACCGAATGTTCACGAGCGGGCGCCGAACGAACTATGCATTATCGGGCATAATTTATTAACGCATTGTCTGGGTTTCCGGTTTCAAAGTATGAAGAGCATGGTAAGGGACGGTAAGCCAGTATTCTATTTGGCCATGGCTTTACAATACGCATGTTGGAAAACGCAATCAATTTGTTGACTGCCCGAGACCATTAAAGATCCCAAAATGCTTTTAACGCTGCGGATCTAAATGTGTGTTATCTATGGTAAATACTGCTGGATTTGTCTTGCCTACTAATAATCTTTAAAGAAACCAACAACGTCAGCTTCTCCGGAAACAAACTATTTTTCAAGGATGAAATATTATCTAGCCTTATTATATTTCCAAACGTATCTATTTATCCTTTAAAGTGGTCACTTCTTTGCCAGCTTTTTAAAAGGGTCATTCATTTTTAAATTGTGAACATTTTAATGCCGTTAAGAACGTATAGCTTGGACATTTGTAGGAAACAGGCTTTAGAAGCTTTTCAAATTTTTCTTTATTCGATCTTTCGTAGTATTAATGGCTTAGCTTTAATAAATCTTTTAAAAATGCTCAATCATTGTACGAATAAATTGTCATTCTAATTTTTTAAATAGGGTTTCGTAACTATCCCAATTTTTTTATATTATACATGGTGATCAAATTTAATTCAACAGAGTCAACACTAATGCTGATTTGTTTATTATTGCAGTTACGAAATTTGATAAAATAAGGAACTTAGTATTTTTCTGCTGATTAGGGTGCTGTCAACAAAAAAATTATTGAAAATTGCGTTTTTGATTTGTAACAAAAAAATAATAAGACCCTGTATATATTTTAACTCTAATAAATTGCCAATACTTTATAAATTCCGTAGTACAACATACATATGGGAGTTCTACGCATTTTTTAATTTTTTGTCAAATGTGCTATAAGATTTAAGCAGCAAAGAATATTTAATTGCAATATTACTTTTGTAAAATAGGAATGTTGCATGGCCATATTTTCAAAACTATTTAAGATGCACATGAACTGGGTTAATAAAAAGTACTGCAACTGTTAAATATTCTTTAAAATCGCTGAAGCTTCATTGGCAGATTTTGTTATTTGAAATTAAGGTCATCTAGGAAAGGTTGCAATATTTTGCAATGTTATACTTTTTAATTTTCCTTTAATTTTTGTTGTAAAATTTAGTCCACATTAGGTCAGTTTACAAAGTAAAATTCCCTATCTGCTCTTTAAAACGTTTAAACCCAAGGAAGGTAAACTTTTTATTTAATAAGGAGCGCTCGACTTTTTATATTTGTCCAAAAATATAGGTTATCTTTGTGAAGTTACCTTTTTGCCATTATATTTTCTTATTTGACAAAATAAACCAATACTTGTATACCATAAAATAAAATCACAAAAAAAAAACATGTATCTTACCCTTAATAACGATTTAAACGTAAATTCCCTGTAAAAAATATCCAAAGGTTAGTGACCCCTGTTTACAAGTTTTAAAATTCTTTGTAACTGCAGCAATAATAACTACTCAATTAAAGTATAAACAGTAAAAACTAAACCTATATAAAAGTTCAATGACTCAAAGGCGAAAAAATATCACCAAAACCTCAAAAAAACCTTCCAGTCCGATTGTAAACAAAGAATTACGGAAAATTTAGCGAACATAGGCTTAAATGAGATCGAGCGCTCCTTATTAAAAAGTTTGTTTTCCTTGGGTTAAACCTACATTTACAAAATTTTGGATTTGGGGCTTTCTTACGAAGTGTTGCCGCAATGTTGGCAGGTTTTCCACTTTTGCTGTACAAGTAATATTTTAGTAACTATAAATTATTTTAATTGCTATACAGTAAGCGTATCAAATTAAGTAGAATTTATAAATTTTATCATTCAGGTACCACTATACTTTTTACAGCAAGTAGAGTAAATCATAAGTAATTAGCCACTGGCAGGCGCGACGAGTTAAAATTTTATATGGCTGCAACAGCATTGCCTAGGGGGGAAGTTACTGGAAGGTACAAATTATATTTAAGCGTTATTAGGTATGGTAATATCCAAAATAAGAAAAAAGTCTTTATTTTACAAACGCTACAACCTTTGCATGTAAGAACTCTAACAAAAAAATATTCCATATCATTTGACTTCTTTGTATCCATTAGCTCCCGTGCACCCATGTACTCGCCACCCCTGGCAACTAGTTCTAAAATTGAATGTAACTAAATTTGTCCTGGTAAAGAATTGACTGCGATAATATTAATTGGTCATTCCATTAACAAAAATACTTAAAGCACAAAACTAGAAAATCTGGCAACAGCACTAATATCACTATTTAATGTTACAAGTTTAGGTCGGGTAGTGATTTTTGGTGACTAATTTCTCTGTGAATAAGGTGCTTTGAAATGAAATAGGCGCAAAAAGGAGGAAGTGACCTTTTTTTCTGGTCATTAAATTTTATTTCGGGTGGTGAAGTAAAGCGCCTGGCACTCAACACCGGCGCTACGAAGGAAAGGGCCATTTTTTTTTTGCTCAGTTAATACGGCTCTGGTTAAACTCAGCTGGTATTTTAACCTGCCTATTAAATATGTATAAACGGTTATCAAGTAAATGCAGAAGTAACAATATATTTTTAATGAACAGTTTTATGTACAAGTAAGATTCAACTAAACCATAACTTAAGTTGTAAAACTGGGCCTTAAATACCTTATCTAGTAAACAAAATTGACTTGAAAAGATAATTAAAATATAATTTTATTTTTATAGACAAGATCTAAATATACATCGAGTTAACATTCAAGAGTTTTACACTTCATTTTAAAGAAAAAATGTACGATAAAAATAAAGATCTTAATTATAGTTTAAAATTGCCCATACGAAGTTGCATGCCTTGCAGCAAGAAGAGTTAATAACGTTCATAATTACAAGGGAACAAATAACCACTTTTGCTTTTTTCATTACTATCGTCTTTAAATCCCCCAACTAAGCATCTTTAGTTCCATTTCTGTCGAAGAAATACCAAAGGATTAAAAGTACAAGTAGCAATGAGTCATGAAAGGGTTGCCGTAGTTTAAGACTCGATGCGCTTACTAAAGTAGCTTTAATTAAAAAGTATTTAAGTAGTCCGCTCTTGCAAAGCGGAAAAATGCTGGAAAAGACTTTGTCCCGTTATAGAAAACTGCCTTGTTTTAAAAAATGTTTTAAGCCTTTAAGTTTTTTATTTTGCTTATTAAGACGCTTAAGAAACATTTATCCAATTATAGAAGAATTAACTTCTTTAACTTTTTAACGGTATTTATTTGTGTTTAGGCAAATTTACGTTTGTCTGAGATGTTTGGTTTCGTAGATAAGGCAACCGAGATACGGTTGTGTACTCTTTTTATCCTTTAAAATCTTCCGAAACATTAATTACTATAAGTGTCCCTTTAATAGTAAATTTGTCTGTAAAATCGTTTTATTACCTCTTTTCTTACCTCTCATGCACTGTCATTGTAGTTATGGGAGTCGGGAAGGGGGTGCAAGTGGGTGCATTTGCACCAGACTGACTTTTGGATGGTGTCAAAAAATATACGAAAAGGTACGTTTTGGTAGGTAAAAATCAAGTTTTGTTTGTTTTGTACCCCCCCAGCTTTTGGACGTGCGTAGCGCGCTATAAAAATAGTATAGAAAATGTATGGGAAAGTAGTTTTGGAAAGTGAAGTTTATTTTTGCTCTTTGAGATTTTTTAGGGTGTGTAAATAAAAGAAAATTAAAGAAAGCGTTTTTTTTTATGATAAGGACCCTTTTTCTTTCAGGTCCTCAAAATTTTACATTTTTTGCTGCCTGACCGGAAATTCATTCTTCCGGCGCCCATGTCGCAGGATAGTTATTATACCTGGTTATACATATAAAAAAAAACATTGATTTATTTTGTTTAGATCATTAACCTGAAAAAATAATACAAACCACGGAAGACTAAAACATAAACCAAACAAAAAAAAAACAATTTTATTAAATGTTATACATATACAACATCCGCTAAGTCACAGACAAAATTTTCGAAATTTTCCAAAGCGTATTTTTCGAGAAATCGATCGCGGCAGTTTCCGGTGGGACACCCTGTATTGCATTTTTTGCATTGCAAAGTGCATTCCAATTAAAACTCGCGACCCCGTATAATTCTGCTATTGGTACATTTGTGGAAAAATTCTAAAATACTCCAACTTTAATGTTTATGGAGACACTTTTTGTGTCAAAATTGACTCAGGGTTATGCCCTTACCTCACCAGCACAAGCGTCAAAAAGTTTAAATGTGATCTGATGAAAGTAATACTTTATCTTAAAGAATTTCAAATTTTGTGGTAAACAGTCTTTAGTTTTTTAAAATCGGCTTAGTAGTTTTGAAGAAAAATTCACCCTTAACATTCTATATAGTCTCTCGCCGGTTGCTCACCCAGGATTTTTTTTGTTGTTTAAAATAACAAAATAAACTTTGGCACGGAGGAATATAATATAAATGTGCTTTCAAATTCGTTTGTTACTTCCGCTTTTGCCAAAACCTACCTTATTTTTTAATAAGATACCCAGGTTATTAATTTAAAGAGAAAATGATTCCGAGTACAATTACAATCCATTAGTTACCTTTTGACATCTAACCTTTCCATTTTTAATCTAAAGTGTAACAAATGGAACTGTACTGTGGTTGTACCCGGAATGTCATTATCTGTTTAAATAATTAATAATAAAAAAATATAAACATATTTCAGCGGCGCTATTCTTGACCATTCGCATCTTTCACGATCGCTCGCATTCTATGGATATTTATCATAGGATGCGAGCGATCGTATAATAGATGCGAATGGTCGCAGGTTTCTTATTTAAAATAATAATGTTAGAACCGGAAGCAATAGCAAACAAATTAGGTCGTTAAAAATGTCTGTTTATGGGATACACAATATGTACCTGCGTTAAAATTTTTCTTTTTGATATTTAAAACAATAAAATTAGTAAATGAAATAAAGCATTTCACCTAGCAATTTTTTGGTCCTGCATGGATTAACTTAAAATTTTTACAGTAGGGTAAAGCCCAAGGATCAAAACCCTTTATCGAACCAAAGGGCTCCAAAACCCTGGGGGTCGTTGCCACCCCCTCTAGGAGGTGAAATTTTTTATTACATTTTAACAACACAAAAACGATCAAAAAATGATTTTAAGCAAAAAACGTTTTTTGACAAAATAATCGACGTTTTTAATAGGGTTTTTACAAATAACTCGAAATTATGCATTAAAAAAAAAAAAGAAATTAAAATAGGCAAAATTGTTGGTTTTAAAAATAAAAAACATTGTTTTCTTATAATTTTTCTACGATCAATACGAACCGAGATACGGCGTGTTAATGGTTAGCTTTTTTCCTTAAATGTAAAATTTGATAGATTTAAAGTCAAATAACGGAAAAATGCTGCATATATTTAGAAAAACTTATAGTAAATTTTGTGATGTACTTAATTAGGTCCTTCTTTTTATTTTCAAAATAAGTTTTTAGTTAAAAAATTGAGTGCGTTGTGATAAAAATTAGGTTAGTATTTTTTTTACCAAAAAATCATTTAGGAACTACCCCTAATTAAAATTAACCTTTACCCTTTTGCATTTCTCTTTATACATTATATGCACTAATAATACGTCCTTAGGTTTGACCAATTTTAAATGCCTAATTTCAGGAAAATTTGACCTTAAAATAAGATTTTTTTACAATTTCATTTTTTCCTATTTTTCTAAATAACTTTGAAACTACTGGATATAAAAAAAAATATATTATAGCTTTTTAAAGACAGTGTTTAAGTACAGTAAATATTTGGAAAGATTTAGTCGTTTAAAACCTCTATTTATTTATGCATTTTAAATTGTTTAAACTTTTTGGACATATAAGTTTATTTATGTACTTTTAAAAACGTTTAACAAATATTCCTTAAAAAATGCAGCGGTTTTCCGTTATTTGACTTTTAATCCATTAGACCGTGAGCCAGATTAATTTTTTTAAATAATAATTACGTTTATTTATGACAAAACATAAGTAGATAAATAAATACCCTAATGCAGAAAAAATATTAATATTGATCATAAATAAACACAAATTGTGTAAGTTATTTTCTTTTACTCCATACAATTTTCTTCAACTCGTAAAATGCTTTAAAACGGTTGTATATGAATCGTTGTGAGCGTCAGCTGCGCCTCCGATGGTGGAATTGTACAATGTGCTTCAGAAAAAAGTGTCTTATTAAACTTGTGTTTTTTAAATGGAACACAAAATAATGTAAGTTTTATCAGTGATCCCTTTACCACAACTAAAAGGTTTTTAAAATATTTGGATTTTGAAAAACTCATGACAAAAGCAAAATTTTAATATATCCTACCTTACTAACGCTTAATTTTTTATCTTATGTTAGATTGCTAGAAAATTAAATGTGCAATCACCTACATTTAAATTTATACTGGAAATTATACAGAGTGTACCGAAACAAATGTTTATTTTATATTAATTTCTGGACAGCCTGTTTAATTTTTTGTAAAATCATTAAATGTAGGTAATGGTACAGTCAGTATTTGAGCAATCTAACATAATATACGAAGTTAATAAGTAAGGTATGATGTTATTTTTTTTTGTAAAGAATTTTTTAAAATTTCTAAATATCTTAAAAATATTACATTTGTAGTATAGGTATCGCTAATAAAATATACGGTATTTTTAATGTCTACAATCCAAAACTAAACTAACATACAGGATGTTCTATTAAAAAAACACAAGGTTTATTATAAATGTTTTCTTTGGAGCATCCTGTATAACTCCACCATCGTGTCCATCGTCGCCGCAGCTGACGCTCACAACAATTTATGTGCAACCCTCTTGAAGCAATTTATAAGTTATGGACGGAAAGGAAATTGGTCACAAAAATCTGTCGCTGGCTCACGGACCACTTCAAATTTTGCATTTGACGAAAAAAGCTAACAACTAACACTCCGTATCTCAGTTCGTACTGGTCGTCGAAAAAATATAATAAAATAATTTTGTTTGCCTTTTTAAAATCAACACTTTTGCTTTTTAAAGTTTTTTTGATTGAAAGCGTAATTTTCGAGTTATTCGCGAGAAAACCATTAAACCGTCGATTTTTTCATCGAAAAATTGTTATTTTCAATCGCAAATACCTTGAAAGATATTAGTGTTATGAAAAACATGTGTAAAACATTTTTGCTTAAAATAACTGTTTTAATTGATTTTGTGATTAAAATGTTATACAAAATTATCACCGCTTAGGGAGGGTGGCAATGAACCCCAGAGTTTTGGCGCCCTTTGGTTTGATATAGGTTTTAATCTTTGGACTATACCTCACCTCCTGTTAAAATTTCAACTTGATCCATGCAGGACCAAAGAATTGCCAGGTTACACCTTTTTTCGAGCTTCATTTCCTGTTCTTGCAGACTTCCAAAAATGTGTTTAGGTTAGAGAATTTTAGAGAGTTAGAATCATTTAATTTTGTTTGTTAATTTATTTAAATAATTAATTTTAATTTTTCCAAGTTCTTTCATTACTTTCGAAGGTTTCCGAAAACGACAGAATTATCCATTAAGAACTTTTATCCATCCTGTACAATGGAATTTTCGCGATATTTCTCCAAAATTCTTGATTATTCTTTACTCTTCCACCATACTATAAAAGGGCGATGAAAAAGCTTGGAGCAGTTAGTAAAGATTCGACTTTTGTGTTGTAAACTTCGTGACATTGACAAGTAAAGATGTTATTGTTGTTGTAACCATAGTTACGTTTCATTGTTAATAAAGGTATAAAAACAAAGGTA
>JACEGR010001085.1:0-191460 GCA_014170235.1 Listronotus bonariensis
TGTAATAGGTCTACTTTGATTTTGTTTTATATTTGAATTTTCAAATTCAAGGAAATGAGTCATAAAATCAAGAGAATATTTTTTTTAATTAAAATATCTTTTAAATAATATTTTTATTGTTTATATTTTAATTGGAACAAATGACTTTAATTCTATCAAATAGACTTTCTGCAACTCCTGTTCCCACTATTATTGGGTAGTTTAAGTTAAAATTTAAGTCATCTATTTGAATGTGTTGGCTTTCTGTAAATTTTTGTTTCAAAATTGCTTAAATCTTTTTTATTAAAATGTCAAGAAAAGGTAGTTGTCAGTTGTTTTATTTTTTTTAAGTTAGGTTAATAATTGGTTTTTGTGTAATAATGTGTGTTAAAAAATTATTTATACAGTGTTTGTCATGTTGGTATATAGAAAAAATGTCATCTATATATCTCCACCAAACTAAAGGTTTATATTAATAATTTTTTCAAAATTTAACTTAATATTTTTTATGAAAATATTACTCTTAAATCCACGGAAACATTTGTACATAAACTAACAACTTTAAAACTTACCAGGGTGTTATTTGGATAAATATCAATATTTGATAATTTTTCCAAAAATGTTTTTAATTTTTTAGGTATGAATCGGTATTATTTATTAAAGGATCTAAAATATTAAGTGACAATTTTGCTAATGAATGTGTAGGTGAGTTTATACAACTTACTATACGACGTAAAGAAATATTAGGTTTGTGTATTTTTGGTACTCCGTAAAAGCGTGGTGTTCTACTATTGTGAGGTGTAAAAAAGTTTTTATGGTTTTTTTACCATATTATAAATTTGTCGTTTAATACATTCGGTAGGGTCATTATTTATTTTTGTATAATTTCCATGATTTAAAAGAGACATTATTTTATTATCCTATGTATTACAATCTACTATTACTGTTGAATTTCCTTTATCTGCAGGCCGAATTTTTATGGTTTTGTCTCTTTTAATGATTGTAATGCTTTTTGTTTAATGTGTGTTAGGTTTTGTTTAATTTTAAAGGGTTTCCTTAGCGATTTTTGTTCTTATTCTAAATTTATCTTGATGTTCTATTGGTAAGTTTTGACATGTTTTTTAATGCAAGAAATAACGCAAATCTATGGAATTGTTTTAGGTGTAATTGCAAAATTAAAACCTTTTAAAAAAAACAATTTTTTTAGCATTTGTTAATTCTTTTACAAATAGGTTGATTAAAGTTTTATTAATTATTTCATTATTACTTATGCTATATTCAGACTTTAATCTTTCTTGTAATAAAATATTAAATTTATTTTAAAAAACTGTTTAAACTAGCATTTTTCTTTATTAAGTATACATACGTATATACTGACTACTATCTCTTTTATGCAATTCACGTTCTTATTCCTTTATTTTCAGCAAGGTGCATCATTTTAAAAATTTATAAGTGCTGACATTGAATTGTAGTTTTTATTAATTTTTTACCGAAATTTAAATAAAATATTTTTTAGAATTAAAAGAAAATTTACTTTAGGGAAAACATTAAGATCAATAAAATAAAAGTTTTGATAATTAAGTCACTAAATACCGGGTGTTAACAAATCTATTAGATAAGCTATAACTTTTAAAGTAATAAAATGAGACTTGCTATAAGTAAATGGTATGGAAAGAAGAAAGTTTTCGAATATTTCTGAATTTTTAATTACTTTTGATTTAACCAGAAGTTACTCCAATTTTTTTTTATATAGGCATAGGCGTATATTTAAACATTTTTAAATTCCTGGTATAATTGTGGTTTGACATTTTTAAAAGTTTTTACACCTACTTGATTTTTTGAGAGCTATTTGTAGTACTGCATCTAAGTGGCTATGATCCTTTATTTATAACTTTTTTTAATCTAATGGCAAATAAATTGGTATCGTTAGATGCTTCAAAATATCCTTTATTTGAAAAGTGCTTGTCTTAAAAGGGTTGCCGTTTAAAAATGACACAAAAATGTCAATTTACCAAATTATTTTATTCGTAGGTTTCATATTAGTGACTAAAACTTTGCGATTGTATTTTTCTAACATCACCTAGGGTCACTAGCATAATTTGCGTCCAATCATGGCCTCCAAGATGCCAAATAACAATGGCTCTAAATAAATCAAGTAGGCTTAAAAACTTTTAAAATTTCACATTCTAACTTAAAATTGTCTCCTAAATCTAAAAATAATAAAATATACAAGGTTTTTTTATTAAAAAACTCAAAAATTGGTTAAACCGGAAGTGCTTGGGAAATGAAAAAGATACAAAAACTCTCCTCATCCTATCATTTGCCTATACCAAGTCTAATTTTAATAATATGTCAAATACTCTAAGAGTTATGACTTGTCTAATAAATTCGTTGATACCCGGTATAGTGAATTGCAAGCTTGGATCTAATATTAACTAGATTTTAAGTAAGTTAAATGAATAAGTAAAATAAATCTGAGAGGCACAGCTATACAGGGCAAAAAATAGAGATATTATAAAGGGCGATTCCTTGTTAAATTTTTTTTGTGAACATGGGTCTGGAAATGCACAGTTTTCAGGATACAGGGTGATACATTTTTTAAAAATATAATTTTTTTATTAATATTTTAAATAATATTTACTTCATTTTTTGAAATTTTTCAATATTATTTTTTGTATAAAGAGGCTAATTTGGTCCTAATAAATTAAAATGTTAAATTCCAGTGGTTTGCAAATATTATTGCCAAAAAAATATATATGCAACTGCCTTTTTGACAACTTCAATATTTGTTGTTTGATTGGGCGTCTAAAAATACAACTTCTTTTTTATCTCACTTTGTATTCGAGAAAAAATAAAAACGGTTTTATAGCATGGACAAAATTGTTTTATTAATTTTTGTTAAAAATATTCTGGAAAACAAAAATCATTTCTGCTTGGAGGTTTGACACTAATAAGCGTCAGTTCTTCTAGAAAATAATTGTTCACCTAATTTTCTTGAAAAAAGAATCAAAAAGTTTTTATCTTGGTTTTTATAATGAAAAATTACACTTTTGAGGAAATGAAAGACATGCACGTAATGTATGCTTACAGTAACTGTTAGACAGTGAGGACGCCTATATGTAGAAGTGTTTCCCTAACGGCAACTTCCAGATAGTAAAACCTTTTAGAGCGTAGACCGTAGATAACGGGAAAGAGGTAAATTTTCTTACTTCTTTTTGTAATACTTTTGACCATAATGTTATTTGCAAACTTTTGCCGGTCATACCAATGATATATATAAAATTGCGATTACATATTTTTACAACAACTTCGATATAAAACCGTTGGTTAGTTCTGGTTATTTATAGTAAAGCATTAAATAAATTCAATAAAGGTATAAGTATTAACTAAGAACAAAAACAAAAAACTGGTTCAGTAAATTCAGGTGTCTACCAGATCGTAACAATATTCTCATTAATTTGGGAGACGGACTAGACAAGTATTTTTTATGTTACGCATTTTAATTGACCTAAAAGTTAAAAAATAATTCGGTAGCTACCAAATCGTAACAATCTTCTCATCAATCTGGGAGACTGATCAGACAAATAATAATATCGTTGAGCACTTGACATTTTTATCTTAATATTTACTCTGAATACGCTACGCTCAACGGTTTTATAATGTGTTTGATTAATACCCTAGATTGATAAAAGATTGATGCGATCTGGTAGCTAGGGACTACCGAACTATTTCTTAGCTTTTAGTACAATTAATCCGTTTTACATTTTTAATATAATTTATTATAAGATTAACCCGTTATACTAAAAGCCCGCCATAAATCTGAAAACACCAATCAGAGCGAATGACGTCCCGAGTATATAAAATGCGTTCAAAATTACAAATTTAAGATTGATTTAATAAGTTATATAATTGAGGGACCGCACACAACTTATACACTTTACAGTTTCTAGTTTAAAATAAAATTGTCCCTAAATTAACTAAAAAATAATAACACTTTTGCACAAAAACATGCGGCGAATTGTTGCAAGTTTGGACGCAGCATAAGATAAGGCAACTTTTTTACCTTGATGTTGTAGTGTAACTAGGTAAAACAAGTCGAATTAGGGAGAACGGGGGAGGGTTTGGACACTGGGAGCATATATTCAAATTTACCGCCAAATCTATTCAAATAGTGAGCTGAGAAGTAGTGGGATAGGAACAACAAATCAAACTTCTAATTAATAGTTTGCCGACGTTTCGACGTTTATTGACGTCTTTTTCAAGGCGAAAAATTAAAACAAGAAGTTCACGTTAAAAAAGTGTACTAAGAAAAATAAACGTTTCCATAAAATACACTTGTACAGACAACATTGATTTAAAATAGACACACATTCAATAAAACAGCGTTGCAAGTTACTCTTACACTTTTTCGCCTTGAAAAGAAGTCAATAAACGTCGAAACGTCGGCAAACTATTAATTAGAAGTTTGATTTGTTGTTCCTATTCCACTACTCCTTAGTCACAATTTAATATAAGGACACTAATTAACAAATATGGATCTATTCAAATATTCTTGGCGCGTTGTCCGGCAGTCAGGAAGAAAGTGCCTTTAGTGTTCATAGTTAATTCAACAGCGAAGGTACGTCATAGTCGAGGTACATTCAAAAAATACGTTCTTTGTAATTTCGAAGTAATATTTTGCCAGACAATAAGTTGCAATTTCTTCGTATTTTTTTATAATACCCTATTATTTTGTCATGTGTGTGTACATTTAAAATATTAAAAATAGTTATTTAGGGTTTTATCGTCAACAGTATTTTAACGTACCTATAAAATCGCCATCCTGTCACATTTTACCATGGGGAAGGGTATGGACAGTCGTCCAACCCCTACCTATATGTCCAGAGCCTTCCATAATTAATTTTTAAGCTAACCTTTTTCATTTTTTCCTATTAAAAATGTCCCAAATGTACAAAAAAAAGATAAATTAAACTTTTTATTCTGAATCTGTAAAGCAAGCTGCCATCGATGTTACTGATAATAAGCTAAGTTACCGAAAAAGTCCCTAAAAGCACAGAATCACAAAGTCAGCTTTAGGCACCTATGTAAATAAGCAAAGCTTGAAGGATTAATAATTATATGTAACTTTTTATCCAATGTACGTCACCATTCAAAAATTTTCCACGGAAACAGAAAACCAGTTAGCAGAATATTTAAATGTTCTAATATGTATTGTATTTGAGTATGCATTAAAAATAATATGAAGTACCCTATGACAAATCAATAAAATGGCTGGCCCGAATGCAACCCCACATTTTTGTTGATTTTAAAAAATACATAACTCTTAAATATTGTGTTAAAATTAGATGTTTATATGTCCAGATCATCCTCGTATATGGGGTGGATCTGGACACTTGACATGAAGTCATTTTCTTGTTCAAATACCAATCATATTTCATAAAAAATATTTGGCAATTATTAACTGTTAAGATATATTACTAAGCGATACTTATACACCAAAAAAACATTTTAAATATTTTATAATGTAGAAGAAAAATAGTATTATTTAAAATGTTTTCAGACCCTCCCCGCTCTCCCTATATGTATGTCGTCTGTGATGATAAAAGCACATTGTCTAAAATATGCTGTAAAATGCAATAGCTAAATTAGGGGACAAAATCATCGAAAACCCGATGGTACCTAAAATAACCTAAGTGTTTGTAGTCGGAAACATTTTTTTTTGTTTCTTTAATGTTCAAAATATTTATTTTGTTTTGAAATATTGTTTTAGGCAAGATTTTTTTGTATAAATATTTTATTTTACACTAACTATATTTTTAAAAGAAGACAATATCCATTTATTTACATTATTAAGCCGGTAACTAATAGATTAAAAGCCTGTTGTTCACGAGAGAAAAAGTTTACGCTTACTCAAAACTGAAAGTATAGACTGTGATTTAAATATGAATGCTGTTTTATTACCCTTAAAAGCTTTACATTCTGCCGCTGAAAGCACCAATAACCACAGCCGTACTCCAACAAATCCCAAATTTACATTTATCTATAATATTCGTTGAGTGACCCTGTGTTATTCTACGTAATCTCTCATCGGTATTAAACGCTTTTATTTGATGCTATTTTCAATAATTAAAACCATGTATGTTAAACACTAGTCCAAGCGGTACGTTAAAAAATCTGACGAAAATTGCAGTAGTCGAAATAATTTGAATTTAAAAAATATCTGAAATATATAAGTAATTTAATATATATGGCACTTTAAAGCTGCTTTAGAATTCTAAATGGGCGATATAAACTGATTGTAAGTCTTTAACGTATTTATGATTACATTTTAACCAAAAGTGCTTAAAACTATAGTAACCATCTTAAATTTACGTGTATATCATATATTCTTAAATTATGCATATGTGCTATCATTTCCATATAATTTAAAGGTGTTAACTTTTATGGTCGTCAGATTTTTTACGTACCGCTTGGACTAGTAATCAACATACATGGTTTTTAAATATTGGAAATAGCATTAAATAAAAGCGTTTAATACAGATGAGAGATTACGTAGAATAGCACAGGGTCACTCAACGAATATTATAGATAAATGTAAATTTGGGATTTGTTGAGTACGGCTGTGGTCCTTGGTGCTTTCAGCGGCAGAATGTAAAGCTTTTAAGGGTAATAAAACAGCATTAATATTTTAATCACAGTCTATACTTTTAGTTTTAAGTAAGCGTAAACTTTTTCCTCGTAAACAACAGGCTTTTAATCTATTAGTTACCGGCTTAATAATGTAAATAAATGGATATTCTCTATTTTTTTAAAAGAGTTAGTGTAAAATAAAATAATTGTACAAAAAAATCTTGCCTAAAACAATATTTAGAAAAAAAATATTTTGAACATTAAAGAAACAAAAAAAGTTACCGACTACAAAGGCTTAGGTCAATTTTAGGAACCATCGGGTTTTCGATGATTTTGTCCCCTAATTCTAGTGGTGTCGTTCTGGTACCTAAACACGCAGATATTGCATTTTACAGCTTATTTTAGACAACGTGCTATTATCATCAAAGACGACATACATATAGAGGAGCGCGGGGAGGGTCTGGACACTTTTTGATTAATACTATTTTTCGTCTACATTATAAAATATTTAAAATGTTTTTTGGTGTATGAGTATCGCTTAGTAATATATCTTAACAGTTAATAATTGCCAAATATTTTTCATAAAATATGATTGGTGTTTTAACAAGAAAAATGACTTCATGTCAAGTGTCCAGATCCACCCCATATACGAGGATGATCTGGACATATAAACATCAAATTTTAACACAATATTTAAGCGTTATGTATTTTTTAAATCAACAAAAATGTGGGGTGGCATTCGAAACAGCTATTTTATTGATTTGTCATAGGTACTTCATATTATTTTTAATACATACTCAAATACAATACATATTAACACATTTAAATATTCTGCTAACTGGTTTTCTGTTTCCGTGGAAAATTTTGAGTGGTGACGTACTTTGAATAAAAAGTTACTATAATTATCAATTCCTTTTTCGATAACTTAGCTTATTATCAGTAACATCGATGACAGCTTGCTTTACAGATTCAGAATAAAAAGTTCAGTTTGTCTTTTTTTTGTACATTTGGGGCTTTTTAATAAGAAAAAAAAGAGAAAGGTTAGCTTAAAAATTAATTATGGGAGGCTCTGGACATATAGGTAGGGGTTGGACGACTGTCCATACCTTTCCCCATGGTAAAATTTGACAGAATGGCGATTTTATAGGTACGTTAAAATACTGTTGACGATAAAACCCTAAATAACTATTTTTAAATATTTTAAATGTACACACACATGACAAAATAATAGGGTATTATAAAAAAATACGAAGAAATTGCAACTTATTCTCTGGCAAAATATTACTTCGAAATTACAAAAACGTATTTTTTGAATTTACCTCGACTATAACGTACCTTTGCTGTTGAATTAACTATGAACACTAAAGGCACTTTCTTCCCGACTACCGGACAACGCGCCAAGAATATTTGAATAGATTTGGCGGTAAATTTGAATGTGTCCATATGCTCCCATGTTTGTCTGTACATGGTTTTAATATATTTTATCAAAGTAAACCACTTTTATAATGTTTATTTTTAATCAGTCTAGAAATCTCGCAGAGCATATAGGTACGTCTTGGAGATAAAATTTTTGTGTAGTTATACCGCCAACAATAATTCCTACTTAAAAAAATGAATATTAATAATTACGGTTAAAATACATTACCCATGATAAAATCCATTAATTATAAATTAATGTCTGAGGTGGTTACTATAATTTTCAACGATCGAATTGTTAATAACATTTTGGAAATCAAGTGCTTTATTACTGTTATTCTAGTGAGGTTATACCGGTTTAGCTAAATAACCTAACACATAGGCAATGTGAAAAAAAGAAATAGTCTAACGTGAATACCCGCTTGTAAACATTTCTGACTGGATTAGTCACATACATACATTCTTTTTGTTGCTTTACTGTCCGATGTTCCAATACCTACTTGCTTAACCAGTATATAATTTGTTTGTTATTAGAAAATAAGGTAATATTAAGGCTCAATAATAAATCAATCTGTAATACGTTAATTTTATTTATATATAAACTATCACCGAAAAGGGCGTTAATGACCATATTTTATCTATTATAAATAAAAAAAAATAATCAAGGGTTTATTTTTATTACCAAACACATTAAAACTAGCTCTTGGGTGTCAACTTTACGTTATGTATAACAAAGTTAACTTTTATAATAACACCAAATAACTTCTTATCAGTGCCTGATCGAGGTATTGTTTTAAGTAAAGCAAACTATAAATTTAGCGTCTCTTGGATATGTATATGAGAAATATTTAAATCAATTTTGTTTCAAATTAAATAAAAGAACTTCCTACCCCTAATTTTGCGCCCCCAAAACCTGGCGTTCACGGTTTCACGCTTCATCCGGTACTGCTTTTTATAAAAATAAAAATAAAACCTTTCTGTGTTAATAGGATACACCATTATCTTTTAAAATTATTTTAATCGAATTTCCATAAAAGTTGTTCTTTACGATAATACTAAAAAACAGCAAGGTTTACGTTTACCCTATTAAAATTATAATTTATTAACGTTGGCTAACTGTAAGGGCACAATATATAATTAAACGGGGTTTAAAAAATAATATTTACGTTTAATTTTAAGGGTACAATAATAAACATGCAATTTTTTTACACAGTTCATTGCATAAACAGCGGATACATTCTGTTTTGTATAAACCGGTTAACTATTGGAAAATCGGGGATTTTTATTTAGACTAGTCCCTTCAAATGAGTGCATATCAATTAAAATAAAAGTTTAATATATAAGTAATACATTTGTCAGATTTTTATGAACAATTTATATGAAACTTGCTGGGATTTAAAGTTTAAAATAATATTAGGATATTCATTATCTTTTAAAGTACCATAGCTTAACGGAAGAAAGATTTATACTCACAACCGCCGCATAGTTCAAACGTTCTAACAAGGCATTTTTTTTAAGTTAACAGCAATTTCTTAGCCCGACAAAGTTTACCTATTACAAAAATCCTTATACTTGCCCAGAAAAAGCGTTCCTTCTCTTAAAGGTCGGGCCACACATAACCGCACCGAGCCCGATTTCACGGTGATAGCGGAAAGTGGGGCAAGTTAATTCGGAAAAATTTAAAAGTACTTTTCATGTCATTTTATGTATGTATTGCTTTGTTTAAATAAAACAAATATTTCTACTTATCCTTTGCTTCCTTTTTTCCAAACTTTATGTGTAGTATAGGTAAAAATCTGGCCACACATAACGGACCAACAATGTCCCACAAGACCCGCATCGTAGCACAATTGTGTCTCGTACGGTCTGAAACGATGTTGCCCGAGCCAAGCTTTGAGTTTACAGGCGTCACCTTTTATTTCTGTTCATTACGTATAAAAATTAAAAGTTAGTGGTTAAAAGGTTACTTGTTGTAAACAAACAATACAAGAAAAAGTGATTTAGTCAGTACGAAAAAATGTAAAATTAATTTTATTTTATCTTTTTATCTTTGGAATCCACGAAGGCTGAAAGCCTAAATACCAACGTACCGTAGGTGTCTTAAGCAAGGTAAGAGAAAGTTTGTTAACACGGGACATCTCCCTACATTTCAACAGGAAAACGCACGGCTACAAGCTTGTTGCGGTAATATGAGGCCCGACCTTTAAGGTGCGTCTTCAATTGGAGTAGCTACCACGGGCGGCATCCTATACCTAGTACGACCGCACCATAAAAGTCTGGCCACACATAACTGCACCAAGGCCCCATGGAGCCCGGATTCACTATGATAGAGAAAAGTGGGGAAGAGTATTTCGAACAAAATCAAAAGCAGTTTTATTTCCTTAAAAATATAATACGCATTTTTGTCAAGCTGAGTCTATTGTTTTATGTATGTATATCTCCTTGTTTAAATAAAAAATTGTTCCTTTTATTCAAACTTTAAGTGTAGTATAGGTAAAACTGTGTTACCTTATTTCTGAAATTTTATTTTAAAATCAAGTTTAATTTAAAGTGTAGTATAACAGACTCATATTACTGCAATTTTATTAAATATACACTTTACTTTTTGCACCGCATTCCCCTCCTTTTTACCAGCGAGATGCACGACTGCGGGCTTAAAAGTCTGGCCACACATAACCGTAACAAGCCAAAGCCAAGCAAATTTAGTAATATGAGCCTGTTAAACTACGTTTTAGGTTACACCTGATCGTAAAATAAATCTTCACCAATAAGGTAACACAGTGTTACCTATACTACACTTAAAGTTTAAATGAAAAGGAATACACATTAAACAATAAACTCAGCATGACAAAATGCTTTTTATATTTTTGAGGGCTTGAAAAGGGCTTTAGAATTTTTTCGAATTATTCTGTCCCACTTTCATCTGTCATTGTGAATCCGGGCTCGAAGAGGCCTTGGTGCGATTATGAATGGCCAGACTCTTATTCGTGTTGCCGGTGGAGGCTAAGTCTAACCCGTCGGAATTTTACAAGTCTGCAAAGGAAACACTATTTTAATGATTGAATTTTTGTGGCATTTGCTTTGGGCTTTTTAGTTTACAAAAATTAAATAAAATTAACTGTATGAAAATAAGAACTGGCACCAAATTTTTAAAAATTGTGGTTATTTTGGTGTTGGTTTTTATAATTAACATTGGTGTTTGTTCATATTGTCACAATATTTACCTACGAGGGGTTATAGGAGGTAAGAAATTAGAATCTGCTTTTGGTTTACTTGTAAATTTTACAGATCGCCACCTGTGGTACCTTGTAATAAATAAAAACGACATAACTTTTTTAGGTCAATGTAACTGCAACTTTTAAATACAAATTATTTTTTAAATATACTTTACATAAAAAAGTATACCTAATAAATGTTGATTTAGGCAGCCGTTTTTGAGATACCTGGATTTTTAAAAATCATTGCAAGCTATAGGTGGTGAGTTTTTAGGTGAGTCCCAGATCATTGCTTTTGATATATCTAAAGCTTTCGACCAGGTCTGGCATGACGCACTTCTCAATAAACTTCCTTTCTACGGTCCTCCAACTAAACTCTGCTCTTGGCTCCCCAATTAGCTTTCTAATCGACGTATATCACGTCATTCTTGATGGCCACTCTTCAAACTTTTACGAAATTAATGCTGGAGTGCCTCAGGGTTTAGTACTAGCACCAACTTTGTTTCTTCTTCACATCAACGACCTTCTTTCATACCGGGTGTATAAGAATTAAAAGGTTATCTTTAAAAATATAATTCCTGGTGGGATTTAAAGAAAAAAATGTTTAATAAACACGTATTCTAAATGTATTACCTTTTGAGCTACAAGGTGGTAAAGTTTTTAAAAATAGGCTACTTTTTTCACTCTGTATCTCAAAAGTTTAAATATTTAGGACATAGGGTGGTTTTAATTTGTTTTCCTAGAATCAGCCTGAGATTCACAATCTTAAAGATTAGCATCTAATTCTGATAGACCCTGTATAGCATGGACACAGAAAATATTTTTTTAATCCAAATATTTTAATATCGACGGCCTATTTTACTTTTACACGCATACCTTTTTATGTAAAAGTCTTTGAAGAATAAAAATGTTTATCAAAAATTTTACACAAAGTGGCTTAAAAAGTTGTTTAAATTTTAATTCAGGCAAGATATCACATTTGGCTTTTCGTAAAGAAAACAATAATATTGCAGATTCTTATTTTCCACCTACCAAAACCCCTTTAGCCAAATATTGTGTCGGTACACTTATTATTAAAAAAATTAATTTATTAGAAACTAAAATCAGAATAAAGTTTTAACACCCTGTATTCGAATATTCGGTATTCTTAAATCGTATTCAGAATACATTCGGGTATTATCCGAATACATCTTGCTTTTTATTTTCGGTATTAATTTTTGTGGTCAGTATCCCGGATTTTGTATTCAGAATACCGTTTTAGAATGACAGTATTCAAATACAATTTTAGAGTATTCGATTTGAGGTATTTGAATACCGGCATACGTAGTATTCGAATACTGGCATACGTAGTATTCGAATACCGGCATACGTAGTATTCAAATACCGAAATGTGAATAGCAGTACTCGAATACGGGGATTTGAAGTATTCGGATACCAAGATTGTCAATATTTGAATACCAAAATGATAAGTATGAGTATTTGGTGACCCAAGATCGTAAAAATACTAGACTGCTGTTCAAAATTTAAAGGACTGAGAAGAAGGAAAAGGAAATGTTGCTTTTCTAATGTTGTAACAAAAGAAAGAAGTTTTTTTGCTCTTCAGTAGTTATAAATACCCAATCCTGGTATTCATGAATATTTAGTATTCGAATACCTTTTTTCTAGGTATTCGTATTCATATTCGAATACCAAATTTTAGTATTCTACCGAACTCTGCTACCCCTTCGCTTTGTATTTTCATGTTTTAAAAGACGCATAATAATTAAGCCATTGCGGCTTGTCCAATGAAAAAAAATATACAAAAATAATTGCTCTGTCATTCCTGCATCTTTTGTTTCCGCAGTTAAAATTTGAGGTAAACTGATTAAAAGGCAGTTTTTACCACAAACACTTAAGTTATAAATAACACTACTCCTCGAAATAACCAAAATATTATGTTTTACAAGCACGTAAAATTATGTTCTACTTTTAGGAATCTATTTCTAAAATTAGTTTAAATGCTCATTACATATAGGTAAGTTTACTTTTATTTACTTGTTTTTGGAATATTCTAAAATATATTGCAAATTATATTTACCGTACGCAAAAATATTAAATATTTATTTAGAATATAAAATCTCGTTCCCAATCAATAATTTTAAGGATATAAAAATATTTACAAAGCAATATTTTAAAGTACTTCGGTAAGCCCAGCCAGGGTTTTCTTGACTTTACATACATTTTTAACACCAGACACACTATACTTAGGTTAATAAAAAGTAAATAGGAGTTTTGAAAAATTATTATAAGAGTAATTAAATATTTGGTATAAAGATTAATTAAAAGGTTAGCGTACGTAGCTAATATTAATTATAAAAATATTAATTATATTTTAGTCCTTTTACATGCCAACTTGATAAATTATTATCTCATGAAGTGTACTCGTCAAGAGATTATTAAAAGGTGTTATCCCAAAATCGTCCTTTTTGCTGTTCAAAAGATATTTTAACTAAAACGAATTTTACTTTATCGTTTAAAATCAAAGATTGGCTTTTGGGTTAGAACTTGTTTTATAGTTAGAACACTTAAATTAATTCTAGCGGGCAGGATTTTTTATTACCTAAACCAATTATTGGTCCCTAAATCCATTTTTTAACCAGTAAAAGTTGAAGATTTAGTAAGCATTTAACTTTATTTCTTTTTCCTTTTCAAAAATAAAATGAAAGAAAATTAACCTATTAGATTAAATCCTAATAAGTTTAGTGGTTTAAGTAAAAAATTCAAAATAGAAGATCCAACATTAAATATACCAATATCCTAAAAGTGTTTAAATACTTATTTAACTTAAGTTATTTTTATTTAAAAAAAAATGGACATTACCATGTTATAAAAACCAACTCATAAAAACAAGATTTACTTACACTTTTTAAACGTCAAATTATAAGAAAGAAAATATTTAATCCCTACAAATTCATATTTTTGTATACTAAAAATTAAAGCACTTATTTACTTATTTAGCATATCAAATAAGTGTCAAAATACCATTTTCTTTAAACACTTGTACAAACTAGTTTTAGTTAAACTATTTTTAAACGACATTACAGAGGAAAATAGACAAAAAGAATTAATTACTAATCATCATAAAAAATCCTCTCAAAACCAGAGAAGATCCACCTGAACTTAAACCAAATAGAAAAATTTACGTAACAGATTAAACAGCAAAACGATCTAAAGATAAACCGTCTAAAAAACCGGGTCTAGAAGAAGAAAATGTCATGAAGTCAAGTCGCAAATACAAAGTCTCAGGAACATAATAAAAATATCGAATTTATTTGGATACCTTCCCACATCGGTATTCCAGGAAATGAAGATGCAGATGAAAGTGCGCGAAGTACAATAGCGATGCGAACGAACTGTCTCGCGGTAGTGCGCCCGAGAGACATTAAGTCATTTTTTAAAACCACAGTGTTACGCCAATGGAAAAATGAATGGGATATTTCGAGAACCAAGCTTGAGATCAATTAGACGATGTTGATCCATGAAGCCTAGAACCAGCAACCGACGTTTACGGTTATTCTACACGCCTTCGTCTAGGGCACACGAGATTTACCATTTCTACTTATTTTCTAATAGTGACCCACCCCTGTGTGATACATGTAATTTAACAAACAGCATCTCTCACATATTAATTAACTGTCCTAAATACGTTAGAGAACGATTGTCTTACCAATATCCCAAACAGCCTTCACACTGCTGGAAAAGACTGCTCAGTGGAAAACTTGCTGAACTATCTTAAAGCCATAGACATCTTAAACAAACTCTAATCCTAATTTCAGTTGTACTTAGCTTATTTTTATTGTCGCTAATAACCCAAGATGGATGCGACTTTTTTTTCAAATAAAAAAAAATTTTCTTATTAACTTTTTATTTAATCGCAGTAAAATGTAGCCTATGGCACTTTTAAATAGTGTAGCTTACTAATTGTAAAAGAGTTTTTATGATGGGTTCAGTATGTCCGAAGATTAAACCTTACAAACACATTTACAAAATTTACCTCTTTATAAGATTATTATAGATTCTAAAAATCGCCTAATTACCGGAATATGTAATCTTTACAAAATATACATGCCAATGTCTCTAATAGTTTATTTAATAATATCAAATATCTTATCTCACAATAAAAATTAAATTAAATACTAATAAACGCTGTAATTACAAAGCTTGTATTATTGGATATTTGTGTGAAAACACAAAAATTGATATTTCCACACTTGAATAAAATGATGTGAAAAATATAATAGCGCTGTAAATAAATTTTTACACCTAAAATAAAAAAATGGTATTTTGACACTTATTTGATATGCTAAATAGGTGCTTTCAATTTTAGTATACAAAAAATATGAATTTGTAGTGCTTAAATATTCTTAAAAAAGTATATAATTTCTTCCTTATAATTTAACGTTCAAACAAGTGTAAAGTAAATCTTGTTTTTATGGGTTGGTTTTTATAACGTGGTAAGGTCCATTTTTTTTAAATAAAAATAACTTAAGTTAAATAAGTATTTAAACACTTTTTAAATATTGGTATATTTAATGTTGGATCTTCTATTGCTGATTTTTTAACTGTCAAAAAGGTAAGATATCTTTCTCATGTGTTGGTACGGCAGTAAATATCTATTTCCATTAATTCTCTGTATAAATGTTTGTTTATATATTATATCCTAGATACAGATATTATAGTTAGCAACATTTATCTAGTAAGGTGTAAGTAATTTTATGAGATCTACAATTAAACGTAAATTAATAAAAATAAACACACTAGAATGCGGTTTTCACCGATGATCACCCATTAGACTACTAACCACTACCTAACATTGTTTATGTTTACTAATCGACAAACTTATTAGGATTTTATCTAATAGGTTAATTTTCTTTCATTTAATTTTTGTAAAGGAAAAAGAAAGAAAGTTAAATGCTTACTAAATCTCCAACTTTTACTGCTTTGAAAATGGATTTAGGGACCAATAGTGGTTTAGGTCATAAAAATCCTGGGGTCCCGCTAGGTGGGATTAATTTAAGTCTTCTTAACTATAAAACAAGTTCTAACCCAAAAGCCAATCTTTGATTTTTAAACAGATAAAGTAAAATTCGTTTTGGTTAAAAGATCTTTTGAACAGCAAAAGGACGATTTTGGGATTACACCTTTTAATAATCTCTTGACAAGTACACTTCATAAGATAATAATTTATTAAGTTGGCAGTAATATTTAGTTACTCTTATAATAATTTTTCAAAACTTCTATTTGCTTTTTATTTATTCAAGAATATTTTTTTGCCTTACCTATTACTTTTTAAAAATAAATCTCGCTTTAAGAATAAGTTTTTTTTTTTTCATTTTACCACGTTTTTAAAATAAATTATTGTAAGTGTGTGTGGTGTTAAAAATATATTTCAGTCAAGAAAACCCTGGCTGGGCTTACAGAAGTACTTAAAAATATTTTTTGTAAATATTTTTATATCCTTAAAATTATTGATTAGGAGCAAGATTTTATATTCTAAATAAATATTTAATATTTTTGCGTACAGTAAATGTATTTTGCAATATATTTTTAGAATATTCCAAAAACAAGTAAATAAAAGTAAACTTACCTATATGTAATGAGCATTTAAAGTGATTTTTGTAAATGATGATTTTGACATTTATCACCACTCAATCTCCAGAAGAAGCCTGCCAAATATTTTTTACCTGCGAAAGTCAACTAAAACCAAATAAAGAAGACTGTGTGACTTCCCTTATTAGAAGATAATTAAAATGAAATAATCAAATCAATCCACAATCAACATATTTTGGTAGTCTTTACACAGGACTTTGCGCATACACAATGGCACACAATTTGCGGCGCTGTAAATATTTTGACGCGTGGTGGCGCGGGCATACCATACCATCGGACGTCGTATTAATAGGGGTGTATATATATATATATATATATATATATATATATACAAAATATATATTAAAAATACCTAATTTAAAAGTCGAAAAGATATAATCAGTGGTTTTCCAGTTGCCAGTCTTCAAATTGCAAGCAATGAATTCGAACAGAATAGGAAGCCTTTAAAAAGCAAAATAACTAAAAATTTCTAAAACACGTGATTTATTATTTTGGTAATCATACTGTTAATCTTGTTTGCAGTTTAAAATATCTATAAAAGAAGGGTACTGTCTTAAAAGAAGACATACCTATGGAACATATTCCCAAAAACAACCCTGTATCCCAGGTGTTTCCGTCGTCGGCGGAGGAGGAGTAATGTGCAGATGAAAGCTGAATAGTACCAGAATTTTACATAAATTCAAATCAGCGGTTGCTTGCTTGCTTGCTTGACTGGGTCTATGGCTTTGCTGCAAGGCAATCGCCAGAAATCAGCGGTTAAATGATTCCGAGATTAAAAACATAACCTATTTTGCGTTTTTATTCATTCCTAATCCAATCTTTGTACAGGTAAAGAAAAAAATGATTGTTTAAGAACGGTTCCGTTCATTATTAATCATAACTTACAGTTTAATTAGCTTTTGGGTAAAACAATACGTTAATAGGTTATCATTTAAAAAGTTGTTTTTGTCTTGTCGGATATGCTTACGAACGTTTCTTTGTCTTAGTCTCGTTACAGATAACACGTACGAACAGCTTACGCCTAGGGATGGCAACGATATATCGATTATTTTTAAATATCGATATATAGGAAATCAAATATCAATAATCTTTATCGACATTTAACTTCTCAATATATCGATATATCGACCTTTCTTTGGGATCATATTAACGTGAAGAGGGGACATAAAAACGCAAAATATTTAGAAAAGGGCGCCTTTTTGAAGATGAGGACTTTTATTCCTCTTCAACTTTTTTGGCCAAAAAAATTCTCATCTTGTCTTCTTTCAAAATGAATCGATAATTTTTTCTCTCTGAAATATGGATTTATTGTTCTTCGATATATCAAATAGTCGATATTAGCCAAACCGATATTTATCGACATCGATATATCATTTTTTTAATTTGCCATTTCTACCTACGCCTGATGCATTGAAAGTAATGTAACCTTTACATGCAGGCGCGACGCGCACGCGTTAGCTTACATTACTTTCAACGCAAAACTTTTGGCCAGGCGTAGAGCGTTTTTACCTTTATTTGTAACGAGACTAAGACAAAGAAACGTTTCCAGGCATATCCAAGTATTTGTAGAAGTTTAATTTTAAAATACCAAAATCAATTTACAGGGTGCATCACTTTCTTTTAAATTTAATTAGTAAGTGAAAAAAAAATGCTTTTTAATGTTTTAAAGGTTACTAAACTCAAAGTTATATATGCAAAATTTTAAACCATGATCAACGCCTGATATCTAGTTTTCTGTACAGGTATTTGTTAAAACACAATGCATTAGGTCAACAATTATGTTTTCTCGTATGTTTTATTACCGCTTAAAAAATAGCTGTACAGAAGACGCAATACTACGCGTAAATTGCGGTTTAAAATTTTGTAACTTGAATAGAGTATAGTTTTCGATAAAATTTTCCTTTATTTTATTAAATAGTACTTTTTCATATTTCTAGTTATAACTATAATGTTTTAGTTGTTTCAAAACGCCGTTTAAAACTTCAAAAATTTTGAATTATTTGTCCTCTAGTAACTATCTTGGGACACACTGTATACCCTTCACCAAACATTCAATTATTTAAATTCATAAATAAAGCCACTAAAAGATTTTAAAATTTTAATTTAAAGAATTTGATTTGATTTTTTTAAAGAGTTTGTACGTATTAAACTGGCAGTTAGAATTAAATACAGTGTGTCCGCCAAAGTTCTTTACATATGAAAAAGTTATCCTTTATAAGAAGTTTTGCATGACCTAAAACCTATAATGCAATCATTAGATAATTATTTTTTTAGTAGTGTACGACGTATCTCAAAAAATATGAATTTTGTTTAAGAGAAAAGTACCCTTATTTTTAAAAATATCAAAAAAAATATGCGATAACAAGCGTTTCTGAGACTTCTCACTGTTTCGACATTTCTTAAGCTTTCTTTAGATATTACATTTTGAAATAATTTTTACAAATGTACAAATTTAGATTTTTATCGTATTATCATAAAAATAAAAAATAAACGTTTTTTGCAAATGAATGAGTTTGCTTTATTATTAAACATTTTTTCCTAATAATAATTTTTGACATTTTCAAAAATACGGGTACTTTCCTCTTGAACAAAATTTATATTTAGATATATGTGTATTATATATTTAGATATATTAGATAAAAAATTAATATATAATGATTGCTTTGTAGGTTTTAAAACAAGCAAAACTTTTCTAATAAACAACTCTTTTTCGTAAAATTAATTAAAGACACGGTGTATATGCAATAAATTAAAAAAAAAAGAAAAAAGTAAATATTTTCTTTATAAAATTAAATTTTTAGGAAATAACCGAGTAAATGTTATCCCTTATGTCGTGGGTGTAACAATTATTGGCATTTTTTTCTTTCCGTATAATTTTATTAAAAAAAAACAAAATTACCCAAGAAACAAATAAACTATTTTAGCATTTTAAAGCAAAATTTTTGGGTAAAACCACAATTATTTTTATACAATGACCGCCAGAAATGTTGAACCATATGGAACACTTTTTTATTTTTATTTCTCAAAAAATATATATTTTATAAAAATCTCTGCATACAGCGAAACTCACAAAACACCGATTAAAATTTAAATAAACCATAACGTATACGAGGTAGGTGCAAATTAACAAATATGATTCAGGAGAAAAACCAATCTTTCAACCCAACTTGGAAAGCAAACGCAGGGCGATGCAGATATCTCTTTCACAGGATCTCAATTTGATATTGAATTGGGGCGCCAAAAATCTCGTTCAATTTAATGCATCCAAAACACAATCGTGTTCCTTGTCGCGGAAAAAATCATCAAACACTCATCCTTTGCTTATGAGTGGCCAGGTTTTGCAAAGCAGGGACACATTTAACCTTGTGGGCGTCACATTTGAGAATAACCTTAACTGGCATAAACACATTGTATATATAGCCACCGCGGCTTCAAAAAGCTTGAATTTCTTTTCCGAGCCAAAAAGTATTTTTCTCCTTCCACTTTATACACTTTGTATGTGTCCCAAATTCGTCCCTCTCTGAAATATTGTTCTCATGTCTGGGGAATGGCATCCCCTACAACCCTCAGCATTCTTAATGCCATTCAAAGAAGGGCTGATCGTCTTATTAATGATCCTTTACTTACTCAAAGACTTCCTTCTCTTGCCCATCGTCGAGCTGTGGGAGATCTATCGCTCTTCTATAGATACTTTTACGGCTTCTGCTCCGACGAATTGTCCAGTATAGTCCCTCCTCTTGCAGTTCCCAACAGAGAAACTCGTGGTGCCGCGCGTATGCATCCCCATACAGTTCAATTGGACAGGCCCCGAACTTCCCATTTCGTTCGTTCTTTTATCCCTAGAGTTTCTAGACTGTGGAACCTGCTGCCCTTCAAGTTTTTAAGTCCCGTGTTAACAAACTTCCTCTTACCCTGCTTAAGACACCCACGGTACGTTAGTATTTAAGCTTTCAGCCTTCGTGAATTGTCCAAAGATAAAAAAGAAACCCTTATTTTTGAACTTTGAACTTACTTTTTCAACTTACCCCGTATAAAAATAAGATTAAACTAAATTAACTGCCGTAAATTATTCTTATTACCCTTAAATTTTGAAAAAAAAATGTCCAATTTTTGTTATTTTTAAAGCATTTAAGTACATTTAGATCAATTCAACAGACAAACATAAATTTTTGCTTTTTTGTGGTTCAATTAGGCCAAAACTTAACAGCTCCTTTAGATTTATGTTTCACGTCATTTTTGCCTAATAAAAACAGCCAAACTTTTAAAAAATATAAATTTATTTTTTGATGATTTTTTATTACAACGTTTAAAAATCAAACTTTATTGGGATTATGGTTATAAGAAAAAAGTTCATAAAATTTAAAAAATATATATATTTTAGGATTCATCTAAATTATTACAAACATATGATCATTATTTTAAAAATTCGTTTTTTTTAAGGCAAAAATAATGTGGCACATTATTCCAAAGAGGGTTCTAAGTTTTGACCTTATTAAACCATAAAAAAGCAAAATTCACGTTTGTTTTTAAAATTAGGCCAAATTTACTTAAATGCTTTAAGAACAACAAAGCTTTGACTTTTTTTTAATTTAAAGACAATATTGATAATTCACGGGGTAAGTTAAAAAGTAAGTTTTTCTCCAAATTTTTTAATAGAAGGCTCTGCTTTTAAAATATGACGTAACTTTTATTTCTAAATAAGTTTTCCGAATTATTTTTCCAAGTTCCAAAATAAAGGTAGTGTTCTCGTTTGTTTTTATTATCTCTACAATTATTTATTTTAAAATATATATTTTTTACCAGGATTATTAAAAGCTATATTTTTTGACATTTTTATTATATTTCAAATAGTTTTTGGTACATTTAAAACTTGTTTTTAGAATTAAATTGTCAATATCTCAAAAAGTATCAGAATTGCACCATTACCTTTTTTTATTTTACCCAAAACTTCTTAAGTTATTTAAAAAAAAGTAATTTGGTACTTTTCTAGGTTTAGACCTAAAAATAATATTTTTTTTATTTGATTTGCCTTACAAACTGGTATATTAGCCATGGAATATTAATTAATATAATTTTTCTTTTAAGGTTGTAATAGTTAAATTTCAAGAGTTTGTTGTTAAATGAATACAGTATTAAAAATTCATTATTTTAATGCAAACCAGGATAAAAAAATATATACAGAATCGGCTATATAACATAACATATAGGCAATGTGGAAACGTGAATACCGACATGTAAACATTTCGGATTGGGTGACTCACGTACATCCTTTGTTGTTGCTTTACTGGTTGATATACCTTTATCTATTGCCTATCCAGTATTATGTAAATGTTGTTAATATATTACTACTACATGTATGTTAATAAAACATACATAATATGTTTATAACGAAAGAAACCAGTTTAAGACGGGACAAGAGTTTTATTTGGTGATATAATCAAATCAATAAAGAATATTTAACTCTTGCCCAAGAAAATTAAGGGGATTAAATATTTGCTAGCCTACACTGTTACTTTAATCACTAAATTATTACACCACCAAATTAGGTGAGGTTGCACCTTCCCGGCCTTTTTATAATTTCAAGGAAATCATATAATATCCGGAAAATATGTTTTAACATTTCCCATTTATTCCTGCTTTTAAGGGGAAATAAAGGTAATAAGTCTCAAGGCTTTGCCTCTGTTATAATCGGTTTACTGTAGGCAACTTTAGGTGGCAAGTTTATTAAAATTTATTTACTAGATAATTATACGAAGGACAGAACTAATTCGTTCTTTAAGTATATTTTCTTTAGAATGCATAGGTATAAGAAAACATTCTGACGCTATTAAAATTGTGACTGTGCGCCAGCTAAACACGAATTTATTGAACCGTGAAGCTCTACTATTTATTTCTACCACCTATAAAACTCCTTGAAACAGCTTTTAAATGGCAGAAATTAGGAGTTCAGTGGAAAAGTGACACAAGTAACATTTTGTTAAATTAAAAGATAAGTTCGCAACGCACTGTTTATTTATTCTTATATTTTTATATATTTATATTTTTTAGAACTAAATTTTTATTTAAAATATTATACAGGGTGCTTTTACAAGTTAGCTGACAAACTTTAAGGGCTTATTCTACACGAAAAGATAAGAAAAATTCATATAAAAATTTGTTCTAAACGTCTTAGTTTTTGAACTACAGGCGTGTTAATTTTTTTTAAATTATTGTTTTTATAATAACTTTTCTACCAGATGAGATATTTTTAAATTTGGGAAACGCTTCTATGTACCAAAACACATTTTGGGCATACAAGAAAAAAATTAATTATCACCTGTGTCGTCTATGAGGGGTTTGAGGTATATTTTTTTAAATATTAGGGAGACCGGGGCTTGTTGACTAAGTTTCTAAAGAATTATTTTTATTTAATTTATTATATTATAATCTGTACTAATCTATACCATGACAAAAAGTTGTAAGTGTATATATTTGTTAAATTTAAAAAGAAAAGTGTTATTATCACTAGAAAATAATATATTACAAACATTTAGAATGATAAGCAGGTAAGTCAACTAGCCCCGTACACGGGGTTATTTGACATAAGTCATGGGGTTAGTTGACTTGATAATTTCCTTTAGATTATTAGTGAAAAAAAACATTGCAGTTAAAAAATAAACGTTTATTTTAGGAAAATACAAAAGCAGTTAACGTAAAACCTAAAAAATAAACAAAGAAAGCTTATAAATCGTCATCTGAGTCGCAGTTGATGCACTTATAAAACAGAAGATTGGAGCGACCGATACATTTTTGATGAGCCCATCTGTGACAACTTGTGCATTGCACCCAGCTCTCACCACTAGTGCTGTTACGGTAAGCTTCGTCACATACGAGGCACTCAGTTTCATCGTCCGATTCTGAAGATGATAAGTCTGGATTAAGGCGAGATGTAGATGCGACTGGACTTTCTTCGCGGAAAAGAAACTTTCGACCATCTTTATTTTTGGTGGTTTTTATATGTTTTTTCTTAGCTTCATGCTGTCTTTTAGGTTGTGATTTCTTTTTATCGCCGCCATTTTTTCTTGCTCTAATGCTTCTTTAATGGGCGTATCTGTTAAAATAGCGGAGTGTCTCTTTTTCTTTGCTTTCCTAGCGTTTTGTCTTGGGCCTGCTTTGGGAAAAGGTCTAACTTCCTCAGGACTGAATATTTTTGAAGAAGTGCCTTCTTGATATTTGGTTTTATTTCCATCGTTTGTAGGTAGACTTTTATTGTGTAACCCGTCAACCTCAATTTCTTCATTACCTCGAAATTCTTCATCATCTTCGGTTTCTCTATTAACTTCGTTTTCGTTGTGAACTTGGCATTCTTCGTTAACTTCATTTTGTTCGTCGTGTATGGGTGCAGGTCTGTCTGTAACGTATGAACTTAAAAACTCATTGTCAGGGAAAATATTTTCATTCAATGGATAAATTCCAGTTTTTCGAAAACCTGCCGTTATATTAGTTGGTGTAGTAGCTAGAGGTAGCGTCATTTTTACAATCCCTGGGATGTCATATATAGAAAAAGTCTTGCCGGCATTATTCACCATCCAATTGTCAATAGCCGAATTGCAATATTTTTTAATGGTCCGTAGACGCTTCTGTCTAGCGGTTGTAATTTGTGTGAACAGTGTGGTGGGAACGATAAAACTGTTACACCGTTTTCCTTACAAATATCCAAAGCTTCTATTGAGAGATGGGAATTGTGATTATCGAGCAACAAGAGCACGGGTCTTTCCTTTGAACATCTCGTATGGTGGATGAAATGTTTAACAAATTTGACAAAATGTTCCTCTTTCATCCAACCAGATGGATTGGCATCTCCCAAGCTCCCAACCGGTCCATCTCTGATAAAATGTTCACGGTAGTTTACCCTAGGAAAGATGAAAAATGGCGGAATGGAATTACCACTTGCCGATACTGCAACAGTAAGGGTCACAAGTGTTCCTCTTTCGGCCGATGTAAGTTTCCCTATCTGCTTAAAGCCACGTCGTGCAATTATTTTGTCTGGCTTCTGGACCGTTGTGATGCCCGTTTCGTCGACGTTCCATATGTCTCCAGCTTCTAAGTGTAAGCGGTTATAAATGGTTTTTAAATTAGAAAAAACATTTCTACATTGGTCTTGTTGAACGAGGTAGCTCTTGATAGACTCGTAGCCTGTGGGCATCTTAGGGACAAAGAACTATTTCTTTTAATAAAAGAAGCAGCCCAATCTGCACCTGCCATTTTATTTTGAGTCCAACTACCTGGAACGTCAATCTTATTTAAGCTAGCATTTTCACATGCAAATTTTCGGAGTTCTTTAGGTGTTAACCCGTAGTAAATATCCGAGGGTCGTTTTAGATAATCAGCTAATAGAGTTTCCTGTTTCTGAGAAAAACTTGTCTTCTATTGAAATATCCAACACGTTCTAACTGAATTTCATTGTGATTTCCGACCTGCGTTCTGGCTTTTTGACTTAGCGGTCAAGTGTTTTTGAGGAATTAAAAAGTCTTTGGCAACACTGTTAACACTTCGACCTTCGTTAATAACTATCTGGACTGCCCGTAAAATTATGTCTGGTGCTGTTTTGCCTCTATTAGTTTTTCGCTTGTAAGTGCGCATGATTATGTCTGTAACAAAGAAGATATTACATTTAACTAAAGAAGAATGGTTGTTAATCTCTAGGTCCGCAACGCTACTTGACAAAAATCGATACGAAAATATGAAATGAAAATGAAAATAATTATCGATTTTTGCATTTTTAATCACTAGTATATTGCCCCGGGGTAAGTTGACTAATATAGTCTACTAACCCTATATGTGCTTAGTCAATAAGCCCCGTCTATAATAACGATACATGAACCCTCGTATTAAAGAAACATGCAAGCATCCGTAGTAATAAAATACATCAAATCGTAGTTAACTAAACATATTTTAAGAAAATATTTATAGAAACGTATAAAACTAAACCCAAAGAAAAATATTTCGCAATTTATTAGCACAAAAGTAATTACTTACCAACGATGATTATGGATTAATTATTCTTACTGGCACATACCATGCTCGATCATTACAGAAATACGTCTAATGGTAGACTCAAAGCCAATGTGTATAATAATCGCGATTGTGGCGCTATCTACAAGTTTAAAGAAAAACTACAGGGAATTAGTCAACTAACCCCATTAGTCAACTAGTTGATTACCCCACTGCATTTTGTTTAAATAAAAATAATTTTTAAAATTTCTATTAGTTTGGAACAAATTTGATTTCATGAGTTTTTAATTAATGCAGAGTTTTCGCGTAAATAAATAAAAACCATTTCTCGTAATGGTCAAATCTCTATCTAATAAAAGAACAAATACCTATTAAAGGTAATTTTTTACTGTAGAATTTGATATTATTCATACTAAATGACCGAGTAATGGTTTTATTTATTTACGCGAAAACCGTGCTTTAAATAAAAGTCAGAAAATCAAATTTGTTTCAAAACAAAATAGGAATTTTAAAAAATTATTTTAATTAAAAAAAAATGCAGTTGCGTACCATTTTTTTATCAAAAAATATTTAACTTAAACCCCTCATGCACGACACTGGAAATAATTAATTTTTGTCTTGTATGCCAAAAATATGTTTTGGTGCATAAAAGACGTCCCCCAATTTTTTTTAAATATCTCGAATGGCAGAAAAGTTAATTATAAAGAAACAATCATTTTAAAACAAAAATTTAACACCCTGTAGTTCGAAAAACTATGACGGTTTAGGACAAATTTTTATATGAAGTTTTTTCATAATTTTTAGTGTAGGATCAGCCCTTAAAGTTTGTCGGCTAAGTTGTAAAACACCCTGTATTTTATGACTTTAAGGATTGCATTATAAGCAATTAACTTTTGCCTTAAATGATGCGTTATTTGCTAATGGCTACTTTGTTTTTAATTGTCCGTTTTACCTACTCCCTCAAGTAATTTGTCGCTTTTGTAATATCTTATTTATTTTGTACATTTACCGTGTAACATTTAATTCATATACCTATTTATTATATTTAAACTGCAATATGTTTTGAAAACAATATATATATTTTCCAGTTGGCACTTAAATAAATTAAACTTGTGGTCTGCGCAAATTATATACAGGGTGTCCGCTAATTAGTGGTACATCAGAAAATCCACAGATTCCTTATACCAAAATATTAGGATTTAACCAAAACACACATTATACCAAAGTTGATAATAAGGAAGACAGGGTGTCAAAGTGAAAAAATATCTGTAATTTATTTTGATAATTATTGATACGTCTTAAATATTTTATTTAAACTCGGTATCTAGAGGTTTTTTAACATGAGTTATTTAAATCTGGTATTAATTTTTATGTGTAAACTAAAGGGGACTGACTAGACGATTTAAATTTCTCTAAAACGTCGCAACTTTTTTTGCTACTCTGTATATACCACCTAAATATCCCACTACCCTTTGCTTTCTACACAAAAAGGTGTAAGAATGGCTCTAAGCAACCGTTTTCAAAATATTGGCTTCTAAGTGGTTAAGTGAGTCCAAACATGCCTTTAAAAACGACGTTATAGTTATAACTACTACTACTTTATGATAAACGAATGATTTAATGTATACTTCCATATCCTTTTGGGTTGCACGAAACCACTTTAATGCCAATATCTTGAAGACGCTTGCTCGAAGTCATTCTAACAAATTATACCTTTTGTGTGTACCAAGTATAGAAAAGTTTACTGGTTTACTTTGGATGGTACATACAAAGTAGCACAAAAGATGCGACATTTTAAAGAAATTTAAATGATTTAGCTAGCGCCCTCTAGTTTATACATAAAAGTTAATATCATATTTTAATAGCTCAATTCAAAAAACTTAGAGATATCGAGATTTCTAAAAATATTCAAAACGTATTAAAAATTATTAAAATAAATAAAAATATGTTTTTCTTTGACCCCTGTATCGTCCTTATTTTTAACTTTTGAATATAGGTATGTTTGAATAAATCCTAATATTTTCGCATATGAAATAAAAATAGACACTATATCTACTTTTAGATTTGGATAGCTATATTCCCAAAAATATAAGAGATAACAATATAAAAATGTGGTATTATCTTAAAGTTTTTAGAATTTAATTAAATTATTTAATGGCAATGTTGTTTACCGAGTGTTTTATTCAAAAATGCCGGTACTATTACATTCCGAAGATGGCCACAACTCAATCCTTACTCAAGTTGACAGTAAATATCTCTTTAAAGAGTGACTATATCGAAAATTCGTAAAAAACTTTTTTGTAGAGCGTTAAATTTACCATCAAATGTGCTAGAAAATTTTTTTTTATCCATTTTTGTCTGAGAAAAAAAAATAAAAAAAAAATCAAAATATCTCATGTTATGTAAATGGGAGAAGCAACATGATTTGTAGTCCAATTAAATAGACCCTGAAATCACAATTTGGGGGAGTGAATGAATTTTTGACATAAGTTACTTTAAAGTGTCAACAAACAAAAAATATTTAAAAAAAATTCAACCCCCGGAGAAGAGAAAATAAATAAATAAAGTGTTTTCTTGCAATTACTTTAAACCGGTTGGAGCTACAAAAAAATTCTTAACAAAAGTTGTAACACTAAAAATAATAAATTAAAATGGTTTCTACCACTTTTTTCCCCAGATGACATTAGGGTTGCTAAAACTTAAGGGATGATAATTTCAATTAAAAAAAATTATAACTGTTTAACAAATTCATGAATTTGCATTTATTTTTGACATAATTAACCTTAGAGAGTCTACAAACGAAGTGTAGAAGAGATTTTGTTTCAACCCCCGGAGAGGGGTTAAAAAAATTAATGTGTTTTTGGAATTATTTTAAAATGGTGAGAGTTAGAGAAAAAGTTTTTACCAAAAGCTGTACAGCTAAAAATTCTACATCAAAATGGTTCTTATCATTTTTTCTCCAGATGACATTAGGGTTGCTAAAACTTAGGGGTTGTTTAAAAAAAATCATAACTATTTAACAACTTTATGTATTTGCATTTCTTTTGACATAATTAACTTTAGGGTGTCCAAAAACGAAGTAAAGAAAATATTTTGTTTCCCCTCTAGAAAGGGGCTAAAAAGGTAATAATTGTGTTTTATTGGAATCATTTTAAAACGGTTGGAGATAGAAAAAAGTTCTTTACAAAAATGTAGAGCTAAAAATTTTACATTGAAATGGTCCCCATCATTTTTTCCTTTAATGACATAAGGGTGGATAAAACTTAAGGGATGATAATTTTAATTAAAAAATTATAACTATTTAACAAATTCATGTATTTGCTTTTTTTACATAGTTAACTCTATTGTGTCTATAAACGAAAAATAAAGTAGATTTTGTTTTAACCTCCCGGAGAGTGGTTGAAAAAAAATAAGTAAAGTGTATTTTTGGAATAACTTTAAAACGGTTGAAGTTAGAGAAAAATAATTCTTTACAAAAGTTGTAAAACTAAAAACTTACTTTTAAGTGTCTACAAACAAAAAATATTTTTAAAAATTCAGCCTTTCGGAAAAGGATAAAAAAATAAAGTGTTTTCTTGTGGTAAACAGTTTAGCTAAAAACTTACTGATAGATTTGTTAGAAAAGTAAAAAAATTAAAAATGAAATGTCTGATGGACACTTTAGAGTTTGACATTACTTTTGAAAAAATTAACTGGTAAAAGATACACCTATTAGGTATCTGTACCAGATAAAAAGAATAGTAAAAAATGTTTAGCCATATAATAAAGTATTTTATGTTTAATTTGTTTTCTGGGATATTAAATTTAAACAAGTATTATTTGGCTTTTCTCCAGAATAAAATTAAAAGTTTATTATACATTATGAAGAACTATTCTGCTTTTACACAATATAATAAAAGTTATTATTACTTTAAAAGAAATAAAATAATGAAATATTTAATATTAATTTACTTACAATACAAAGGTTTCAATCTATAAACAAAGGTTTATTAGCACTCGGTTGAAATTATTTTAATTTAATAAATAAATTGGCACAATTTAAATCAGGAATTAAGAGCATTTTTAAATTGGATATATATTTTTAGGCTTCAAACTAAAAGTTCAGGGACCGTTCGCAAAAAAAATGATTAGGGAAATAACGGACACCCTAATGTACTCCCATGTGTTTTTCGACTCTAAATCCGATCCCGAGCTCAGAAATGGCCCTAGAGGTCAAGAATTAGTCCTACTGGCCAAAAATGGCCTCTATAGGCCTGAAATACGGTTTCCGAAATAAGACGGGGTCGAAGGTGCATTCTAAAGTCAAAGCCGGATTTGTGCTTAACAGGTCTACTTAAAATTAAAACTAAAAGAAGTGTTTCGGATCTCTATTGTTTTAATTTTATTTAGTCACAAGTTTGGGTCAGTACTATCTTTGTCCGTTTTCAAGTGTAAACTCAGTTTACTCAGTGTAAGATATGTATCCTAAGAGTAAAGCGCGGTAGTGCACCCCACAATTCCAGAAGGGCTTCCTTTATTTTAAATATTTTAATAAATTATTTGAAATCATTTTACTTAAAAGTAAACATCAAAATGCAATATAGTAGGTACCATTAAAATTTCATAAAACAAAGTTTTGGATTATCGGTAGGATTTAGGGCTAAGGCCTTACCCTTTTCACATTGTTTATGGACACAAGTTTTAAAGTTTTATTATTTACTGATGCCACTGGCCCTCGATTCTGGTTAAAAATATAAAATAAAATTTTATTTTATCGATGTGGATGTGAAACATCGAACAAATAATATCCATGTTTCTTAAACGTCGATGGCACGGACGTATTTATAATTTTTTTTTAATAGCAAGGTTGGCTTAACTGGCAAAATGGCAAAAAAAGAGGTCCCACCTTTCCCTCACTACTACATGTTTTTCCTATTTTTTCCGTACTACTACTACAAGTTATTCCTAGTAACCCGATGTTAGAAGAAAACATCGATGTTATCATCGATGTTTCGATACTCCACCATCGATGGCAAAACATCGACCATCGATTAAGCTAACATGGATGTTTTCTTAACATAGATGAACATCGCGCATACCTATTCTAAATAAAGTTTAATGAAAAATAAGCATACTCTACACACTGGATCAGCTAAATACCATAACACATCGGCAATAAAGGGAAAAAATACAGTCTAACTAAATACCGGCAAGTTAAACATGTGTGACCAATAGTGCCTTGTTGTGTTATTGCATTACTGGCCGGATATACCAAAACCTATTGCCTATGCAGTAACCTCAAAATCATAATTTTATTATCTTTACTGTTGGTAAATATAAATAGGTTAAAAAGCTTAAAAACATCCATCTATATCTGCTTATATTTTAAAACTACAAACTAATAACTTTACTATTTTATATACACTATACATTTATCAACTAATTAATTCATTAAGTACTTAGTCAATATTAGCAAAAATAAAATTAAAAATGTTTTTAAAAATGACATAAGAAAAAATATATATTTTACACGGATACATAACTCAGTCGAATGAATGTCGGGCCACAGACAACCGCACCAAGCCCGATTTCACGGTGATAGAGGAAAGTGAAGCAAATTAATTCGGGAAAATTCAAAAGCATTTTTCATTCCTTAAAAATATAAGAAGCATTTTTATTAAGCTAAGTCTATTGTTTTATGTATGTATATCTCTTTATTTAAATAAAACAAATTCTTCTACTTATATTCGTTTCTTTCTATCCAAACATTAAGGGTAGTTAGTATAGTTAAAAGTCTCACATAACCGCACCGATGCCCCACAAGATCCGCACCGTAGCACGACCGTGTCTCAATGCGTTTTGTTTAAATTTTTAATTTCGACGGTAATTCATCGTATGGTCTGGTTAGTGCCCAGTCAATAAAATCATCCGTGGATCGGATAGCCGAATAGCGCCGATGTTCCCCGAACCAAGCTTTAAGTTTACCGGGGTAGGGTTAGTTGTTGTGAACAAATCATACAAGAAAAATCATTCATTGCCATCTTGTTAATAATATGCATGTAGGTAATACATTGTTATTTTTTGTGTGGTATGTGGTCGGGTACAATGCGGTAATATTAAGCATACGGCATTTGATTACAACGGTATATTCAAAACGGAGACACGGCTGGGCTACGGTGCAGGCCCCGTGTGGTTATGTGTGGCCAAATCTTAAAACTGTTTTACCTTATTTGTAAGGGTTTATTTTACCATCAGGTGTTATGCAAAGCGTGGAATAATTGACTCATATTACTGCAGTTTGATTAAATACAAGACTTTTGCAACGCATCTTCCTACATTTTACCAGGGAAACGCACAGCCACGGGCTAGTTGCGGTTATGTCTGGCCCAACTTGCTGTAAAGCAACACGAATTTTAAATAAATCGGTTTAGTAATTGTCGAATTGCTTTTTAGTAATTAATTTACCCTTAAACAGGTATTTTTCTGGCGTCCTTAAAAATGTTTTAAAAGAATGTAAAAAAAATGTTGCAACAGGATTCCACTGAAATAAAATGGAAAATGGGTTTTATTTAAACTTTTTAAAACCACTTGATTAAGATAGTTCTTGAACAGTAGATCAAAAGTATCAATGGTCATTAGGTTGTAAAAACTAACAGACAGAGTTATATGCTATTACAGGTCCACAATTCTATATTTAATTACCTGTATCTGGCTTAGTGCAATCTTTCTCTCTTTTTAAAGTTTAAAAAAAATAACAAAATAAAAATCACAGTAATAAAAAGCGAATATTGACATTGTTTTTATTGTCATAACCATAAAATAACTTCCGGTTTAACCGAAAGTACCAGCAACTTTCTTATTTTAAATATCAGTGCTTATTTTTTTCCTATATTTGTATTCTTTATAAAATTCTCTTTTTAATCATATATCATACAGGGTGTCTTTATTTAAATGGCGGCCAGAGAATTCTTAAAAAAATAAGTACCACTTGCTTAACTTTTTGTTTTGTAAGTTGGCCGTGGAAATAATAAAATAAACTATTTTACTTGCCCAGATAGCAATGGTGATATACTCCTTTATCCCTAATAAATTACCTACATTTCGTAATTTTAGTTTTTATGTAATTGGTAAGAGAAAATTCAATATTTTGCAAAAATTTTAAATAAAACACCCCTATTTTATTTTAAATTTTAATTATAGACTAAAATATTTTTCTAAGCCATGTCACAACGTGTTGTTAAATTTTTAAGATGGCGGCCATAGATTATTTAATAATGAAATTCTGTGATTTAAAAGTCGTAAATCCATGGTCGCCATCTTAAAAATAAACAATATGTTGTAATATGTTATTAAAAAAAGATTTTAGTGTGAAATAAAAATATACAATAAAATAGGGGTATGTTCAGTTAAAATTTTTAAATTTTCTCCTATCAATTACATTAAAAGGTGATATTTTAAATTTTAAGTTATTTATTTGGGAAAATTAAATATATTACTAGCACTACCTGTAAAAGTAAAAAAGGCATTTTTTTGTTTTTACAGTCTACTTAAAAAATAAATTAGAAATACTGGCGGTACTTTACTTTTAAGTATTCTCTGACCGCCATTTTAAAAGAAACACCTTGTATGATATATTATTAAAAAGATAATTTTATAGGGAATACAAATATAAAAAATAAGTAGGCAGGTATTTAAAATAGGAAAGTTGCTGGTAAGCCGATAGTGATTTTGGGTTACAACAATAAAAAAGTATTTATGTTAATTTCAGAGTCGGTCTATATAGGGTCGCGACAGTCAGCCATGTTGCTTTGACGTGTGATGACGTCACATCTCCCATTTTTCGGCCATGTTGTTCAGTGCCGGAGATATACAGTTTATTGTATTATTAGAACAACCGTTTACACAACAGTTTTTAATTATTATTAAGTTGTAAATTCTCTTACCTTAAATAAAAAAATATGTAGAATTACATCTTTTAACAAATATCTCTTTCAAAGCAATGCAAAATGAAATGCGCAAATTCTAGACGCCACTGGATTGTTCATCAGCTTTAATTTTACCCAGTTTTGCCAACTTATCTCCGTGGGGTGCCCTTCATTGCGTCCACGACCTCGAACCGCCTAAAAGTTAAGGAAGTGTCGCATCCTATTCCTATAAATATAAACTAACCTTGTGTTAATTATGCTTTTATTATACCGCCAAATTTTTATTGGTCTCTCTTAAAAACTAAAAAAGATATAGAAAGATTGGACTTAGGCAGATGCTGCAGGCATTTAAATATTGAATTGAGGACATTCAATGTTATATATAATTATGGCTTTGGTCCGTTAGTTTTAAAAACTTAATGACCATTGACACTTTTGATCTACTGTCCAAGAACAATATAAATTAAGTGGTTTTAAAAAGTTTGACTGAAACCCATTTCCTATTGATTTTCGCAGGGTTCTTTCGTTAGCATAACTGTTAACAGTTTTCCACAAGCAATAATAGTTAAATGTGCGGAAATAAAATTATTAATCTAGACCTCAAATTCTTAATATCGTAAGAATATGATTTCCAGTATTTATTGTAATGATAATGCTATAAAAGCTCTTAATTATATTTATTTAATTAAACATAATTGCACCAAACATGTCTTTTAGCTGTTTATTATACATTTATATTTGCTTGGTTTTTCAAATCAAATAACAATATGTTCTATATTAGTTTGGCGGATTCATTTATTAAATGGTTGTTTATTGGAATAGAGGCCACCCAAAAACCTAAAAATTGAAATAAATTAACCTTAAAATATAAGTTAAAATAGGTTATAGGTAAAAAAATATTTAAATAAAAAGCTTTTATTAAAATGCATTAAAAAATATTTTTTTTAACTTCTAGTAGTAACATATACCGTCATTACACATTTTACCTGATATAAAAGCTTATTGCAAGATTTAAGTACTCGTTTTTACTTAGTTTAAAAATTGAAAAAGTAACATCAATCAAATCAAGTTTTTACTTTTATATCAGATAAATTTTGTAATGACATTATATGTTAATAATAGAAGTTAAAAAAAGGTTTTTTTTATTATTTTTAGTGCATGTTATTAAAACGTGTTTTTTACTTTAAATTTATTTTTACTTTTTAGTTATCGCTGCATTTTAAAAACGCAGTACTCCGAAATTCTAGACGGATTGGAGCAACGGAATTTATTATCCATATTGTAGAAAAGCATAAAAATATTAGTCTACCCTATTGGATTTAGAGTGAAGTCATTCAATTTTTTTATTTACCATTTCATTATATACCTATACTGTAAGGACTGCATTAAAAATAACTAGTCCGCTATTTTTAAAAGTCCACCTTATTGGATTAGTAGTAACGTCACTTTATTTTTTAATTACTCTTAGATGATAGATTTGATACCCATATGTAAAGAGTGTATTAAAATTAAATATTTCGCCATCTTGGGTGATACGCCATGTTGGATATAGCATGACGTCTTACAGCTAACCATGCACTATCATTTAAACTAAATATTAATACAAAATTTCAGCTTAATCGGTTGAGGATAAATGCTTTAAAATTGAGTTGCAGGATTTCACCGTAACATACATACATATGTACTCCTATACATACATAATTATGTACATACATACATCCAATGCAAGTTAAATAAAAGCTTAAAATAATATAAAATAAAATTAAAACTTTAAAACTGCTTTTTTAAGATTTTTACTTTCATACTATTATTCGTGTAAAAGCAATGCTAAATTATTTTGAACTTTATAGCTAGAACAAAAAAACATATTATAACGGCGGCCCAAAATAGCCGCTAATAAATTTTAAATAAGGTAGATAAGTATAAAAGGTTACAATTAGGGAGGCCTGGAGGAATTAAAAATTACTTTCATCCAAAAAATCATTAGTTTGGACACGAACGCCACAAGACTTATAAGTTTTTAGCGTTTTTGTTGCCCTTAGCTTCTAAAAATTATGTTTTTTTGGCTTCGTGTTGCGATAACTGCTATAAAAACATAACAGTAGTTAGGATTTAATGAGTCAAAGACTTTTGTCGTGACAAAATTTTGAGTAATTTAGGTTTTTTGTGCCAATTATTCACTATGTGTGCTATTCGATAGTTTTTTTTTAGTTTAACATTTCACATTTTGTCATTCGGCCATCATTATCACTTTTATTTTTTCTATGTGCGTCCTATGGAATTTTTCCGTAAGTATAAATCGTAGTGTTAACTTAAAATATTGCAGTGTGAATAAAAAATATTTTTTTGCACTTTTACACCCTTATTTTTCCTATTATCAACTTTTAAATATAAGTATATTTGGTAAAATCCCATTATTTTTACATAAAGAATCTGTGGTGTTTTGGTGAACCATGTAAAAAATAGTCTTTTTCAAAGTAACTTCATCAAAGAAAAATCAACTATCAGTATTTTAGAATTTTGATACCAAGCTTTTTACTATGATAATAATTAGGATATTTACCAATTAGTTAAGAACATTATAGATTTTTTACCGCCAACCATTTTTAAATGATTATATATGTTGTCGTGTAAAATTTATTTCCGAGTACACGTCCAGCAAAAGATTTATTGCTTTGTGGAAGAATAAATCACCAAAAATAATATAAAACAAGCTACAAGATACTCTTAGTTCTTTTTCAGTTTGCATTAGAGATATTAAATATGAATTTAACAGTCGAATTTATGTTAATATGTTATTAATGGATAATTAATCTGGTTAGTTTAATTTAAACCAAAGTTTTTATAGACAATAGTTAATCCAAAATTTATAACACTAACAAAATGTCATTTTTATTAATATAAAGATGTATAGTGTGTTAGCGTCATATGGGAGACTTTTAAATTATTAATTAAGATAAAATAATAATTCCTTATGAAAACTTTTGCATAGTCCGAAACCTAAAAGGCAACCGTTAGATATTAAATTGGAATAATAATCTAAGAGGTTAGGTCAAAAATGTGACTTTTACTTAAGGGTAAGTAAAGTACCTGTATTTTTGCTAATATTAAAAACTGTTATTAAAAAAAAGGTTTGGAAATACAAATTACTTTTTAATGTGCAATTTATGTGTTTAATTTATTTTTGCGGTAAGGTTAAAAATTTATGTTCATACATCGGAGCATTGTATGTATATTGCTCTTGTTTTAATAACGGCAAACTTAATTAGTTAAAATTATAAAAATAGTAATTTTCTTGTAAATAGACAAAATTGCATATACTTTTTTCTGTAAACTTATAATGTTATTGTTTGCCATATAACGCAAACTCACAACCCATTGTTTTTAATATTTTAATTTGCCCTAAAATAACCAAAACTTTTACTTAACTACCTAAATATTTTACATAAAAACGTTAAATTAACAAAAATATACCAAAAGTAAATTATTATTATTATTTTTTTTTTGTTAATTATAGTCAAAAGTACGAAACACCGTTTTTCATTGTCTACAAACCTAAATAACGCAGATATTACAGCACAATACATATAATTATCTGACTTACTTGTAAAGGATGGATAGATAAAATAGTTAAATAGTTTATTTTTATCCCTACATAAAAACAAAATACAGTGTGTCCACGGAAGGACTTTACTATACAGCTACTTTTTTATTATATTTAAACGTGTTTTTTATATTTTTTTTTGCTTTATCTAGAATGCTTAAAGATTTAGTAAAAGTTCTCTCTATGTTAAACAGGACGGTTTAAAATCGTAGAAATATTACTTTAAAAAATCCAGTAATACATTTTTAAAACCAGTTAATAAGACAGCATAAAAAGGTAAAAAAAAATATTTTCGTTAAGATTTTAATGTATATCAAGACTTAAAGACCGTTTTGATTCAACATTTCTTCGTTATTCATACCGTTTATATACGTCATAACATCAGATGGTCAAAAAGCACAGGTTGTTCACAGGGAACCACATTAGAAAAGCGAAATCTAAGGAATACGTTTTCATGGAGAACAATAACAATATCTTAAGCAACCTAATTGTGAAAATATTTGGAAACCACTCTTAAAGCGCACCAATGCCAATAAAAAGTTTTTCACAAAATTATATTTTGGCGGAAATCAACATCATCATGTTTTTGTGGTGAAATGCAGAGGAAGCTACGTATGTTGAAATTGCCATAACTTTTGTTTGGCCCGGTATATTATAGCTCTGGTAAACATTTTTTACTAACTAAATTTTCTGAATAAAAAAGAATAATTAGTAAATATCGCCACGGATAACCGTCTTTATTATATTTTAGATTAAACGTATTTCACACAAAATATAAATAAAAGATGGCACTCAAAAAGGTTTTGTCACATGAGAGTAATTTTTCATGAACGTCAAAAATCTCTTACGACTTACAATTTATTTATATGATTTAACTACATTTAATTCATTAAATAGCATTTGACAATTTTTTTATATTTATTTTAAATTTTATAACAGAAAAGATTTTAAAATACCCTTTAAAATAATACCAAAATCTCAATGTGATTTGGTACGACAAACCCTTTTTGGCCGCCAACTCCTTATATTTTCTTTGCGCTTCATCTATCCTACCTGAAGTTGTCTAAAAGGTCAACTTACCTTAGTTAAAAACTTAAACGTCTGCGACATACAGGGTGCCAAAGTAAAAAAAAACTTTGACACCCTGTATCATGCAAAAGAACAACTTTTCGACTTGGGTAAATGGCATTAGATCATTTAAAAACGGTTGCTTGTAGCCATATTTACTAGGAATACCTATTTTTTTAATATAAGAAAATAGGAACAGCTTAACTAAACCTATAAGGACTGTAGGTGGCTCTCTTTACATTTAACAACAAAATATGAGTAGATTTTAATTTTCTACTACCAAATGTTGTAAAATAAAGTTTAATAATAAATAAAATATTTTAAAACAACTTAAATAAAATGAAAGCTTCAACCTTAAAAACAATAATTTTTTCGACTAAGGTAAATAGCGTTAAATCCTTGTTATAAATTTTTTTTAAATAGATACCATTGTTGGCTTATTTTTATAAAAAAGGACAAAAGTAAGGCAAACAAATTAGTTAACGGTTTTTTTATTAACTTGATTACTACAGTAGTACTTATGGTACGTCATTTAAAAAATAAATCTTTCTCTTACACGTAATTATATTTTTTCTTTTGTTCTATAAATTTATGTATATAGCACTTTTTTGCTAATTTGGAAATAGTTGTTAATAATCAGTTTTTGTGATTAATTGTTAGCATATTATATTTATTTTATTTTAAACTGAAAAAGACACAAAATATATTGCATTATTTAAAAATGTTAGTAACAATAATAGATTATTAGGAGTTTTTTAATGAAAATTTGCCAAGATGTATATTGCCAACAATAAAAAAAACTGTTTATTGGTAACTATTTTCTAAATAAAAATGTTGCTTAAAAGAGTGTTACCTACCTAGATTTATATAAAAAAAGAACTGTACAAAGTTTAATAGCGAAATACAATTTAGAAAGTCGTACCATAAGCACCACTGCAGTAATTAGAAACGTCAACTGGGGATCTAGTAACTCTTTATAGGTGCATTTTTGTTTAAGTTTTCCTAATTTTTTTAAATATTTTCTTTAGGCTTTTATAAAAATAATACGGTCTTTGCTCTTGCACAGTCATCTTGACAAATTTGCAGAGAACACCGCAATAAATTATTACAGAGTTTTCAAAATCACGCCTGTTATTTATCTTTTACAAACACATAAATAGTAAAATTTGCTACTCAATTTTGACTTTAATACTTAAACCAAAACTTAATTAAACTGATTCACTAATAGGTCATTGATTATGTACAAAAAAGGTAAAAAGGAACTACAACGTTAAAGGGATTTTATTATTTTATATGGTCAATGGACCCCCAGATAATAAAAAAACCGCAAAGTGCATTTTTGAGAACGGGGTGAAAACATCCTCATTTCAGTTTTTGAGGTTAGGTTAAAAACTACGCCTTTTTTCTGGTAGTTGTTAACAGAAAAGTTGTAGGTAATTAAATTTTCTATCGAATAACACTTGCCAAATTTTAAAAAAGTTATTTAAAGTTAAAATATGCTCAAAAAACGAAGCAAAAAATACACAAAAAAACGCGTTTTTTAATTTTTTTGTATTTTGCCCTATAACTTTTTTTCATGGGGGTTTAGGTATAGGCATTGGTTTAAAGAATAAAAACACCATTTTTTATTTACAAAATAAGTACAAGTCCGGCTAGAAAATTGGCCATAAAAGTTATCATGTTTTATTTTAAACAATCTTAAAATAACTTTTAAATTTTATTGGCTGCTATGGCGAAAAGCCATTTATATTAATAATTTAATAACGTAAATAGAGGAACAAAATATTCGTATTTTAAGAGTAAACTAGTTTATTTTATTGATGTTTTGCCGTAGAAACTTTTATTGGAATTTATTAATATGTCATAATATAATGTAACAAACGACAAATATTTTTACGTTTGCAGGTAAATACAAGATAACCATGGAAAACAAATGCAAGCTTTCTGTCAAAAGGCCTAAATTTACCTTGGGTTTTTATGGCCATCTTTTATATGGCTGCATATTATGAAAAAGTAATTTTTGTTTGTTACAATAAATTACTACCATAAATAACCTACATTTAGATCCCCAGTGGCAAGAGCATTTTTCGCATTTTTACGACCTCGCGCAGTGGGTGGACAAACATGCGCACTTAAAAGCCGTGGCAAAATACAAACACCGGCACCCCGCACCCTTCGACCGCGGTCTGACCGTAACGCTCATTAGCTACCGTACTTCGAACAGAAAACCAGGACGCCGTCAACAAATTATTTCCTTTAATGCGGATAGTTTGTTTGGCGCCGGGTGCGTTTACCATCAACTGGCTTGCGCACAAACCGGTTTTTTTCCCCTGAAATGTAACTTTTGTTTCGCTCAGGTTATAATATTGGCAATCCATCGAGATCAGTGATTACTATATATTAATAAATCCTAAAATAATGTTTTTAGGGCAAATTATCAACAAAAGAAATTAGTTTACTCTTAAAATAGAAATATTTTTTAAATTTATGTACGTTAATTAATTATTAATAATATAATTGTTTTGCCGTAGCAGTCAATAAAATAAAAAGTTATTTTGGGGTTGTTTAAAGTAAAACATAATTACTTTTTCATGGCCTACTTTCTAGCCAATATCAGTAATAAATAACAAAATATGTCATGTCTCAGCAACAAATTCAAAAATATAAAGTGTGGTATATTTTTAATAAATAAGCCAAAAATGCCTAACCCCTGACATATCTGCAATGTGCATAGAAAGTTGCTAAAAAAGTTTTTCCATAACCAGAATTTAAAAAAGATAGAAGGGAAAAAGGATTATAGAAGACGCAAAAACTTAAGAAACACGTTGAAGCGACTAAACGACGCATGATGGCGAATTGCAGTTTTTACCAGTAAGTTTGGCTTAAAATTTAAGCCTTGCAAATAGGGGTCAGTTTTTGTATAAAACACACAGAAACATAAGTTTTCTATAAAAAGCGTCGATTTTAACCCACCCTGTACAATAACTTTATAGGTAGTTACTTTGGAAAAGCCATAAGTAATTTAATATTTTTTTATAATGTTGACAACTAATTATTCTTTGCATTTTTGCGCCTAAAGAAGCTGCAGAATAACACTTAAATAATTGCGCCAGTGGGAGCTCAAGGTACAGTTGCTTAAACCCTTTTTGCCTACTGATGCTTAATCTGGCTGCCAAAGGACCTTGTTGGATATTCGTGGACTTCTTGTACCTAAAAACATACGTTGAACGTACTCGTTCAAATTAGTGTAATAGACTTCCTGATTTGTTTGCATGGCCAACTGCAAAAATTTTAAATATGAATTATGAACCTGGGGATTTTGTCGTTGTTTATGAAAATAAATCTTTATTGTTATGTAATTTTAAAAGCTTGTTAAGAGAAATATACATTTGTAATTATTATGCAATTTTACAAACGCCCTTTAGATTAAAAACTAAGAGGACTATGACGGTTTTGTCTATGGCATCTTTCATTTTATAAAAAAGTAGCTTAGGTTTGCAAAGATTGCATCTTTTATAATAATTAAGATCCAAAAAAATCTACAACTTCTTTTTGACCTTTACTTACGAAGTTAAGAAAAGGATACTCGTATTTTCTTTTATCTTTTTATTTACCTATTACAATATACTTTAAAAAATTACTACTTTTACTACTGCTACAAACCCATATAAACTTTTAAAAATACTACATTTGTTGCGGCCATGATAAAAGGAACTAGTAAAGTATACATAAAATAAAAACATATTAGAACCTGCACAGAAAAAAGTAGATTAACCTAAAAAGCAAACAATATTCAAATTAAATATGGGTTATTAAATTTACTAACACATCGAAAACTTAATGCACCCAATTTTCATTTTACCCATGCTTAAATTTTAATGTAAAACAAAGAAAAATATTAATTAATACAAGAATTTAAAGAACAAATTAATCTTTTTACACATTATTATGATGTCGATGTTATAAAAAGATGCTTACTTTTCTTACAAAGAATATGAGACCTTAACATCCTTAAATTGGATTGTCTTCATTATTATATCTTTTACTCAGAAAAATCCCAAGATTTACAAGAAATATGCGATTTTAATGAGAATATTTTTGGTTCTGTTTCCCGGTAATTTGGCCAAATATGATGGATAGGGCGTGCTTGATGTGTTGTGTATAAGCACGAAAGTATTGTTTACTTTATAGAATGGTAGAAAGTTTTGACTTCTTAATTTAGTTTAATAAATTATTTTCATTTTTAAAAGTATTTATATTATGATTTTGTGAGTCAGGAGGGGGCCAGTTTTCTCTCCCAGTTTTTGTATTGTATCCTTTATAACTCTTCTATTCCTTCTGTATTTAACCACTTTCACCTTTCTCTAAAAAGATTTTATACCCATTTTTAAACATCTACCCACATTTAAGAATATTCTACAAATAAAAAATAGAATTCATTAAAAAGGTGAAAAATATCTGCATAAACCTTTAATGGGCTTGGCGTGCTGAAATTTAGCAAGCAGGGACAAAAGGCCTATACCGGGCAGTTAGTTCATCGCTAGACTGGCCATAGGAAATCCCATCTTAATTTGATACCTTTTTAAATTATTGTCTTTTTTATTAATTTCACAACAAAATGTTTTTAGAAAAGTTGACATGATAAGCTCACACACTAAATTTTATTATTTTTAAAAAAGGCAATTAGATGTTATTTTAAAAAACAATTTGTAAAACTGTTAAAAATTGTAAGACATTGTATTTACAACTGGCGTGTATCGGGTATGTATCGATTTTAAAAATAGTTTTTCTTAAATTCCTTTTAATTGGATAATTTTATTTTTATCTTTGGACACCAACGAAGGCTAGAAGCCTAAATACTAACGTACCGTGGGTGTCTTAAGCAAAGTAAGAGGGAGTTTGTTGACCCAGGACATAAATACTTGAAGATTTGGGGGAAAAGGAAATACTCCGCGGGCAGCAGGTTCCACATTCTAGAAACTCTAGGGATAAAAGAACGAACAAAGTGGGAAATTTGGGGCCTGTCCAGTTGGACCGTATAGGAATGCATACGCGAGGCGCCACGAGTTTCTCTGTTGGGAACTGTGAGTGAGGGAATTATACTGCACAATTATTCAGAGCTGGATTCATAATAATACCTATAAAAACGATAAATCTTCCACAGCCTGCCAATGGGCAAGAGAGGGAAGCCTTTCTGTAAATAAAGGATCGTTAATGAGACAAATAGCTTTTCTTTAAATGGAATCAAGAATGCTTAGGGTTAAGGGGGACTCCATGCCCCAGATATGAGAACAATATTCCAAGGAAGGTCGGATTTGAGACATATATAAAGTATACACTATAGAATTAGAAGGGGAAAATACTTTTTGGCTCAAAAAAGAAATCCAAGCTTTTTTAAGCTGCCGTGGCTATAGATACAATGTGTTTATACCAGTTAAGGTTACTCTCAAATGTGACGTCTACAAAATTGAAGGTGTTTTTGCTCTGCAAAACTTGGCCGCTCATAAGTAAAGGTTAACTCTTTTCGCGACAAGGAACATGATTGTGTTTTGGATGCATTAAAATGGACAGAATTTTTGGCACCCCAATTCAATATTAAATTAGGTTCTTGTGAAAGAGATATTTGCATCGCTCTGCGTTTGTTTTCCGAATCAGGTTTAGAGATGGGTTTAGGAACCTGAAAACTGGAGTAAAGAAAACTATCGTCGGCGATTTTATGAATGGAATTAGTTGTGGACGAGAGAAGGTCGTTGATGTGAAGAAGAAACAATGTTGGTGCCAGAACAGAGCACTGAGGCACTTTTTACTTGGTGAAAGCTTAAAGAATGGCCGACCACAATAACTGGTATACGTCGATCAGATAGATAACTAGAGAGCCAAGTACAGAGTTTAATTTAAAGACCATAGAAGGGAAGTTTATTAAGAAGTGCGGCATGCCAGAACTGGTCAAAAGCTTCGGATATATCAAGGGCAACGATCTGGGACTCACCTAGAAACGCAAAAGACTTATTCCAGCACTGTAATACGAAGAAAATAAGATCTTTTGTGGAAAAATCCATACTGCCTGTCATGCAAAATTTTGTGTGTGTTACTTAAGGATTTGTGAATTAATAATTTTTTCCATTACTTTACAAAGAACTGAGAGAATTGAAATTGGTCTATAGTTAGATGGAAGAGATGTAGATCCTTTCTTGGGAATAGTTTGAACACGTGCAGCTTTCCAGCTCTTCGGAAAGATACCTGTACGTAAGAAATTTGAAAGAGCCGAGTTAAGATGGGTGCAAGTTCTAGAGCTCATTTTTTTAAAACGACTGCTGGTATGCCATCCAGCCCAGATGATTTCTTGGTGTTAAGAGAAGAAAGAATACGCCTAATGTGTTTCACCTTTAAAATAATATCGATCATTTTATGAGGAATGAAAATGAGAAAATAACAAAATTTTATGTATAAACTTTCCTTATCAATTTCTTTAAAATAGTTTTATTGTAAAATCAATAGAAAATTTAATGTTTAAAGGTATCAAAATTTACATGGGATTGCCTATGGCCAGTCTGGCGATCCACCACCCAGTATAGTCCCTAATGTGTTTTCTCATAGCTGGCCAATAAAAAGACAGTTGAGTTTTTGTAGGAAAGTTGATTATAAGGTAATTTGTTTAAAATATCTTTTATTAAAAAATTTGAAATTTAAATAAAAAGTTTTTATTTTTGCGATTCTTAAATTTTTTTGCCAGCCATTCCTAACATACTGTTTTAAAAGTTTAAACTCCGAGTCATTTTTTGTTAAATCCACAATTTCTTGTTTCCATTTCTCTGGGGTAACATTAATATTTATAAAGGTAAGACAAATTTAAGCATTGAATTTAACATCAATATTATCTTTAAAAACTATATTTTTAAATTTTTTTGCCCGGTTTATACAAGATGTCTCACTGATAAGTTCCTGTGAGGCAGGCGAAACCGGCCTGGGGAGAGAGTCGTGGTGGATAGCAAAGAAAAGCAGGATGCTTTCTTTTGACTGTCTTTAAAGGGAGTAAAATACTTTGTATAATTAATACACCAAGACAGTAGGAATTTATATATATATATATATATATATATATATATATATATATATATATATATATATATATATATATATATATATATATATATATATATATATATATATATATATATAACTGGGAAAATTATTGCTAAGGAAAAACTAAAACTAAAAATTAAAAGAAAATAGTAAAACATTTTTAGTTAACAAGATAACTAATTATTTGAAATTAAACAATAGAAGTATAATTTTAAAGTTAAATAATGATTATTAATAAAAAAATTAAACTGCCTTTTTGGGGCAGAAATAATGTGCTACAATCAATATAAGCCCTAATTGTGATTCTTATAGCGCAAAATAAAATCACAACTAAGAGTACAGACAGTACAGTGTACTATTGAAAATACCAAACCTATTTTCTTGACTTGTTTATGGGTTATCTTTTTATAGAAAATAAAAAACTTTGGCAGATTTTTAACTTTGACTTTATATGTATATTATGTTATTTCTGTAACAAAAATAGTTTACTATTAATTATTTGCCATATTTATATTTCGCATTTTTTTATTTGGGCACTGGCTAAACGACCGCCGGCGGTTTAGCTCAATTATAAAAGGAAAACCGCTGTCTGGCGGTTTTTAAATCTACGTATATAAAAAGCGCAAAAATTATAAGTAATTCGTTATTTCCGGCGAATTACTTTTTGTTGAAAGTGTCGTGTATCATATCTCGGCAATTAAGAGAAACAGAATTTTAAAAATTTGAAAAATTACTAAATTTGATCCGCCAAATTTTTTGCAATAAACATAAATATGGCATTTTATTTAAAAAAATATAAAAACAGGTGTAGCACAAAACTGAGAAATCTGGTAACAGTGCCGATATCACTATTTTATTCCGCATGTCCCAAACACCGTAAATACCAAAGTTAATAAATGTAGCTTTAGCGGTTTTAAATATATTTTATGGTTGTGGTACTTTTTACTAACCCAGTATAACTACCGTTACATATGAGACGTACGAACGCCCTACGCCCTACACCCTACACGCCTGACAACAGATTTTGCATTGAAAATAATGTAGGCTAACGCGTACGCGCCGCCCTTCCGTGTAAAGGTTGCATTACAATTTAAATGCATTAGGCTTAAGCCGTGTCCGCATTAGTAAATAAATGTGTTGTATGTTGAATCTAGAATTCGGCGCAAATATTTGCGGCGCAAATTTCACGTTCTACCCACGTTTAATTTTACGTTGTGTGTCATGCGTTCGTGCTCGAAACGTGTGTGATCGTATGCGTTGCATACTATTTTGTTATTCTGGATTTGTTTATATTTTTTGCCAAGTATTTTATATTTTGTAAAAGATAAATTTAAATAAAGAGGATGTTCTTCTTCTGATACAAGAATATCAAAAACAAAGACTTTTATGGGATCCAAGCGATAAGTGGCATTTTCATAGAAACAAAAAGAATAATGCTTGGGAAGAAATCGCAAAATGTGTTATTCGTATTATTTCGAATGAAAATTCAGTTTTTATTAAAGTTTTCGCCTTACAGATGTTGTTTTTGAAAGATAATAAATTTTAAAAAATAAAAATCCAGTTTTACTACCACATTACCTTTACATAATCTTTTAGAACGTCAATTAAAGCACTGCATACTTCTGGAACTATCAATGATATGCTTTGTTTGTATATTTTAAAAAGATATTGAAGGCTTGTATATGAATCTCCAGTAGCCATAAAACGTAATGTGACAGCTAACCTTTCCTTCACGGATGTGGCTTCTCTAAGCTTGGTGTCCTTTTTGATAATTTTTGGTCCAATCTTATTTATTAAAATCTCAAAGTCATTTGTAGACATACGCAAAAAAATTTGAAATGCCCAGTACTTTCATCCAAGGATAGTTGATATAATAACATTACGCCATCAAATTGTTTTTTATTTTGATACAAATGTTTAATCCAATATCGTCTTTTTTCTATTTTTCTCCTCCATTTTTTTTTTTTTTGATAAGATTTTGCACGACGATAAAAGTAGCGCATTTTCTTTTTATCATTAACATTGCATCAGACATAGTCACAGAATGGTGGGTTTAGAACAAATTAGAAAGATGGATATCAGTTAACTTCTATAATTTCTAAACAGCAAGTCATAATAACATTTGTCAAAATCATTGCGTTAACGTAAATACGTCCACACTAAAACAATATTGCGGCGCAAATCTCTTTGATGTTGAAAAAACCGACAACCGACGGATCGCGTGCGTTGAATGTCGCGAAAATTTTTGCGTGTGTTTCTATGCGGCGAACTCGTCCACACTTGCAAAAATTTTAAACGCACATACAAATTTGTGCCGCATGGCGCACAACAACGTAAATTTTTACAAGTGTGGACGCGGCTTTAGGGCGTAGGGCGTTTGTATGTCTCATGTTGTAACAGGACTAAAGGTACACCACAAATCGATGGTTTTAGCCTAACTTAAACACACCATATTGTACAAGAGGCTTTAAATGTTAAAAAAATATATATTTTAAGTGAAAGTTTGTGATAAACTACATAATGTAATTTTGTATTTTATTGTGTTACGAAATATACGTTAATTTAAAAGCAACTTATTTTATGCAGCATAAAACAGATAAATAGCATGTAACGAACCGAATTAAATTGGTTTCTTTTTGTCTATAAAATTGTGTTTTACTAAAATCATTTTAAACTAAAGCGTATAAAACAGTGGTTGTATTTTTAGAAGCAGCACTTTAGTCGAAAGCTCTTTTATATTTTATTTATTGTTTTGTTTATTTCGTTGGTAAAGTATGTTTTAATTAAAAACAAAACAACCAATTTTATAAAGACAATATCTTATAGCCAGTAATAAAAAGTTAATAAAATAAAGAAGATAAAATATAACTTTATTTACATATACAAGGCGTTTACGGAACCATCTGATCGAGTCTACATCTGTTGGCGTGATTTTAAAATGCCTCCACCTATTGAGAATCCCTTCGACTGCGAAGTGCGTGCTGTAATACTGGTTTCTAATGTCTTTTCATTTAGACGAATAAGTCACAAATAGAAAATGTCTTTTATGTCATTAATGTTATTTTTATTTATGTACGATTCTATAAAAAAAAAATAACCTAAAAATGGTCCTACTTGCGTCATCTTGTTAAGGATTTTTAAATTCATATTTTTTTAACAATAAAAAAATAAAAGACAAATATTGATTTTATAAAAAATTCAACAAGATTTTTTAGTTTGAAAATGCTTTACAATAAATGTCAATTTTTTCAGAGTTTAACAAAAAATCGGATGTTAGAAAAGAAACATATTTTATAATGAAACTAATAATAATAATAATAACTAAACAAACTAATACGTAAAGGCTTAATTAAAATTCCTTGTTTCTCCTCATAAAATGTCTTTATGTTTGCGTAGATAAAGTAATTTTAGACTATCTAAAGTTTTTTAAATTACTTTTCTTAAGTAGATTTATTAAAATTTTTAAGGACGGTTTTTCTTAGGCAAAGATAAATAGCTTTTTTTTAATATTTACTATTATGGAATAGCCCCTTGTATTTTTATTTATGCCACTTTTAGTGTGAAACAACAAACCTCAAATCAAAATCAAATATTTAAAAAATATATAATATTTCGTAGAAGCTTATTTATGTAGGGTCAGTATTTTTAAGTTTTATTAAATACAGCGTGTCTTTGAAAGTTCTTACCAAATGAAAAACTTTTTAATTATTGAGTTTACCAAAAAAGTACCTTCTTATAAAAAGTTGCTTAATGGGAAAATATGTTTTTTTTTAACTTTTACTCCACAAAGGTCTACAGCTAAAGCGCTGAAGTACCAATACCCGATACTTAAGTGGTGTAGTACGCGTTATTTTATTTTAACAGATTAACAAGTTTTCACACATTTTTATACGTTTTATTCTCAAGAAATTTGTCAGCTTATAAGTAAAGAATAGGTATTTTTTTTAACAGCAAACATGATGCTATTTTTAGGGGTTAATATTTAAAAACCTTATTTTCACAAATAATAAAAGTGTTGTAAAAGATTTACTTATATTACACCATTTTTCTAATTATTGTTTGGGAAACTCTGAGAGGTTATTTAGTAGGGCATGTTAAATTACAATAGCTTACAAACAAAAGAAAAATAAAAAATCCTATATTATAAAATATTATTTTACTTTTTTATGTACATGCTACTTAGATTTTAAAGGGATAAACGTGCCCGATTTTTAAAAACGTTGTTTAAAACATAATTGTTTTTTACTTATCCAATTTATTATTTACATTACTTTTTTTCTTAAATCATTAGTTTTAAAACCACATCTCTGCTTTAATTCATTTATAATATTAAAAAGTAAAGACAATGTAGGTAATGCCTTGACGCAAATTTTCCTGCCATAAATTTTGTGCCAGTGTCAGTTGTGCATGTAATAGTAATAACCATAAATTAGCTAAAATAAATTAAAAGTGTAAAAGTACAGCCCCAAATTTTAATAAATAAGTCATTGTGTTGTTTAATAGAGATAAAAGCAAGAAACATAATAGAATGCATAAAAAGCGACCAGTTATCTGAGAGCAGAAAGGGATTGGCAGTTATCCAAAGAATTAAAACTTTCGGCCGGCTAAAATTCTGCTTGATAAGTATGAGATTATAACCTAATATTTAATTAATACTAAATTATTATTTTTCTGTTTTTGCTTTATTTAATGAATAAATAATAAATATTTTGATAGTAAAATTACAACGTCAGATAATTAAAAATCAAAACATTTCCGATTACATTATGAATATTGTTAAATCCTTAAGTTCCAAGGATTTTAGTTTAGCTAGGACTTCAACCATCAACTATAATTCTTTTAAAAGCAAAAAAGTGTTTTAATCAAAAAATAATAATAATAATAATAATAATAAATATTGCGTATTGAAGCCAGATGTTACCCCACTAAGCAAGTTACATTATTTGTATTTATAGCATTGCTACTGTGTGATATAGAAATAGGTGTTAAACTTTCAAATATCTAATTTTTTTGTACACAGGGGTCAAGCTTTCTAGGACAAAAAGTAATTGTTTTACTACCCTTCCTAAAAAAGGTCGATGCGTAAAAATATAAAGTTTTTCATCCATGAAAGTTTCGTGCCGAATATTTTTCCTATATTAATGAAGCAAAAACAATTTTATTTTTTTTTTGAATAAAAAAGTCTATTTTTATGACTTTTTATAAATTTTTTTCTTTATTTTCCAAGTAAAAATGTCCAGAAGCAAAATAAATCACGTCTATTGTATAACAGTCGTAATTTTAAATCGGCCATTACTTTTCGTGACCCAATATCGGTTTCTCTAGATTTATTATATTATTTTATTTTTAAAACTGTATAATTTATAGATGTAAAGAAAAATGAACGTAGTATTTAAATTTTAAATTTGCTTATTAATTACTTTTCTTTGGATATGAAAAGTAAAAATGTAGATGTCAAAAATAAAATGGGTTATTTTAAACAATAGTTATATAGTTTATTTAGTTTTCTGAGAATATACATTTAAACCAAATATTAGTTGGCTTTTTTTAAGAATAAAGATACCAAATAAATATTTTAAGAAACTTTATTGTTTTATATATTATAAAGAGCTATTCTGCCATTGAATAATAAAATTAAATTTAAAGTTACATTTAAAAATATAAATTAATAATAAATTGTTTTTTACGCTTTATTTGTTTTCTGGGAGATTAAATTTAAACAAAAATTATTTGGATTTTCTCCAGAATAAAATTAAAAAGTTTATTTAACATTTTAAGAAAAGTAAAACTTTTATACATTATGAAGAACTATTCTGCTCTTACACAATAAAATAAAAGTTATTACTTTTAAAAAAATAAAATAATAAAATATTTTATATTAAGTTACTTACAATACAAAGGTTTCAGTTTATAAACAAAGGTTCATTAGCACTCGGTTGAAACTATTTTAATCCAATAAAATAAAATCTTAACTAATGACATTACTTTTGTAGAATTTATTGACCGGTGAAAGATACGCCTTTAGGGATTTAACCAGTTCAAAAAATAAAAATAGTAGATGAATGTTTTTAGCTATAAAATAAAGGGATTAGTTGTTCACGTCTGGCAGCCTGGTTAAGAACTTATTTTATGATTTGATTATAAAAACATATTTTTGACCGAAATCCCTTGACTCTATGTTAAAAATATGTTTGTTTATTTAGTAAATTAACTACCCACCCGTCTTTAGTTAAAGAGGGTTAAGTGTTTTATATTTTACTTTAAAAGACATATTCGGCCTATCAAATAGATACTACTTGTTTTTAAATAATAATTTTAATTTAATAAATATAAAGCAAAATGGCCATACTGCTTTTGTGAAAATTTGGGTAAAAATAAAGCAAGTTACAAAACGCATATTTTTGACAAAATGAGATATAAATTTGTCTCCAGAAATTAAGCAAAAGCAGTCCCCAAGTAAAAGGGTATTAAAAAACAATATTGTTCAAGCAATATGCGTAGCCTTTTTTATTTAACATATCTTTGGCAATGTATTTGTGCAGCCTGCAATACAAATAAATTGCAATTTTATTTTTTATATGTTTCGAATAAAAAAACAAGTTTGCATAGATTATTATATTGACATAACTTTTACTGTATTTTAAAAAGATTAAATTAAACTAGATATACAGATACAACAATACAAATATAAAAGCATTTATAATGTAAATTTAATTATAAGTAAATTGTTGTAAAAGAGGTCTTTATTGTAATTAATTGTTAAAATACATATATTTAAATTAAGAAAAACCGCATTTAATGAAACTTTTGCAATATCTGCGGCTGGTAAAGAATACAAATAACTTTAAATTTATATTTAATATTTATAATTATTTTAACTTCATAAACGGTAATTTTAAACATATAGATTAGCCGACAACAAGTTACACACGTATATTTTTTTTCGTCTTTAAACATCGTTTTATAACTTGTTACAGAAACAGAAACATTTTTATGTGTAATAAAGGTTTAATATATCTTTTAAAAAAATAGAATTACCTACTTAGCGTTTTGCATTTTCCGGGCCGGATAGACTGCAAAAATTATATGGAGCTTATGAGAGCTTACCGGTCATCTGGTTCGGGCTAGTGTGAAACGAGGCTATAGTATTTGCGGAATCTTTTTTTATTTTCTCGTTCTTAATGTGGAAAAACATGCAACATTTTTTTAAATTTACTTAATAATCGGCGAACTCGCTATAAATCAAAAAGTAGAGATTTGTATTTCAATTTTGGGCAAAATCCACTTTAATATTTTTTCCCTGTTTTAATAATTTAAATTAATTTAAACTCGACCAGGTAACTGCTTTATTATATAAAAAATGTAAACTTTCTATAATTTAAAAGTATTAAAATGATTTAAAACTATGATTATAATAATGAAACTCACCTCATAACAAAAAAACGACATTTTTGCCCAGTAAAAAGACTGTACATTACATCAATTTAAAAAAAATCAATTTTCTTTTAATTAAATTGAAAATATTGTTGAAAATGATAAAAAACCAAATACAGTATAAAAATGTTTCACATAATAAATTTTAATTTTTCCTATATATTACGTGAAAGAGTTGGTTTTTAATATTAAGAATTTTATAACTTTTTAATGGTTTATTAATAAGTCTAGACAAAATTATTCTTTTGTATAAAAGTTCTACAAGAAAGCTCTTTTATAATTTTTTGATTAATCGACGCCTTCCAAAGTTATTTTACTTTAAAATATAATTTACAATATTTTCTTACTTTTTAGTTTTAAACTATAATGTTTATAAAAAAATATATATATATTTTTCTGTTTGTATTCTAAATTTTTTGTGATTTGGCAAATGCTTTTATTTAACTGACAAATTTATGATAAATCAATAAATTCAAGTTTTTGTTTTTAACTAAAAATTATTTTTATTTTTTTCCCTAATTTTGTGATATAAAAGCAGTTTTATTATTATTCTATTTTTTTCCTATATTCGCTGATAACCAGTAAAGAGCATTGCAATTGTTTTTTCTTTTTTGTAAAATACCTATTGTAATGTTTTATTAACGCTTTCCTACCTTCCACGACATCGTTAACAACAGTTAATTTACCAAAAACTTTACACGTTTCTCATCAAGAGGCCAAAAGTTAACTTTTTTTTCCATAAAATCTTAAGGTATATTAAACACTGAAAATGAACCTACAGTGTGTCTACGTAAGTTGGCGTCATATGGGAAACTTTTTATCATTAATTTTACGAAAAAAGTTATTTCTTATGAAAAGTTTATCATCGTCCAAAACCTAAAATACAATTATCAGATATCTAATTGTCTCATTCATCTACGCTGTTTAACCAGAATTGTAATTTTTGCCTACAAGTAAAGTACCTTAATTTTTGCTAATATCGAAAGTTGTTATAAAAAAGATGTTTAAAACTAAAAGTTACTTTTAAATATGCAATTTTGTTTATTTAGAAAAAAAATATTTCTTTGATAACATTACATTTAAAAAGTGAATTTAAAATTGTCCCATAAAATTTCTCATTACAAAACATATTTCACTTATATACAAACTTAAATTTTTACCATTATCGCAGAAAAAGAAATTGGGTAAATAAACAAAATTACATATTTTAAAGTAGTTTTAATTTCTAGACATTTTTTTCTTAGAAACAATTTTCGATATTAGAAAAATACAGGTAGAGATCTATTCAATAGTAAAAATTCCATAAGCGTCATACAAGTAAGAACGGTAATCAATTATCGCTGTCTAAACGCGTCGTTTACATGGTGTGCAAGCAACAAAAGAAAAATAATTGAAAGTGAGACAGAAGTGATGACGCCGTGGCGTTTTACTGACGAGAACTCTACTTTACTCCTAAGGGAGGCACAGACGTGCAGGTGTAACCACGGTCACCGTGGAGGCGCACCCACAGTGAACCTGCACAGTTTTTATTCCAAGGAGTAGACCCTGAGCGTGTGCCAAGGCAAACTGGCCCAGTTTTTTAACCCGTTCAGGCGACCTGAGAGAAAATCAAATATCCTGTTGTACCGGCCACAGACTGAGTCGACCTTAGAAGTGTAAAGTTTTTAACCTGTTTATTTTAAAAGGCAGCCGAAACCGGCATCCACTTTGTAAACTCGAGGTGAACTGGTTTATTTGTAATTGAAAAAATACATAGTAATTGATTTATGGCAACTTAGAATTTTTAAACTATTCTGAAACATTTTGGGTTGTTTTTAAATTTTTAAAAAAATAAACTATAGGTAAACTCATTTAATAACTTAATGATTATAAATATAATTTAAATGTATAAAAATACTAAGAATTCAAATAAATATTAATATACAAGATTGTCCCATTAAAAGGCTTGTGTGTATGACTATAGTTACCATAATTTCTTTAGTCAAATTAAAATGAGACAAATAACTTTGTTTTCTCATTGTGCATTTATTGATATTAGAGCTGGCTACGTTTTCAGACCGATTTTGGCAAGAGCTGGGACTGAAGTCAAGTGTCGTAGTACGGTGCCTGGAAAATATGACTATTTGTTTCTTTTTAATTGAAATGTACTATCGAAGTAACGGACAACAATTCAGTAACTCTTTAATCAATATCGAAACACCTTTATTTCTGATATATTGAAAGCGGCGGGAGGGGGACCACTATTTTTAAACCTAAAATGTTTTCCTAAAATGGTTTATAAAACAAAGGCAATAAACATGAATTAATATGCACAGTGTGTCACCTTAATTCTTTAGACTGTCTTCTTACCACGCATTAGCAAGATGGACGGAGTAAACGGGGCTGAAAAGATCTTACCTGCGCCTGTAAGGTTACGTTTATATCTAGGTAAATGGGGCGCCAGCCCTTCCGAGAAGGGGGTGTGGGTCAGGGCGGTAAAATTTCTTATAATTGACGCAGCAATTTGTATACCCTTAGTCCAGTTCAGTTCTCATTGTAATAGTGAATTGATGTGCGAAAGATTTCCTCAAGAGATTTTTAATAGTGAGGAAAGGAGAAATGTCGGTATCAGTAATTGAAAGTGTGAGTGGAAAGATTTAGCCAATAGCCTACAAAATTTTACATTTCAAAAGACAGTAAACAAAAGAATGTAAAATATTTTTGATGCAATAGAAGTATTTCGTAATTAATAATTTTTTAAATGGAATGACCAACATTTTTATTTCGATACCTTTACTTTAAAGAAAACATTTGCGCCCCCGTTTACCTATACGATTTATCGACCCAAGATCCCTGCGCCCCATTTACCTGTTCAATAAAACTTTTGCGAAGTCTTGCGCCCTGTTCCACCGACGGCAAAGGAATTACCCATAGAAGTGGAGCTACGTGACATGTAAACGTTTTATATATTTATTATTATATTGAGTACCTGGACTTTTTATTGGGCGCTATAAAGACCAGTGTAGCCCCTTTATTTACTGCACGCCGCTTTTTTCCTACTAGCGGCGCAAAGGCAGCGCCGACCGGAGGTGAATCACATTTGGACTCTGCGTGGACTTGATACTTTTATGATTTTTTATTAGTTGATTTCAACGGGAATTTCATGTGATTGCCATAAACGACAACCTTTAGTTGTTGTTTAGTCTCTGTGTGGGGTGGTTGTCATTTTTCACAGCACACAGTCAACGCAGGAGATTAAAGAGATATGTCTAGTCACAGACCAAAAATCATTGAAGAATTTATTAAATGTATAAATCTTATCCATGTCTGCTTGCTTTAGATCAAAGAAACAGGATTACCATGACCGAAATAAACGGGAAGCTGCTTATCAAGAACTTGTTAAAAGGTAAAGGTTGTTTGTAAGATAATAAAGGTGAAAGTTGAATTATACTCCCAACGGACCTATGTAAAGGTAAAGTTGTTTTTATTTTAATTTATTTTTTTACCATAACTTTTTAGCCAACCAATGGCAGTTTTTGTTTCAAATATATAAAAAGTGTTTAAACGACAGATGGGAAAGGTCGCTTCTTATTCGGATCTTTGACTAATTGCATATCACTATGTAAGTAATAACAGATTTTAAAAATGATATGATATACAGGGTGGTTCAAAATCATAAAAAAAAATGAAAATATATTTGGAAACAACTTAATACAAAAACATTGCAAAAAGTAAGTTTTATACATTTTATCATTTATGATTACTAGGAAAATTAAGTGTTAACTAAAAATAAACTACATATGCAAACATTATTAGGTTAAGTTGCATGTGTAAATATTATCAAAGGGGTAACGATTTTAACAAGAGGGAATTTCTATTACGTAATAGTATTTAAAATGAGAAGTAAGAATTACATACAAAGTATTCATAATAAATTTTTATATTGGCAAAAATACCATTTTCGTAATTTTGGATCTCCTGTATATCATAGGCAGTTCTTTTTACGCTTTTATTTTTAAAATCTCTTTTCTTTTCTACGTAATTGTAAAAATATTTTTTATTTGTTCTTTTTTACGTTAACCTTAAGTTATTCAGAAACCATAATCAATGAAATAAATTATTTTAACTTTTAATTACGATTTTTATTTTTAATTATTAATTACTATTAGAATAAGTAGCTATCAAAATATATTCTTTTTTTTTCAAAGTTATGTTCTATGATTTTAAACCACCTTGTATATCCTGCAGCGGGAGTAGTTTTTTCTTGGATTTAGGTCAGTTAAATAAATATTAAAATGGATAAATTGTCATGTTTTTTTATTTATTTTTTTTTTAGGCAAAATTTGACTTTTAACAAAATAAGATATGACATTTTAACCATTTTTGTATTATTAACTGACCTATCAAGAAAAATTACCTAACCCACCTATATGCTATATATATATATATATATATATATATATATATATATATATATATACTTAGATTTAATGTCGAGGTCAAAGAAACGGACTTTATTAAATTAAATGCCGAGTTACACTTTTCAAAGGAAGATAGTTATCTTGAGTTCCTATTTACACTTTTTTTCTATTTTAAATATTAACTGAGCTACGGAAGAAAAATTGGACCAGAGCGGTTTTGGAAACATCTAGTAAGCCATGATTATTCTTAACGAATAAAAAGCGATTTAAACTAAGCACTAAAAATACAGTTCTTTTACATTTATCCATCTGTAGCGGCTTGATTTCAAGATCACTGTACTAAACATCGAGAAAATAGTATACCCTGTATAATACATTTTATCAAGAAGGAAAGAAGTATTTAAAGAGGCCTCAATAAGAATATTTTATTCTTAAAAAATCATAAAAAAACAATAAAATAAAACAGAAACTATTTACATATATTGTAGCACGCTTATTACCATGTTATCATTTAACCTAAACATTTTATTTAAAATTATATAATTTTTAATTGTATATCCTTTACCTGTTAAGAGCTTTATTATTCATTTAAAAATCTGTTTACGGCCGACCAGAAAAACTGTACAGTTAAACCTGATTACACGCTCAGGTCTCAGGTCTGCGAGTAGTGTTTCAGCCGACCGGAAAAAAAACTGTGCAGTTAAAACTGCTTGCAGTTATGCCTGATTGCCCCCACACACGCTCAGGTCTCAGGTCTACCTGAATAAAGAACTGTACAGGTCTACCGTGGGAGTATACCCACGGTAGACCATCAGTTACCACCTACGTCTGTGCCCTCCTAAACAAAATTATATTTTTGGCCAAACCTTATAGATGACTGATAAAATTTATATCTGTTGCTTTTAGGTTTTGGACCATGCAGAAAATTTTATAAGAAATAACTTTTTTTTGTAAAATTAATAGTATAAAAAGCTTCCCATATGACGCCAACTTACGTAGATACACTGTAGAATCTTTCAATACAAAATTACTCATATCGTTCGGTAAAAATTCTTTAAAGTATTCTTTTCTTATCATACTTTTTTGGCTCTCGTATAATTCCATCCTAATTTTTAAAATTAACAATCATTTTTTCTTTCACTTCATTAAAATGGAATAAAATTAATATCATTTTACTTAATTTTATTACACAAATTTTTTTAATAAACTTATTAATTTTGTTAAAAATGAGGAAAAAATGAGACACTATTATAAATTTAATTTTAAAGTTGAATAACTTGAATAACAGAAACGCGTCGGTTAATTAAAAAATTATGAAAAAGTTTTTTGTAGAGCGTTCAATTTTATACAAAAAAGTGAATAAATCTAGCTTTTTGGATGAACTTTTAAAAAGTTATAAAATTCTTTCCCATGTTAGTCATATGGAAAATTAAAATTTATCATAGGGGACATTTTAATAAGGGCTGTGGCTTTCACAGGATTTTTTTATCATTTTCAAAAATTTTTCTGATATTTTTAAGAAAGAAAATCGTTTTCTCTTTTTCAATCAGTCTCCGTAGATTGCAGATTTGTTTTCTTTTAAAAACAAATGTCAGATGCCTTTTACTAACTTCTTAATTTACAATGTTTCCTTATTTATTAAATTATTCTCACAGTTAAGTAGTGTGTGATAAGGAAAATGTAGTACTTATTTTATTAATTTTTTAATTAGTTCATTGCCTTTCTTCAGTCCTGTATCTATGCTCTCCAACATTATTTTTGTTTTTTGGCTAAAAATGAAAAATATAAAAACAAAACAGCTTTTTACGTGCTTCTACCATGTTTTTACAATATGATAACTGAACTCGGCAAATTTTCGAGTTGATTAAAGTACCCCAAAATTACATAAAAGTTCTCTGCTGTTATATAAATTTATATTTTAAATAACAGGCCAAAACAAAATTCATGCCAACATATTTAAAAATACGATTTCGGGGAAAAACGTTCTTTTAAAAGAGCAGGAAGTTGTTTTCCTTGTTCGATGTAATTTTTAATAAAGAGGAATATTTATCACCAGGACTTTTGGCGTTGGAAAACCGACATTTGGCGTAAATAATCCAAAACTATACAAGAACTCCAGGGGATCTCTTCGATAACGACGTTTATTAGAATTTATTTTTGTTTTAAATTGAATGAGATTTGGCAAGTCAAGTAATATGTAAAAAAGATAAGAGAAAAAATATGAACTTAAAAAGTAAAACCTATTTTTTGGTCAGCAATCCTTATGGAGGTTTTCTTAGTAAATATTTTTATTTTCTTCATATAACTTTATTATAGTCAGATATGTTTGTGATAACAGACTTGCCAATTAAAACCATCAAACTTATTTTATCAACATTTATAGCATAGTTTTTTTCGCCCTTTCGGGGTCATCCCACCCAGGTCCGACCACTGCCCCTCTAGCTGGTGCATTGCAGCCTAAGGGCTTATTGTACCTTGACCCCTACTCCTTCCTCATCCACACACCATTCCTTCCATAACTTGGATGGTTGCTGCTCGGTCCGTTAGTTCACCCCCGAGCAGAACACCGCGTGCCCGGTCACCCATCCAAGTTATGGGCGCGCACTTCACTGCTTGATCCCAGTGATCGACGCTGCCAATACAACCAGAGCAGCCACAAGCGCGCCTAAAGCATAGTACTTTTTACTTATGTAAAAATGATTCTTGATACCTTTTTTTATTTTTTATTTTTCTTATATTATAGGTCTTAAAAACAACCTACGAAAATTATTTATAAAAACAACAATTTTCTATGACAAGTTTTTGAGATACAGGGTGTTTTGGGGGTTTAAATAATAAATATTTAATAAAATTGTGTTTTTAGACCTATTTGGCAGCTTGCTACTAAAAAAATGTTTGAATTAACACAAAATTAGGTAAAATTAATATATGGTGTTTTTAAAATTTACAGGATGTCCCAACTCTATTTATAGACGAAATAACTTTGCTTGGAAAGATAAAAAAATCCTAAAATATATATTGTTTATTTAAATAAAGTTTTTATTGACAGTACCAGTTAAGATACAAGGCGTCTCAAAAACAAAATTTTTATGGTCAAGTAGGTTTTTTTAAATAAAAGCACCCTGTATACTTCAATAAAATTGAATATGTATTAAATTCTAAATCAAAGTGTAATACTCACTATACGACAAGTATTGCTTGTTTTTAAGATATTAACAGTATGCTGATATACTCATAAACGGATTAAAAATGAAGAAAGAAAGTAATATTTTGGTGATAATTATTTTAAAATAATAGAATAACATGTCTTAATTTACTTTACATTGTAAGAGCTACTAATAGGTAAGTCAGCTATTTAGTTTATTCTTGATACATATTTACCCTTTACCCTCCAAAAAACCAGCCACAATTGACGTATTGCGGTTTTTTGGTACATTTTAGTAATTATGTGTCTATAATAAAGTTAATTGCTGACATACCTATACTAGTTTTTACAATAAAAGGTAATTAAAGGAGGTAATTATAATATTAATCTTTCTTTAGGTGAAATAATTATTTAAAAATAATTTGAACCAAAATATTAATTTTTTTACTTTTGATCAATAATGAGCGTATCAGCATACTGCTAATATCTTAGAAATCAGAAATAATTGACATATAGTGGTTATACAATTTTAAGGTTGAATTAATTACACACTTAAAATTTGTTAAAATATGCAGGGTGTTTCATAAAAAAACCTTCTTGACAATAAAAATTATGTTTTTGAGACACCTTATTAAGTAACTAGTACTGTCAATAAAAAGAGTGTATTCCATTAAAGAAAATCTTTTTAAGGTTTATTTTTGTATATTGTACAGGGTTATTTGTGTATTAATAGAGTTGGGACACCCTATTTAATTAAGTTTTATATAAAAAATAATTTTATTTAAAAATTTTACAGTGAAGCTTACGTGAGTTGGCAAAAAATTATACAATATAAAAGTCTTATACCTGGAGTCAATTGTAATTTGAAAATCTACCATCGATTTCTCTTATTAATTATAAAGACGTAGAAGTTGGAACAAATTCATTTTAAATTAAAGATATGTTCTGTATTGGTTCGGTGGATTCATTCATTCATGATTGATGGTATTTATTTGGGTATACGCCAAATCAGCGTCTGGACTCCATATCTCGCCAAGAAAGAATTTTTTCTCTATTTTCTATTTCCTGTCTAATTCAAACTCTGTAAAGTCTTTCGGCTCGTTCCGCACTCACGAATGGACAACACGAACGCCTGGAAATAGAAAGACGACTTGGATCTTTCTTGTCATTTATCCTGTTCTATTGTATGACGTTTTGTATAAAGTGATCTCGCTCTTTTTACCTGCTGGACGTTTGTTTACATTCTTTTATAAGCGGGTGTTTGCAGGAACAATTGACGACATTGCAATTTTTAAGCGCAATAATAAACAATTTTTTATTTAGTGTTTTGTGAATAATTATACAGGGTGCTTCATTAGTGCGTCGGGCTTCTACAGCGCCTGAACTATGAAAGTTAGAGATTTGGTTTAAAGTGATTTATGAATAAGAGATAAAAAGTCTATGTCTATTTTTGGAAAATATTTTGTTTATATACAGGGTACTCAAATTTGCCCTACTAGAATTTGATCAATTTTTTTAAATGGAACACCCCAAATATTTTTACATATTTAAGAGTTCTTTATGTTTGTCTATACATGTGTACAATATTAGACTTATTAAATTATTAGTTTTTAAGAAAATTAAATTCTCTTAAAAAAATATGAAAAAACATCGATAAAAGTCGATGAAAAGGTTACTGTCTCCAAAAGAGTTAAATCTGATTGTAGAGTGTCAAAAGATACCCTTCTATAATCTTAAGCTAATTTTGACATACAGGGTGCACAAAAATCGTCTCCCAATAGTCAAAAAATTCAATAGGTTTTTTCTTGGTTTTTTAAATGGAACACCCTGTATATTAATATTTAGTCTAATAAAACTTTTAGTAAATAAACAATTTTGGTAATACACTCAAAGTCTCTATCTGTCTTTAATTTTGTGTTACTTACACGTATTTAAAATTCACCCTTTTAAAATCATTTTTAGGTAAAAAAAATTACAATTATTATTAATTTAAAAAATAATATTAAGTTTTATGGCACCTATTTTATACTTTATAAGTGAATATAACATGTCTTATTAAGATATTCCAAATGATTTCCTTATAAAACGCTCATATTCAGAATATCTTCCTTTGAGCCTACTAAAAAGTTCATAGTAGGCTTAGACAGATTTCTTGTTTAAACAATTCTTGGCAGTTTCAAAGTGTCAAAGTATTATTTATTTGCTGTTGTACTTACTTTCTTTGGTGATTATAAATATGGAGTTTGGCAAAGATGAGTTGGTTGATACGGTTTTTTTGCACTTGAAAGTGAAAAAATTGTTTTTCTGGCTAGCAGGAATTACGCGGCTCATTTCCCAGAAAGAAGAGCTCCTGACGAAAAGTGTTTTAGAAGACTTCCTTGCAAGATTTGTTAAGACGGGAAGCGTTTTCTATATGAAAGAAACTCGGTCAAAATCCTCTACTAACGAGGAAAATGAATTGCTTGTGTTGTTATCAGTAACTGAAAATACTTATGTAAGCCAAAGACAACCGGAGGAAACAACAGGAATAAGCTATACGTCAGTGCAGCGAATTTTAAAAAAGAACAACTTTCACGCTTACCATATTCAGTTACATCAAGCATTAACGGAGATAGATTTTCAAAATCGAACAACCCTTTGTGAATGGGCAAGAAACAACTTGCAAGAAGATCCTTTATTTTTCAATTACGTTATGTTTTTCAGATGAAGCGACATTTCATAATGGAGGTTGTGTCAATAGACATAACTTTTATTATTATTCTTTTGAAAACCCACGAATCATAAGACAAATTAATCGTCAACATCAATGGTCCGTAAATGTTTGGGGCGGAATTGTTGGAGAATATATAATAGGCCCACATTTCCTTGAAGGTCATTTAAATGGCGAATTACCAAGGCTATTGGCTCATTTGCCCCCACAGATCCGAAACAGAATGTGGCTCCAACAAGATGGAGCACCACCTCATTTTTCACGGGATGTTATAAACCATTTGAATCAAAATTTTGGCAATATGTGGATTGGAAGAAACGGGCCGATTCAGTGGCCACCCAGATCACCGGACCTGACGAAGCTTGACTTTTTCTTTGGGGTTATGTTAAAGGGCAAGTATATCAGGATCCCCCAACAACTGTGATAAATATGCAAGATAGAATAAGGCAGGCATTTGGTCAAGTTTCTCCGCAAATGCTGCGTGAAGTGGAAAGAAACTTTGAACGGCGCACACTGGAGCCAAATAGTCAATTTATGCCCAAAATTGCCTAATGCGAAATCTTAATTTTGGTATTTCCGAGAATTAAAATCAGTAGTGGACTTATAGCGCCATCTACCTGCGAAAGGAATTTTCCGTAGCGCACGCGGTCGTATCGCTATCGTCAGTTAAAAGTTGACGTTCTTCAAGTGTGCTTCTCTGTGTGCATAATAATTAGTTGTTTTCTGTGTTTTTTAAACTTTATTACCAGTGAATCCAAGTTATTGAAAGGGTTTAAATAGGATGGAGTGTACCCCTTCAGGTATGTAGTTTTTATTTTTGATAAGAAAAAAATTTCACACTACATTGATTATGAGTTAGCTAATATAAACGCAAATGGAGCAAAAAAATAAGCTTTTTTTTCATATATCTTCTATTCAGCTAAACCAAAAGTTACATATCTCACCATATCCCGTAAAAATATATATCTAGGAATTTTGTCTGATTAATTGGCTTTAAATTCATGCAAAAAAAAATTTGCTCCAAATTGCACCCCTTGCAAGAAATAAATATTAGATACGTAACGTACGTAAAAATTTGTATGTAATTTGTATTTTTACATACCTTCAAATTCCATTTCCATAAAGCCGGTAGCTAAACAATATATACCTGAATTATTTCATTGGACGACTACCTGCTTGGGGTTGCAATGTACACATTAAACAGGGACATGTCATAAAAATATTCGATTTTTGAATATGCCGCCCTCTAATAAATTTATTTCTCGATAATATAGATACGAGCTTGTTATGTGTGTCATATTTACATTTTAAACTTCAAATTCATGTTTTGAGTTAAAGACAGGGTATCATACTTACTTAAAATTTAGGTACGTGCCTCAGTTTTATATGCACACAAGTCTACAGGGTCATTGATTATAAATGGACCCCCACCTTTAACTTTTTTATTTTACATCCTAGAAAAAAAATTAAGTATGAAAGTTGTAGGCTTTAATGTGTAGTTTTTTTCAGCATATATTTTTGTATATACAGGGTGACAGATAATTAGGAGACAGACTAAAGTTATATTTTTTTAGATGGAACACCCTGTATATTATTACATTTGCGGATTTTCCCGGTGATTTTAAAAAGCGTTTATTAAGCATATCCTATAACTAACTTCAACCGTTTCTAAGATATTTACAATTGAAAATCGCTAAATGGACCCCTTTTATCTTTTTTTTTTTTATTTTACTTGTTAGAAAAAAAATTATATAAAACTTGTAGGGTTTAAACTAATTTTTTTAAATTATATTTTTTAATACAGGGTGGTCCCAAAATGGGTGGCAACTAAAAGTTGCATTTTTTAAAATGAGATACCCTGTATATTATATTTTTATATTGTAGAGCTATTTTTTCTGATTATAAATATACTAAGTTTGATGTACATATCTATCTTTAAAGATGACAGAGAAAAATGCGAAAAACTAAATTATTTATTATTAATTACATTGTCACTAAGGTGGCTGTGAATGATGCCGCGCATTTTTTTTTAAATTTGATTTGATCTTGTTTGTCATTAGCGTACCTAGTTTGACAGAATAGAAGAAATATATGAGTTAAATCAGTTTTATTCACTATTATTAACTAACGAATAAGCAACTAAAAAAACATATTTTAATATACCGTACTAAACTGAAAACTGTTCTACATGGCCTCCATTTAGTTCTATACATTTCCTGCATATTCTTACTTCCATTTATAATCAATGACCCTGTACGTAAATAATTTTTCTGTGTTTTGAGACTTTTATTTATAGATATTATTTTGCTTACAGGCTCTTCGACTGAGCAGTTACTCTACACCCGGAAAGATGTTTATTTAATAATTAAAGATCTCATAAAAAAGAACTCTCCGAAATTTTAAACCATTTAGAGGTAACTTTGTCACAAACAAGCGGCCATTCTGTTCAAATACCTCAGGACATGAGGCAGTCCTTTTCAAGGCTATTTTCCAAAATGAGAGAACTATTATATGAAGATTGTAAAAGAGTGGAAAAACGGTTTTTTAAAAACATGAATCCTGGCTTAATGCATACGTGTCCTTTCCATTAAGTGAAATTCCAAAGATTTCTACAGGATCTACTGGCAGACCTGCAAAAGATTTTGAAAGCTCTAGTGAAAAATCTAAACGCAGAAAGACTTTGGAATTACGTTCCACATTTAGCCCTAAAGAGCTAGCCTTTGCAACACAAATGAGTTTTCGTGCATCTGGTGAACTAGAAGCTTCAAAGATAGTAAAAGAGGTAGCTTTTACTACACCGACAAGAGCTTCGAAATATAGAAAGGCATATAGTGTACAAACGGAAAATACGTTGTCAAATGAAGCTGCACTTTCAGTTTTGGTAGAACTGAATCTTTCAAGAGATCAGTACCACGGCCTTAGACAAATAAGCAGGCAAAACCATTGTAAGCTATTCCCATCATACAAACATGTTCTAGCAGCTAAAAAATGTATTATCCACCTCGTGACACTATGACTGTAACAGAAAGTACAGCAGTAGTACAGGTGCAGTCATTATTAAACCACACTGCTCAACGCATTATATTAGTTGAACAAAAACAAATTGACATTTTAGATGGAGACGTTCTTAATATGGAATTAATTTGTAAATGGGGCTGCGATGGTAGTTCAGGACACGCAGAGTATAAACAAACATTTGTTGGAGCAAATCTTTCAGATGCAAGCATTTTTTTTACCTCTGTTGTACCACTGCAACTGATTTATTGTAATGAGTTGGGACAAACGGTAGTTGTCTGGCAAAATCCAAGACCCTCTTCGCCCAGATTTTGTCGACCTTTGAAGCTGCAATATAGTCGCGAAGATACAGAGACTACGAAAATTGAAGTGAAATAGATAGAAGACCAAATAAAATTACTTAACCCATTTAATACAAAATTGGAAAACAAAAATATAAATGTTACTTTTCAAATGATTTTAACTATGATTGATGGAAAGGTGTGTACTGCGATAACCGAAACTTCATCATCTCAACGTTGTTATTTGTGTGGAGCTACAAGTAAAAATTTTAATAATATAGATGACCTAATTGAAAAGATGTAAAATCAGAAAATATCAGATTTGGATTGTCCACCCTACACGCGTGGATTCGGTTTTTGAAACATGCTTACATTTATCGTACAAGCTAACAATAAAGAAATGGCAAGCACGAAGCAAAGAAGAAAAAGAGTCTGTAGAGCAAAGAAAACGACTCATTCAGGAACAGTTTAGTGCACGTATGGGCTTAAAAGTAGATAGACCCAAACAGCACTTTGGAAGCTCAAACGATGGAAATACAGCCCGTCGATTTTTCCAAGATTCGACTACTTCTTCCGAAATAACAGGAATTGACGAGCAACTTATAAAACGTTTCTATATAATTTTACAAACAATGTCTAGCGGTCATGAAATTGAAACCGCAAAATTTGGTGAATATACCATTGAAACTGCAAGAATGTTTGTTCGACTATACCAATGGTATTATATGCCAACAAGTGTGCACAAAATTCTTATACACGGACCTCAGGTAATTTCTGAAGCATTGCTTCCTATTGGACAGCTTTCCGAAGAAGCACAAGAGGCCCGGAACAAAGATATTAAAAGATATCGAGAAGACTTTTCCAGAAAACATTCCAGAGAAAAACAATGGAAGATCTATTTAATAGACTTCTTGTAACATCAGATCCATGCATATCCAGCATAAGAAAACTTACAAAAAAAAGGTATCATCATTGGATCCTGAAGCTGTACAACTTTTGAAATCTTCACTCGAAGAATCTAATTCTGAAGACATATCTGATGTCGACTTTGAAATATATTCTGAATCAGAAATTACAGAAAGCGACTTGAATTAATTGTGTATATAAAATGTAAGCAAATTATTTAGTTAGATTGGGTTATTTTCTTAGATGTATTTTGCAATACTTAATCTATGTTTAAAATTTAAATTAAGTTTTACATTAAAGGTTTTTCTATCGTAAACTTTTTTATTCGATATTTATAGATTAAATATTTTGACACGCCGCGCCGCCATATTGGATCTGCTATTTTGCTTTTGAGAAACATATATCATTTATGAAATTCTTAACCGCAAATATAAGCTACTGTTACATTCAAATTACATTTAGTTTATTAGTTTTTTTATCAATTTAAAAATTTCAATATTTGGTTCCGCCATATTGGATCCGCCATTTTTTAAAACACATTTTTAGGCATAATATTTCATTATCGACCCTAAAAGCTTTTATTTGTAAATTTTTGTAAAAATCTAGTACGAATTAGAGTTTTGGGCATAAATTTACTATTTGGCCCCAGTGTGCGGCGTGTTAATTTATGCTTAGACCAGAACGAAAGGCATTTTGAACATTTATTTTAGTTAGGGCGATATGTGTAAGTTACACAAAAATAGGGACAGATAGAGACTTTGGATCTATTACCAAAATTGTTTACTTACTAAAGCTTTATTAGACTAAAAAATAATATACAGGGTGTTCCATTTAAAAAACCGAGAAAAAACCGATTGAATTTTTGACTATTGGGAGGGTGTTTTGAGCACCCTGTATGTTGAAATTAGCCTAAACTTATAAAAGGGTTTCTTTTGACCCTCCTCAATTAGATTTAACCCTTTTTTGGAGACAGCAACCTCTTCATCGACATGGGGAATTTTTTTCTTGTAACGAAGTTTTTTCATATTTTTTAAGAAAATTTAATTTTCTCTAAAACTAATAATTTAATAAGTCTAATATTGTACACATGTATAGACAAACATAAAGGACTCCCAAATATGTAAAAATATTTGGAGTGTTCCATTTAAAAAATTGATCAAATTCTAGTAGGGCAAATTTGAGTACCCTATATATAAACAAAATATTTTCCAAAAATAGACTTTTATCTCTTATTCATAAAACACTTTAAACGAAATTTCTAACTTTCATATTTTAGACGATATAGAAGTCCGACGCACTAATGAAGCACCCTGTATATTTGTTTATGTTATGTTGTTATATTGTGTCTTGTTTAAACTTTAACAATTAGACGAGGTGTAAGCTCATGAATTATTTTTTTCATTAAATCCATGCAATCTAAAATACGCTTAATTCCAACTTTTGCTAATTCAAATGGATTAATAATATTATATATTATCCCGCTAACTCTTTCCCTTTTACACGCAAATTTTGTCACTGTCATTTCTTCTCTATATTTTTTATACAAAATAGAAAAAGCTAGATACATTTTAATCAGGCAAAAGTTAAACTATTAAAATCAGGAAATTTAAAGGACTTGGACTGATTAAAATATGAGTGAATAAATGGAACATATATGAAACATAAGTTTAAAAAAAAACACATATGTTTTTAAGAAATGCCAAATGCATTTTTCTATAAAGGGTGCATTTCTCCACAAGAACCTAACATTTTCAGGACCTGTAGTCTATTAGTTTTCCACTGCCAAAGATTTACGAACTATTTAGAAAGAAAAATACAGAGTACAAACAAGAAATAAAAGGAAATTTCTTTCCTGCCTATTACCTCGGGATGGACAAAACTAGAGAACTAACCATATCTAGAATTACAACAATTCTTTCGTTTGGCGCAATATATTGCAACTAATTTAATTACAATATATTTTTGTTTTAATTTTCATGAATAGTAAATATATAAGCTAAAAACAAACAGACAACCCATACAAACAAATAAACAATAAAAGACTTTTTGGTTCATATGCGGTATTCTCAAGAATTTGTCAAAAAATTGGTTGTAATAAAGATAGGCACAACATAAAACACTTCTACATCCTAAAAGTTTTGAAGTTAAAAATTGTACCTATTATTATTATAAGCGTTTAATAAATAAGTAATGTTCTTGAGCCTTAAAATAAACCATAATAGTTTTAAATTTTTGGGCATAGAGGCTCCTTAATTACAAAGAAAAACATAATTAAATAACCTGGTAAAAACGACTACTTAGCTGGTTACTTTAAAATTACGAAGTCTTCAAATAAATGGATAACCCCGGGTCACAATACATGTTACCGTCTTCATTGTGACCCGGGCTCTTCCTACTTGGAATGTTTACATGCAGGCATTCTTTGTCCAATCTCTACTTTTCTTTGTTTGGTAAATATTAATTTATTTATCATTTTTAATATGCCCTAAGAACTGAAAACAAAAATCAATAAAAAGTTCGTTACTTTAATATATTAAAAAATAACAAACATTTACCGAAAACCATTTAACATAGAAATGGAAATGGAAACACCTTGCTTCTAGATTCGTACTACATCGCGCAGCTGCACCACGTCACGATCCACGTTGCAAACAAAAATCTGGCAATAAGTAAAAGAAGTTACAGTGGCGTACCTACAAGTATGGGGGCCTGGAGCAAAAATGTAAGTGGGATCCCTTATTCTGTTTGACAACCAGAAAAAAGGTCCTGAACGCAGCTGGGCGTAATTGTAAGTAGGGCCCTTATTATTTTTAAGAACCAACGTACGTACTTTTTGTGCAAAAAATATTTTGGCAAAAAAGGCTCTTTTTCCTTTTAAGGGCCCCTCATTTCCGGGAGCTCGGGGAAGCCTGCCTCCCCCCTCCTTGGTACGCTAGTGAGAAGTTAGACTTCAATTTTTAAATGGTAAGCATCTCCGCCGTATTCAGATGATTACTGACAGTATTTTAGTCGTTAATTTACCGTCAAGCTCACGATGGGGATAACTATTGAGCGACATCGTGTATCAGGCTCACGACGTGGTACGGTTCCACGATGTGGTACAAATCAAAAAGCGACTTTAAATTAGTTAATAAATATTGCTAGAAAGTTATTACCTTTGGATACAAAAAACTAAACAAAGTGTAAGTATTCAATTTATAATCCAATTTAAATGAATAACTTGCAGAATGTATTAAAATCCCTATTTTATTTCCAAACAATAAAAGGTGTCTAAAAAGCATTTACGTAAGCTAGTTTTCTAAGACAATGCTTGTCTTTATCATGAACTTTCATTTCAGAGCTTGGTAAAATTAGAGAAAATTGTAGGCAAAAGCAACTTAAAGGCAACATTGTTAAACTTAAATTACGTTAAACGTATTAAATGTACGTGTAATAGATTTTTAAACATTTTATTGACATTTTTAAACAAAATATATCTTGCATGTAAAGATATATGGTGTGTCCAAAATTAGTAGGAAATGTATTGGGATCTTAGAAACTAAAATGGATAGAAATATACCTAAATTAAAAAAGTGGTTATTTCATTGGTAATTAAATTCTGTATTATGACTGCTTAATTTTGTTTTGTTATAATTTTTTTAGTTCTCTAAAAACAGTATTAAGGCAAAGTTTTAAAAACAATACATCTTTATATTACTTTGACCTTTCGGGTCATCAATAACTTAAAATATATTTTTCCATACATCGGTCTTCTCTATACTGATCTGCATGGATTGGCAATGGTTACAACTGCGCGAAATAAAAGTTACAATACATAGGCGTCTACCCTCATCACCGAAGGTAGACGCGCGTGCGCCAAACGAACGAACGGGCAGAATTTATTAATGCTTTCTGGCTTTTCCGTTCGGAACACGGTAAGGGACGGTAAGATAGGGTAAAGATACACGGAACATGCACTGGTTTTACTAATGAAAACGTGCTTTGATTGTTTAATATGGAGGGTGTCCAGTAACTCTAAGGACAAACGTAGGGAAATGATTCTACAATGAAAAACTTTATATAAACACATGAAACCGGGTGTTAAAGTTGTAAAAAAGTTTTTTTTAAATATCCTTAATATCCTGTCCCAATTTTGTTTTAATTTGTCAATGTTATTTATGAAATTAAGGTGGTGATCAGATACTTATTTAATTACATTTAATACGTCCAGTGGCGTCTCAAGCGGCAAGCAAAGAAATATTTTAACCAAAAAACGGTACGCTCCTTACTGTGAAAATGTGTCTAAAATTTGTTCGTGCTTATTTAGATTAAGAAAATAAAAATTTGGTTTATATGTCACCTTAATGTTTTTTTCACTTAATTGCATATTTTAAAACTATAAAAAAGCATTGCATTTTCTTTTAAAAATTTAAACTAAATTTTTTGTAAGCACTTGTATGTAACTACAACAATAACTACTTATTTAACTAAGGTTTTTATCAAAAACCCATTAATACAAACTTTTATTTAAATATTCAAAACGTGTCAAAAATTATTAAAATAAATTAAAAATATTTTTTTTACTTTAACACCCTGTATCTTTCTTATTATAAACTTTTGAATATAGGTATGTATGGTTAAATCTTAATATTTTAGCATAAGAAATATTTGGTTCTTCTGTGTACCATTAATTAGCGGACACCCTGTATATCCAACCAAGCTATGGTTTGTTTTACAATTTATCCAATTTACAGTATTTTAGGTTTTATTGTAATTTTCAAAAACAAATATATCTCCTGAACAGTTTGTGCTAAAAATATGGAAGACTTCTAAATTTATGCTGCTATCATATAAAATTTTCAAAGCCAAGTAGAGAACAGCGAAAAACACTCCACTTTGTTGTGGGGAAAAGTTTTTCAGTATATGCGAAAAATATTAGGATGTTGTTTTGATATAGAGTTTATTGATCTATGCACGGTTTCAAAACAATGTCAATGCCACCACTCCCACGGTTTTTGTTTTTATAAGATGGTAAGAGCAGGCGATTAAAGTTGCAAAAAAATATAATTTGGTATTTTTAAAGTAGTTTATAAAAAAACATTTTTACATTTATAAAACGAATTGTTTTTTACTCTGAACTGAATATAATTTTGAGGAAGTTGGTAATTTTTTGAATGACTAAATTGTATAACTGACATTAATAAAAGAAGCAATAAAGAGTGTCATTTTGTTAAATTGCTATTAAAGAATTAAAATAAATACGCAATAATATATTGTCCGTGGTTGACAGTACCTTATAAAAAAATTGTTAAGTAAATATTTTTTTGCATCTTTTATAGAATCTTATTTTTTTCAGGATTAAACATAGGTTAAGCCCAAGGGCTCCACAGAATGAGTAGTCAGGATGAGACTGCCAGCCTACTAGTGGGCCAGCCCTCCTTGACAAGCGCATCGTCTCCAGCAAACTGCTCAAAACCGGTATTAATGCGGCAAGAATGTACCACGTTTTTAGTTTCCTCACAACATCCTCAGCTTTCCGTGTTTTCTGACAGTGAGGAAGACGGATCATTGTGTTTAGAAGAAAATAGCACCAGATCGGTACCTGATATTGAGTTACATTGTAGGTAAGTACACCTATCCAATTTTTCATAAAAAGTAAACATATTAAATATTTTTTCTTTTTTATTAAGTTATTTATTGTTTAAAATACAAATTTAGGTTTATTTTTTAAATAAATAGGCCACCTTTTTACAGAAATAGCCCAAAATAAATAGAAGCAAAAAAATTTCTTTACCTTTAAAATATACAAGGTGTTTCTAAAATAATTTAAAAATTTAAGGAGGTGATTTTCCACCAAAAAATAAAAAAACTTCCTATGAACATATGTTCTAAACGTCTTAGTTTTTGAACTATGGGAAGTTTTTGTTAAAAATATGTACGCCACTGCATTTTTTAAAAATAAAACTCCTTTTTAAATCCCTATTTAGTTTAAAACAAATTTGGTCTCATGACTTTATTTGTTTGATGTACAGTTTTCGCGTAAATAAATAAAAACCATTTCTTGGCATGGTCAAATTTCTATCTAATTAAATAATAAATAACAAAGAATAATTTTTAATGTAGAATTTTATATTAGGAATACAAACAGACCATGCCAAAAAATGGTTTTTATTTATTTACGCGAAAACCGTACATCAAACAAAAAAATCAAGAAATCAAATTTGTTCTAAAATAAATGGAGATTTAAAAAAATATATTTTAGAAAAAAGCAGTGGCGTACAATTTTTTTATATTTACCCTAAAAAAGCTTACTAAAACAAAAAGTCGTTTTACTAAATCAGTCCAGATGTCTTAAAAACTAAGAATGCTCAAAATAGTTTTAAAATGGTAAGAATATTTTTAAACTAATAGTCAGTATAAAAAAACACCATTAAAAAATTTAAAATATTATTTAACGTTATTACGAAAAAATAGATCAAAAAATAATTCACTAATCATCGAATATTCTATAAAGAATTGACTATATTTTACAAACCATTGGTGTAAAAGAAAAAATTAAAGTTTAAACCAGACCTATCAAAATAATATGTTAAAAAATATGTTTTAAAATCTGTTAAAATTATAAAGTACTCAAACTTTGCAACAAAAAAGTTTAAGATATCAATATTGTACTATGCTTGGATATGACAAGTATAAATTGTTACATGGTAGCACCCTTAAATAACAGTAGTGTATAGTTATGGAGATAATATGTAGAATAATCTAGGGAATTATGATTGTTTTTAGAATTGTAAAAAATAGGTAAAATAGGTATATAAAAGCTGAAGTAAGTTACAGTTAGTTGATTTAAGTAATATATTTAAGATCGTAAAAAAGTAAAGTGTACGTTATAGTTGTGTTACAGTGATTTAAATAAAATTTTTTAGTATTGTCCAGTGTTTAAGTTTAAATCTACGTAGCGAAAAGCTAAAGAAAACAGTAACATTTGCTGTCAAAAGTGGGATATACAGTAAAAAAATGGACATTGTGACTTTGTGGATATTAGTGTAAAGACTAAAAAGCTGATTGTAACTGATTTCTAAGAGTTTGAGAAAATTCTAAAAAGTTTTTTTTTCAATATTTAAAGAATATCGGATTACTATACTGGTATTTTGTGGACGATCGTATTACCGAATTTTTAACAGTGTTTCAGAATATTTTACTTCGAAACTAAAAACAACATCTAAACTTTTTTCTTTAGGATACTACTGGTAAGAAGACTTTTTCGAAAGAGTTTTGCTAAAATTCTAGAACGGTTCATTTCGTTATTTTTTAAGATATTCGAATTTTACCATTACTAGTGCATTGTGGACTGGAACAAGTGTTCCCAATTTTTCAACGAAATTCCAGAATATTCTATTTTGAAACTAAGCCAGATATTTGAATTTTGATTTTGTCATTGTATTTAAAGTTTATATTTTGCAAGAAAGCAATAAATATATGCCAATAATAAAAAAAAGACTTAAATGAAAAAACAAGTTAAGAAATTGAAAATACAAATAAATAAGCTACAAACTGAACAGAATTGACTTGAACAGATCCTGGCTGGCAGATCAAGAAAATACAAGACAAAATGAAGCAGCTAGGAGACAAAAAAACACAAAATGAAGAAGCTAGAAGACAAAAAAATAAGACGAAGAGGCTAGGAGACAAAAGGAAAAACAAGAATTACAAAACCTACTTTAACAATTTCTTTATAAGCGCTTTAAAAAAACCCGTATACCAAAATTGGTCAAAATCGCAGTTGGCGCCACATTTTAAACCATTTACTTAAGCCAGTAAAAGGACATGTTTTTTCCAAAATAAACTTTTATTACCCCTTTTAGATTATTTTTTCTCCTAAGTAACCAAAAATTTAACTTTTAAATTTTAAATTATTTTTATCAATTATAAAACACGCCATCCTTGTTTATCCATCCATCCTTTTTAGTCAGTTGTTGGCACCGATAGCGAGAAAAAAGATAGTAGCATTTAATTCTGTGTGGACTACCGTAAACTTAACGACGTGACTGAAAAAGGCTGCTACCCCTTGCAGAGAATTAATAACACATTGTCAACTTTATCCGGATCTAAATGGTTTTTCACCTTAAATTTTAAGAGTAGATACCGGTAAGTGGGGTTTTACAAAGATAACAAAGAGAAAACTGCCTTTACCACCGGCACGGGTTTATATCAATTTAAAAGTATACCTTTCGAATTATTCAATACTACTGCCATGTTTGTAAGAGTCATGAACATTTGTTTAAATAGTACTAATTGCTAATGGGACCTTTTTTGAAGATCACTTGAAAAATCGTAAAGACATTTTTGACCGATTTAGATATGCTAATTTACAACAAAATCCCAAGAAATGTTGTCAATTTTAAAAGAAGGTGGACATCTTAGGACATGTGGTTTCATAAAAAGGCATCGAAATTGACCAAAGACAAACTGACACTATAAGAGACTGGCCTAGACCTTACGACAAACACAAACTTAAAAGTTTTTAGAATTAATTACATCTCGACTACATAAACTAACTAAAGAGAAATATGTGGCCGACCAGACTTAAGAGTGTGAATCAGCTAGCAGAAGCTAAAAGAAGTATTATGTTTCAGCCCAATATTACCTTATTAACAACAAAAGGAATGTTTATGTTGGATACCAACGCAAGTAATAGTGGTATTGAAGCTGTCGTATCACAAACACAAGATAATCAAGAAGTTGTTATAGTGTATTATAGTCAAGTTTCGTCTAAACCTGAATAAAATTACTATGTTACAAAAAGAACTACTTGCTATTGTAAAGGCTATCGATTATTTTCACAAAAATTTATACAAAAGAAAATTTATAATAAGGCCAGCTAATGCTGCATTGAAAATAAAAAATCAAGAATGTCAGTGAGCAATTGAGCAAACATTGTTCAAAAAAGGGGTTATTATTTATTTACACAAGAACCGTATGTCAAATAAAATAGGAAAAAAATCAACTTTTTTTTAAACTAAACAAGCAATTTAAAAATTATTTGTAACTTTTAAAAATGCAGCTTCGTACCATATTTTTTTCTTAAGAAATATATACCTTAAACCCTTCGACGACACTGGTAAAAATGTAATTAATTGCATAAAAGACTTCTCCTAATTTTTTTTTAATTTAAATTAAATAATAAGATTATTTTATTAAAAAAAACTTTATAATCCTCAAAGTCTAAAAATAATATCCTACAGAGTCCTTATTCAGTGGCGTCTCAAGTGGCACCTGAACGAATATTAAAAAAAAATGTACGCCACTTTTGTACTATGTTCATGTTTTCTTCGGTTTAAGAAAATAGAAATACATTTGTTTTGCCATTTGATCTTTTTTGTCTAAATTAGTAAAAATATAAAATTAAATTTACCCAATTGCACGTATCTGGATACCCAAAAAAACATTGGAAAATTTTGAAAAACACCTGATTTAGTAAAGTTGTTAGTTTAGATGTTATTGTTATTATTTTACCATCGGAATATGCAATTAGTCTAACATCCGAATAGGAAGTGACCTTTAGCAATTTGTTGTAGTTCAATTTTTTAAATCTTTTTTTTTTCAAAACAAAGACACCGCCACTGGGTTGCCATAAAAATTGTGGTGAAATCTCTGATTAATTAACACAAGCACCTTAACATTCTGGAGTCAGCCTGTATTAGAGTATATTTTTAATTTGCGGTTTTATATTCTGCAAAAAGCGTTAAATTTTTACCATAATTAGGAAACACCCCGTATACACTCCGGATGATCGAAGCGAAATAACTGCACAGTTATTTCTCTCCAGTCGACCGAAGGTGATTTTCGATTTTGCTCAGGGCGCCTAAAAAGGTTTAAAAAAACTGTACAGGTTTTCCCACATACACACTAAGGTCTACCTGCGCAGTTAAAACTGTACAGGTATATATGTAAAGTCGCCCGAAGTGTGTGTGCCCGGCATTATAAAACGTAGACCCAAGGTTCCCAAACAGCGCTCTGACTTACCCCTCCAAACAACTAAATTAAAAGTGAGAAGTTCCTTTTACATGCGAAAAGCAATGTAGCAATACTGGTTGATGTTTCATTTCTTTCCTACTTACATATTTCTAATAAGTATCTCTCCGTTGCACAGAAATCCTATACCTAAATCAATGTTACCCAATTTTTATACTTATTATTAAAAATCTTTTGGGACCCTATTCTTTATCGTTTTTTGACAAATGGATTTTTACACCAGTATGGTTTGGCTAGGTTAAACTAGAAAAAAAACGTATTGATATTTGGTAATACCAAAATATTTAAAAAAATGTAGGCCATTTTTTATGCGCATTATTAAATAAATAATAATTTATTTATGTTTATTTAACAATACTATTTATTGCAAAAATTAAAAATTATGTTTCGTAAACTAAAAACCCTCTTAAAGTCAAACTTTAGTCGATCATTGACGTGCCGTACTTATTTATAATTACTACCAAACAAATGGCCAATGATAAACAAACTTACACCGGCCAAACTGTTTCTCAATACTCAGAAAGTATTTTTTCCACGACCGTAAAAAAACTCAGTTTTTTAATCGTTAACATGAAGGTAAAGTACTCTATTCTTGTACACTACATAAAGTGTAAAAAAGTAACTTTTTTAACACTTCGAAGCTTTTTACACTTTGAATTAGTGTTTTGTTTCCATGCCTACTACAATAAGCCTCAATATCAATTTATGCAATTTAACAGTAAACGCGACATCAACTGAACCAAACGGTCAAGTTACCTTAGATTTTGTCACTATTTCTTTTGGTTCATGTGTCACTAGTCTTAAAATTTTTCACAGTTTGCGTATAAATTTAATAGAAATTATTAAAAATTATTAGTAATAATGAGTTTGGATAACTAAGAAATTAAAAGAAATTTATACTGTTTTAGTATTATTTCTACAAAAGTAATTACATACAATTTTTAAAATTAAAAAATGGCATAGTTATGAAGAGGATAATTGTGTGATAAAATAAGAAGGCTACAATTTTTTGTTGCAATATAATGACTGTGCTGCAAAAATTAAAATTAATAAGTTTAAATAAATAAAACATGTATAAACTGCTAATTTGGGAAATATTTATACGGTCGTAGAAAAATATAGTATGTAACACATACATAAAGTGTCTTTTTTCACTCATGGCATTGCCACACTCGCCTAACGGCTCGTGCTGTCAAACTTCCCATTCGTAAAAAAGTATCACTTTATGTACTTGTTATATAAGTTACTATTTTCTGCTTACTTACGCTCTACGCTACTTCTGCTTTGCCCGCAAAAACATATACAATCTCAAAAGAAAAATGCATTTAGGTCACGTGTAAATAAGTCTTTACACGTGATTTTATCGAGAAATTGAAGCTTAAAATCTGACCTTATAAATAATGAAAATATTTTCGTTAAGAAATGTCTGCATTTCGTCGTTTTATTATACAGATGGCACATAAAAAAATACTTTAAGTTTTGTAGGCCAAATTACCTTTTTCATGCAATAAGCACATCGTTTTATTTACAGTTATTTTCAAAATTATGCTGAAAATTGAAAATTCTTTGTCATGTTATAACGCTGTTTATTCTTTAAGAAAAACATTAAATTTTTTTTTTTCAAATACCGATGTTACTTATGTATTACCTAAAATAAAACTCATGTAGAAGTATAAAAGTCCTTTTTATACTTTATTTTTCGCTTTTTTTCACAAAAGCTGTTTATCAATTTAAGCGTCGCGGAGTGATGCCTCCATATTCAAAACCAACAAGATCGCAATTTTCGTCAAAATTAAAAATCCCTAAAGTGAGATATTTGTTTTGTCATACTAAAGAACGGTACAAGGCTTAATTTCTTAAATGTGACATACAGATTTGCTCGCAAAGAGAGTTTTTTTAATTACCTGATATTTTATATTTTTGGTACCTTTTCCTTTCCATTCTAACTTTTTGTTATAGGTTATATACAAAATAGCCATTTGAAAACGAAACAGAGCTAATTTTAAGCGGGTCATTTAAAGAAAACACTAGGACCCGTTAATATTTGATTTTAGGGGAAAACACTTTTTGCCACTTTCAACCCCTGAACTGCAACCGTCTAGCAAGGGTAAGACTCAACCCTAAAATCTTTAATGAAAAGAGGGGTCAAGTGACAATTATTTTAAAGATCTCTTGGTTCTGAATACAACTGCCAAGTTTGAAGTCTTTGTTATTATTTTTGTTGATATGACAGCTTGTCAAAATTTTAAGTTTTATATTTGTTTAATATATTAATAAAAAACCTGTAACACCAAGCGACATTTAACTAACTAAGGGAATATGATAAGTGTTAAACGATCTTTAAAATGATATATTTGTTGAGGGTGTAACTTACCCTAAAAATTTAAGGGTAAATGACACCCTCGGTAGAAAATTTATTGATTTCTAGTTTTAAAGATCGTTCAGGCCTAATTTTATCCTCTGACTTTAAAGTAGCTGGCTTTTACAGGTAATTCATTATTATACATTAAAAAATCAAAATCACAATTTTGACAAACTGTCATATGAACAGAAATAATTGCAGATAGTTTAAACTTGGAAGTTTTAATCAAGGTCAAGATACCTACTAAATGAGGTATCACTTGACCCCTCCTTCCAGATTTTGGGGGCGAGTTTTATCCCTGCTAGATGTTTGCAGTTTAGGGGGTAAAAAAGCAAAAACTTATTTCCTGTTTCGTCTTCAAATGCCCACCTTGTATAAAGGAGTAGCCTAGATGCAAAACTGGACAAATCTATTTTTGCTAAATTGAGAAACTGGCAAAATAACTGTTAATTACACAAAAGATATCAAAAATAAATTTAATTTTTTGGTGCTATCAAAAGGGGTACCTTATTTGTACACAAAATTTGATTTTTTTAAACATAATGTCATAAATTTAAAAAATATATTTTTTCCGATAGTCACCAAAATTTACAATTTGAATTTTTTCAGTTTTGAATCTAGGCTTCTCAATTATAAAATATAAAAATAGAAACATATTTTTTTTAATTTTGGAGATTGTTTTTTTTGGAAAATAGCAAATTCAGGACATTTTTAATAACGGTACCATTTTCCTATTTTCAAATACATTCAAAGTAACCTCGGTAGACAATTAGCTGATAGCGGATATTTGTACATTTTATTAATAAAATAAATTTTAATTATACAGGAAGTTGCGCAAACAGTGGTAAACTTAGAAAAATTAAAACCTTTAAAATTGCTTTAAACCTTTTAATACTTTTACATTTTTCTACGATTCCCTAATTTCTAAGTAAAGTAGTCTTTGCAATATTTTTATTTTATTTTTTTAGAAAATATTTGTTTTTAATAGGGCACCCTGTAGAGTCAAGTCACATTTTAAAAAATTAGGCCTTGTATATTCTAATAAAAATTGCTATTTCTAGGTGGTTTTGAACCGCATAACATCCATTGCCCCAGTGTGCGTCGCGTCACGTCACGTTGCCTCGGCTCGAACAACTTATATTTTACTAGCTTTTCAGAAGAGTAAAACACGTTTATTTGTTATTATTTGCGCTTTAAATTAAAATTTAAAAAACTTTTTAAATTAATTCGGTTTTTACTATTATCGTAAATACACCTCATCAAATTTTAAATGCATCTGGGGGTGTAGTTCTTAGCATTAAGAGGCTAATTTTAATCTTGTATTAATTTATAGGTCCAGTGGCGTAACAAAAATTTTTAAAGAAAATGTACGCGTTCTAAGTATATATATATATATATATATATATATATATATATATATATATATATATATATATATATATATATATATATATATATTTTTTAAATTAGGTAAATAAAATTACAACTTTTCTGTCTTCCAGTATTTTTTTTGTATTTGTTGCTTAGTTAAAAAAATGAAATTCATTAAATTGCATATTTCTAAACCACTTAATAAACATGGGAAATTGTTTCTTTTAAAAGCTATTTTATATATAATTTATTTCAAATAACGTAAAAATATAAACAAATACTAACTTAAATAATAATAACTTTTAACTTACTTTAGTAAAATGGGTGTTTTTAATTTTTTCTATGTTTCTTGGTCTTTTAGGACCTCTCGTAACTAAAAATTAAATTTTATGGCAAGTACCAGCTAGTTATTACAGAAAATATTAGCTTACTCTTTAACAAGTAGAATAAATACAAAAATGTATGGTTTTCAATACAATTATAAAAATCCGTATTAAATATTGAAATTTATTTGCTTCTCAGCTTGTTACAAGACAGTTTAAAAAAGATATAACAATATAAATGAAAATCGTACAATAAAACTGATGTATTTTTTTAATACAAACCATCGATATTTTATTAGACCTGAAAACAATAAAAACTTTTTTATGCTAATTATTTAACCTTTTAAGTAAACAGTGCATGTTTAAAACCAAGACCATCTTTAAATTTTATATCGGTTAATTGTTTTTATGAAAATTTAAGGGCTTTTTAGAATAAAATTTTAAATGCAAGAAAAAAAATCTATTAAGTTTGAGCTTCTAATAATAATTTGAAGTACTTACCATTTAAATTTTAAAAGTGCGCGGTTTTTTTTTATTTCTAATGCGTAGTCACTTTTAACTATATTGTAAACCGTTTTGATGGACTTAACGCCATATTTCACGCTCTTTAAAATTGCTTTTGTGATTTTTTTGTTACTTAAACTGGTTTGCCAGTAGAAGTCGCCAAAGTACAATTTTTAGAGTTGTAATTGTAATTGTTATTTTATAAATTTCTTGAGTAAATCGCTAAAAAAACGGTAACTCATAAAAAGTTTTTCCTCAACCAATATTTTATAAATCTGCAGCTATATCTTTTTAGGCTTAAAACGTAAAAATTATTATATTACCAATTGTGCTATTTAAATTGGTAATTAATTACATGTTTTCTTACGATTATAATTTTCTTGAAGTAAATATAATTTTTCGATTTAAAAAAACACTAAAGCAATGAAAAAGGGCGTAAACTATGCCGTAGGGTTCATTTAAAACAATTCCAAATATAATAAAAAGTGGCTAACTACTAATTTAATTTAAACAAAAACACTTTTTACGTGGATTAAAAAAAAACTAAAAATTTAAATGGTAAGTTTCTTAAAAATTATTATTAAATTATGCTTAAGAACCAAAAAACAAAAATTTTGTGGAAAGAAATTACTTGATGGTTAAGCAAAATGCTCTATAGTCTCGGCATTATTAAATATCAAATTCTCGAATTGTTACCAATGTTCAATCATGTGTTCTTAATAAAGGCAATTTAACAATGAGTATGTTATATTTGAGTATCCAAACTAGGTACACTAAAGACAATATCAGATGACCTATTATAGTTACTAGGCATATTAGAAAAACATTCATGTTTGTTGTCACGAGTTATCCAAATATACAGGGTGGTCAAACTTAAGTCAGCACAACTTCTTTATTATTGGAAATACGAAGTCGGTTAAATTATTGAAGTTGTAGTATTTTTTTCGGTAATTAATGTGCTGCCAACAGAAAATCCATCGAACATCGGGTTTTTTATTTATTTTAGAAAATGTACATTTTTTAAATAAAACGCTTTATATATTCTATCGCCAATGGAAAAACCTATGAAAGAGCTTTAAAAAAATCTATATGTGATTTATCCAATTTTTAATAGTTTTGGAAATATGCTCATCCTCAAGAATTTGATATTAAGTTGGCGTTTTTTATATAAATCACCCTGTATATTACATTATCATTAAATAGATATCTTAAAAAGCTTTAAAACTCCACAATATGTCTATCTCTTACAGTTTTGTAAATATGACTATCCAAATATGAAAATTATGTTAAATTTCCATAATATCTGAGTCAAGATATCTTAAGCCAGCCACTTAAAATCGACTATTGGATTTTAAGTACCTATTAATACCCCGGAACGGTTTTTACATTTTTTAATTCCTTAAAAACCTATTTGTGATTAAAAATTTCAAGTCTTATTTTTGTAAATTACAATATAGTGGCCGCCGAGGTATCCGAGATAATTGGGATATACATTTTACGACAACGGTTCTTGAGTTAACTAGGTTTAAAGTTGCCAAGACATAAATTCTAGAGTAATGAAGTAATATTGTTGCGACTAGTTTGCATAGGTAATTTAATAATTAGCACCTTGAGTTGTAATAATGGTTGTTTATAAATTGTCATCATTAACAGCTGTTGGTTATTTTATTTTTTCGCATAGCACACACAGCTGTCAATAAGGACGATTTACTCACAAACAATAAAATTGTTATTATAACTAAAGGTGGTAATTATTAACTTAATTTGCAAACTAGTCGCATCTAATTTCATTATTATGAAATTTATGTCTTGGCAACTTCAAACCCACATAATTCAAGAACCGTTAGAAATTCTGAGAAAAAAACAGAATTATTTTTGCTTAGAGTTAGTCATAGAATTCATATCCGAATCTCGGATACCTCGGCGGCAGTTAGTAACGAAATTACCGTACAGGTGCATGTCACTGATTTTTTACACGCATTTCAAGTTCAATTTTGAATTTACCAACCGCAAAATAATTCTAATCAATTTAGAAGTTGTGTATTTTTGCGAGGTTACGTAGTTTTGTTACAAGTTTTGTTATTCTTTTATTGAAACACAATAATTTGGCTTTGTTTATTTATAAATATAATTACCATAGGTTTTATTTAAAGCATGTTTGTTAAATTGTCTTTTTGAGTAAAATGACATACTGACATATGTTAATAAGGGTAAAATGACATACTATTGTAATGTGTTCGTTAAAGTAAAAACCTTTTTTATGGTTGGTAAATATAAGATAATATCGACACGTCAAGGTTGTTCAAAGTGGGCCCATTCTGAATGCGCTTAGTCTTCCCTAGAACGAAGATATTTTTCGTAAACTTTGTTATTATATAAAAAAATAGTCAAGATTATTTACATATCTTATCATATTATAAATGTTAAATGTTTTTAATGAAAATAGGTTTTAAATTTGTTTAATGTATATGTTTTTACTTTATTAAATCCCTGAAATTGTCTGTTAAAGATATATGCCATTTTAGCCCAGACTACTGTGTTATTTTATCTGACACCATGCCTAAAATGACATACTTTAGACATTATGAAAATAGTCGTTGTATTTTTGTATGGCACTTTACAATTTGTAATAATAAATCGCATTAATATTTTTTTAAAATATAGGCAAAAATTTTGTTAAAGGCCATTTTCCCCAAATATATTTTTTGCACTTTATCCAGATAAGAATAAGAAAGGTTCAAAAGATTAAATTTTCTTTAAGCCTAAAATATTATTGTAGTTAGGATATTTCTTCTTGCAGTGCTGCATTAGAATTAACCTAAACTATCCAGAACTAACCACTGTAAATAACTAATGTAATGGGTATAGGTAAAAAGATGACAACATTATTAAATTTATTGCATTTCTGGTGCATTAATAAGTAAATAATTTTAAAACTTTGAGTCCTTCTTTCACATCCCGGAATGCCTAAATGTGCAACTTAAAGCAGCATGATATAGCCTTTTGCTTCTTAGAATTATTAGTAATTTACCTACAACATCATGCAAATTGAAACGACTTTTATAGATTTGAAGTACATAAATTAAAAAAACTGGTTATTACCAATATTTGGTTCAAATATAAATAGGGAGCTTCAGTAAAAACGCTGCTGATAAAACAGAATTTAAAAGAGTATTTTCAAAATTTTACTGCTGGTTTTTCACTTTTGTTAAAAAGTTTTTAATTTTAAAGAGATTTTATTTAAAATTATATAAACTTTATATTTTTGTTAAGGTTAGTACAAATTTGTTATCATATTCAGCGATATTATGTTTTTATTGTGCAACTATATATTTCGTTAAATACTAAATTCAATAAAGACTTCGTAAAATAAATTATTTTGTAAGTGATTTATTTAATTTTATAATTATTATTAAATTTATTTCTTGTTTTACGTTTTTTAAATCTATAAAAAAAAATGTTTTTTTTAGATTTTACTTTATAACCCTTTTATGTACAAAATAATAAAAATAATTAAAGTTTTTAGAGACTTACAAAAAACCTTTTACGGTAATTTACTCAAAAATGTAATATTTTATCGCATAGTAAAATGAAGGATCTATAAAAACGGTAATAACACAAGTTTATGTTTTTGAAATGTAAAATAAAAAAAAATAAAACAGGACAATAATTATATTCCGTAGCATAAACATTTACAATGATATACTTATGTGTATATTAGCACAAATTAGCCAAAAATTATAATGTTTAGAAAAATTAAGCATGCTTTTGCTCTTTAAACTAACAGGATTTGCGTTGAGAAACATTCCTGGTCTTGTATAGAAACTACAAAAATGTGTATAATAGGCCAAAACTTTCTTTATTTTTATTAATTTAGCAGTAATAAATAAAAAAGGTGTTTGGATTTAATAAGAATTTAATATTTTAAATTGTAGGAATAAAACTTTATTTTAATTTTCGAAAATTATGTTTATTTTATTACTTTCCTATGTGCAATTAAAAGGGTAATTTTAAACCTTTATTTACCTAAATATAAAAAGTATATTAAAAATTAAAATTAAAAATTAGTTACATTAATCAATTTTAATCAGGATTTTTTTTAACTACAAAATGATGAAGGTACCTAAATATGGAATAGGTACCCTAAATATGAAATACTATAAATACCATTAAAAGTTAAACCTAACTAACCAGAAACCATTTGGAAACTTTAGTATAACATAGAAAACAACAAAAATTATTTGCAAAAATTACTGATCCAGGAGTCAGACTCTAATTCAGCGCAATTATTATGCGGCTACTATAGTACTAGATCACCTCATCATCTAAATCTGACTTCGGCTTAATTCTTTTTTTTTTGCTTTTTTCATTTTGATTTCTGGTCGTTTTCTTTTAATTTTTATTCTTTTCAAATTTATTTTCTCTTTTTCTTTTTGCTTTTTTTATGAGATTATTTTTGTAAGGTTATGATCTGATTATGGCTGCAACAGTTTTTTTTTATTTTTTGATAATCCACCAAGGCTAAAAGTCTATATACTAACGTGCATAGGTGTCTTAAGCGAGGTAAGAGGGATTTTGTTGACACAGGACTTAAATACTTGAAGATTTGGGGGAAAGACCTCCGCGGGCAGCAGGTTTCACAATTTAGAAACTCTAGGATTTAAAAACGAACAGGTTGAAAGTTTATGTTCTGTCCAGTTGGATCCTATAGGGATGCATACGTGCGGTACCACGAGTTTCTCTATTGGGAACCGCACCGTAAGTGCCGTGGAAGTACCTATAAAAAGCGATAAATCACCCACAGGCCAACGATGAGCGGGGAAAGGAAGCCTCGAAGGATCATTTATAAGGCAAACCAACTCCCCTTTTGTTTGGATTTTTTTCTTCTGTTTCTTTTTTTCCCTATTAGAAGCTTTTTAAATGATAAAGGAACCCTAATATGGAATAGTATATAATTGGTTACTATGATTTCTCCATATTTGGATTTTCAAACCACTTTAAACTAATGTTTATACTTAGGAAATTAATATAATCAAATTCCGTGAAAACCTACAATAGACCATCTGAATCATCTATTAAATTATAAAAAGAGTATTTGGTGCACGTTTTGTATAAAAATAAGTATTTTTTAATAGCTTAAAGAGTTATAAGAAATCGGAAAACAAAACGTTGCTACAGTGACGAAAGGGTCTGCTCTACTGGCATGTTACCACTTCTACTAGTAAATGGTTATAAAAAAAGAGACAAACTCTTTTTATTGCGTGTGTTAGTTTCGGTTTCGGTTCGGTTTTTAATCTTTTTTCATATTTGGTCATTTTCCTTTAAAATTAGGTTAATAACGAAAAACAAGTATGAACCCAAAAAAAAATGTTATATTACTTATAAAAATGTGAAAATTTTATGTAAAATTTCAGATATTGGATGCTTATTTGATTTAAAAGCATTTTTTATCTGACACTTTAATTAATTATAAAAAGTAAAGGTAGATTTTTTTTGGTCTCATTTTACAAACACAATTAAAAATTTTTATTTAATTAAATTTGGTTTTTTCAAAAGCAAAGACGTTTTCCATACACGACTTTTATAAACACAAAAATTTTAGGGTAATTTGTGTTATTGTAAAGTCCATCCGTGGACATACTCTATTTTATATGCCTTACTGTAGTCGAAATGAAATAGCCAGTAAAAAAGGACTATTTAGTAAAAATATGACCGTCTGTTGTGTCATACTATTAAAAGAGAATAAATATTTGGATTTTTTATTACCGACTTGTTGCTGTAACTTAATTTTTAAAAAATCGTACTCTATATTGGATTTTACCTTTTTTTAGCACAACCAACAAATACACTGCCTAACCGTTTATTGCGCAAAAAACACATTTTTAATAAATATGTATTTATATTTGGATGGGGTATTCTGTAGGTTATAAGGATCATGTGTGTACCTTAGGCAGAGCTCTACGTAATATACGAGCCGAAATTTTTTAAAATATTATGCAATCGAATGAATATTTAAAGAATAATGCTATTAAAATTTATTTACTGGAAATATATAAAATAAACAATGATTTTTAAAATACGTTTAATTAAAAACTTTAATAAAAGGGCCTGAAACTTGCCAAAACTGGACTATTATTAGTTTTGATATGCTTATTCTGGTGAGAGTAAGTGGGTATACATATAACCACTGGTTTATATAAAACTTTTTGGTGGGAAATTATTATCTCAAGACCTATAAAGGGCCAAAGTAACAGAAGTATGCAAATTTTTGTAAAATTTGGTGCAAAAATATAGACACAATTTAAAAGGAATATTTTATTCACGCAACCTACGATAAATGTAAATCAATATTTACATCTTAGAACACATGTTTAAATAAAAGAAAGTCTTATTTTAACCTTACAAATTGCCATTAAACTATTTTTAGTGAATTTTATAAGACCTAAGTATAAATGGAATGCCATATAACGAACATTTTATTAAGATCACATATATAATGACTGGCAGTAGCATGCTTAGATTCTTGTCCACGGTTTTTTTAATTATTATTTTAATGGCTTGCAAAATATTTAAATATTGTGTGTCCACGGATGGACTAATCTATACATGTAAAAATGTGTATTTCTAATATTTTGAAAATAGTTTTTCTTTATACAGATTTTAGCTTCATTTAAAATGCTAAAAGCTAATTAATCTCGCATTAGGATATATGAATCGGTCATTTGAGAAACAGCACATGTCATATTTTTTCGCCATTTGATATTATGCTGTTAATTCCATATTTAGGGATAAATACATCGAATCATACAGAAACATCACTTGTCTGATATTGCACAATTTTATTCTCCTATTTATATTTGATTCCGTTTAGTAACGACTGGAATCATTGAAACATGTGTGTGCTCTTTCTCAAGTATTATAAGTAGGCAGTTTTTTGTTTTGTTGTTTGTTATTGTAAAACATAGCGTCTACAAGTATTGAAAGTGATAATGCTTTTGATAAATTTAGCACAGAATAAGGAAAAAAAAGTTAGCAAGTCTGCAATGAGTAATAAAAAATGCTAGACTAAAGGTAAAGAATATATTAATTATAAAGGTGCTGTAGAATGTTGTAAATTTTAAAAACTAAAGAGATTTGCTGATTTTAAGTTAGTGGCCGAAGTTCTATAAAAAAACATTTTGTCCATTGAATCTCTTGGTAGAGATGCCAAAGGGCCCCAAAATGTACATTTCAAATTTTCGTACTTTACGCATTTTGAATATTCTTAAAATGAACCTGGGGTAGTTGAGGCGTTAAATTTAGACTGCCACTTCCAGCTGTACAACTTTCTACCCCTGTTCAACAACCAACTTATCTACAAAGGATAGGTTCCTATAATTTCAAAAAAACTTGATTATAAAGAGCCGCTTTTTTATACTTTCCAAAGAACACAACACTTTATACAAAGATAATTGAAGTAAATTCAACAAGAACTGAAAATGAAGACCATTAGTATTGTTTTTATATAGTAATGTTTTTTTATATTATTCAATATAAATATAACCCTATTTGCTAAGTTTTTCATATTCATTTCAGGAAACATCACAATAAGCGTATTTTCAAGCCGCCCTTATTTTTGCCAGCAATCGGGCAGGTTTTTAATGCTAATTATTTAAAAATATTTGCATCAGCTATCCTTTTAGTTTTCTTTTTTATTTTCTGTAAAATGGTTTTCATGGCATGTGCTCTTTCTCAAGTGACCAGATTGATATAGAATTGGTACAAATTAAAAAAAAATACTTTGAAAAATAAAAAAATCAGGTAAAAACATATATTTAAGACTACCTAATTAAAAAGCGTAAAAGAAGTATTTAAAAGTGTATAACATTTTTTTGCTATTGGTTATGGTTTCTTTAGAAAATTAAAGTTAATGTTACAAAAAAATATGTTGTTTTAATTAAATGATTTTTTTAAGAAAAGTAGCGTTAAAAAGAATCACCCCATAATATACAGGAAGATTTAGAATTATAAAAATGGTATCTGAAAAATAAAAAAATATCGGTTTTGAATATTTTTAAACCATTTATTAACTTAGGGTAAAAAAGTAAAAAAACTTTTACCTTCTGTTCTGTTATTTTTTGAGTTACTTCTTACATACACTTTAACTTTATTTGATATTGTATATACGTAAAAAGTAAAATTACATATTATTAAGAAAATAAAAAATATTTTGGTTTACACCAGAGCCGTATCCTCAGTGTAAATAGGCTTTTCGGCAGAAATGGGGTGTAAATAGAGCAATATTGGCTTTTATAGCCGTTTTGCCCCCTTTAGTAGAAATATAAATGTGGAAAGATTGAGATCTTTTTTTTTGTAGTTCTGTTTTAACGGTAAGGACCTTCTTTTTGCTCTGTATTTGTATTGGTAAATTCGCGAATAAAAGTGTGTATTTTAGGTTGTTCGTACTTTTTTTTGTGTGGATGTTTTTTTTTAATTTCTTGCTCCTACTCCTCAAAACCGATTTCTGCGTACGGGCCTGGTTTACACTTAATTTAAAATAAGAAAAAATGTATGGGTCTGTTTTGATTACATTTTTATGTTTTCTAATTTAGCATTTTTAAAAACAAATATTTTTACAATTGTTTTCATTTTTCAATATATTATTTTTGTGATTTTCAAACACCATGTATATTACAGAGCAATTTTAATTATAGCTTTTGTCATTTTAGACAAAGAAAATTTTTATAACAAATACCTTTTTTTTGAAAAATAAATAATAAAAAAATTTACAGGTAGAGCTTAATCCATCCAAGGACACACTATATGTTTGTAATATTTTGTTTATTAAATTTTAAATTGTCTGTGTAATTTAAAACCCCTTACCACACCTAAATATTTTAGACTAGATGTAAAAGGATGCAAGCAAAATTTATCATCGCACCCTACGCGGAACCGAAGTTCATCGAATGCCTTCCAACTGGCTCCGTACTCCTCTTCAATTACCTCCAGAGGAATTTTGGAGCGAAGAACCTCGACAACGCCAGCATCAACTCTAAAAATTGGGCGATCTGTATCACGAGAGAGCGTTCGATCTATTCACCATTGTACGTGCCCTTGTCTCAATGCTCCGGTAAGTTAATCTTAGGCCTATTTTGCACGTTGCATTTTTAACTAATCCTTTATATTTTAGTTTATATTACCTTTTTCTTTTTCACAGCTATACCGCTATACCCTAATGTACCTATATTAACCGCATAATATAATATATATTTGTTGTAGAAGGTCTTGTTTCCTTTGGATTTATGTTACCTTATTTTTAAAAACATATTTGTTGTTTTAAATATGTCCTTACCCTAGATCTCTATACAGTTATTTAGAATAATTCCACTTGACACCACTGCGATAAAAGCTAGAACTAGGATATTCAAGCAGGCGTTTTTTTTTTTTTTTTTTTAGTATAAAATTACTACGCTTAAGATCGGCCAGCAACACAATACATTGATAAACAACGTCTATACGCACACTTGAATATCCCTTTTCCAGAAAATAGGGTTACATGCATGCATGTAGTGTAACTTTAAAATACAAAACAATTACTTATATAAATGTATTAAAAAGCTATTTCTTTAATTTCCTTAACAAAAACTACGCTATTTTTCTTTTTAAAATTGAATAAGGAATGCATACTTTGTTTTGCTAGTATTAAATACTATTTTGCGATGCATCTAAGATTATTAAAACTCATCCTAATAATGTAGCGTACAAGCGATTACTTGTATGTTACTTATAAATTTACAAACGCCAAACAATAATTATACAAAAATTGTAAACTATCATTTTAATAGCGTATTTTTAAGGTTAAAAACAGAGAAACATAAATTAATGCCTCAAGCCACAGAACACGAGAGCTACTTAAAAAATGAAATATTTTGAACTGTGAACAAAAAAAAGGATAGACACGCAATTCTACAGGGGACTAGGGGGAGCGAGGGGAATACTTTTAATAACCAAAATTTTATATGTATGCTTTTTTTTAATTAACCTACTTCCTTAAGTTTGCAACAAAGGAACATCTTTGTTTATTTATAATTAAAAATGTAAAGCACTACACAGAAATAAAATGTTTAAACTCCTTAGTGCTTGTTATTTTCTTGCACTGCAGAGGTTGTATCTGTCGAGCACTGTCCGATCTGACAGGGCAGATTTTACACTAGCCAAATATTTTCCTTTAAAGCGTTTTAAATTGTTTGGTTCTCATTTATACGGTGTGGGCGATAACAAAAAACTTCAAAGATTTTTGAAAGATATCACAATGACGCATAAACTTAGTAGCCTATTGGCCATCATTACCTTTATCGACACTATGAAAATAAAGCGTACCTAGGTCTATATAACCAATTTCTTAAGAAACAAGCTTTGGCTAGTATGAAAATCTGCATCGCCAGATCGGACAGTGTTCGACTGATGAAAATACTAAGTAGTAGAGAGTTTTAACTCTTGCATTTCAGTATATTGATTTTTACTGCTTCCCAGGTAAAGAAAACAAAATCTGTTGCGTAAAATAATAAAAATAAAGGAAGAAAAAGTAAGGTAGTAGCGTGTTTTAATAGTGTTTTGACCCAAATAAATCGTTTTTCAATATTTTTAACGAATCTTAAATCATATTGTATACAGGGTGTTTCACAATTTAAGGGGTAATTTTACAATAAAAAATATTAAAAGAACTTTTTATGAAATATGTCCTAAACCTCCTAGTTTTTAAACTACAGGGTGTTAAAAAGTTTAAAAAACTGGTTTTCTATATAATAACTTTTATACCAATTTAGATATGTTTAAAACATTTGGGGGACGCCTCCTATGCTCCACAAAACAATTTTTGACATACAAGAAAAAAATTATTTTTACCAGTGTCCTTCATAAGGGGTTTAGGGTAAATATTTTTAAGGAAAAAATGAAACGACACTGCGTTTTTCTAAAATAAAAATATATTATAAAATGCCCATTTAGTTTGACACAAATTTGATTTTTAGACTTTTTTCATTTGATGCACGGTTTTCTCGTAAATAAATAAAAGCCATTTCTCGGCACGGTTATTTCGTATGGATAATATTAAATTTCAAAGTGGAAAATTACCTTCGTTCTTTTTTTTCTAATTAGATAGGGATTTGACCATGCCGAAAAATGGTTTTTATTTATTTAGGCGAAAACCGTGCATTAGATAAAAAAAGTTAAGAGATCCAATTTGTGTTAAACTAAATGGAAATTTAAAAAAATAAAAAATTGTTTTAGAAAAATGCAGCGGCGTAACATGTTTTTCCTAAAAATGTTTGCCTTAAACCCTCCATAAACGACCCTGGTAAAAAATTGGTATAAAAGTTAATTAAAAAAGAAAAAACTTTTTTATTTTTACACCCTGTAGTTTAAAAATAAGACGTTTAGGTCATATTTCATATGAAGTTTTTTTTTCATATTTTTATTGTAGAATTAGCCTTCAAAGTTTGTCGGATAAGTTGAAAAAACCCTGTATAAGTTACAATAAAATAACTACTAAACCCTTTATTTTCATAAATAAAAATGCTTGTTAGTTCAAGTTGTCAAGTTAAAAAATTTACACCCCTTAATTTTATATACAGTGTGCCCCAGGATAGGTGGGACAAAAGGACAAATGGACCAAACATTTTTAAATTTCAGAACTTAAAAACTGGTCGCATGGTTCAAAACTTATAAATGCAAAATTTTATTTTGTTTTGGGATGTAATTAAGCGGGAAAAGTAATATAGTGGACTGTATTTTGGTTCCTAATGGGGAACTACATCCAAAAACGGCAAAAACGAAAAGTTGATAAGAAAGGTACTAAAACTCGTATCCCACAAATCGCCCTTGCCAATTTTGTTCTAGCTTCTGGTATGGGGCCCCCTTTTCTGCGTAGTGCTTGATTTAAAGGAAATTTTCTGAAACTTAATTGTCTATAATGCTACAAAAATGTTAGCTTTTAACAAGAACTACAAAAAATGGTCTGTACCGGTCTACGACTTGTATGCTGAGTCCTTGAACAGGGTCAAGGCTGCCAAAAAGTGCTTTTTGTGGGCGTACCAACCGAAAAATACTAAACAAAACTAAATTCAATAATAAAGAATAATAGCGCGAAAACTCTTGCACAAACAATTTCAATTGGTATTATACAGAGCAAGTTATAACTAAAAATATGAAAAATGACCAGGAGATAACCACTTTTATTTTAAAATAAAACAAAATTGTATAGGTGAATGTTGTAGAAAATTGAATTTTATATCAAAGTTGAAAGCCAAAACAGGAGAATAAAAAATCTAATTGACAATTTTTTACATGACGGTTAACAACCTAAAAAATTGGCAAAAGGAAGCAAAATTTCAAAGAAAATGTAATAATTTTAAATATTTTTAACTTCCGTTGCCTTAAGCTAAGTATTTTGGAAACTGCAATGCATAATGTAAAAAAATGAAAAAAAAATGTTTTTTCCTATTTTTTAAAATAAAGGTACTTTACTCTTGGTAATTTTTCATATTGTTAGTTATAACTCGCCCTGTATATTACCAATCGAAGTAAAATTTTGTATTTATAAGTTTTGGCCAATGCGACAAGGTCCATTTGTCCTTTTGTAACATCTATCCTGGAACACACTGTACAAAATTAAAATAGAAATGTACAGTATGTTCACAATAGGACAAGTGGACCCAAAATTTTAATGCTCAAGAATGTCGAATATGGTAACTGCCTTTGCTTCTTAAAAAACTGGATTTACTTTGAAAAATTTGCTTTGTTTTGTACAGGGTCCCAAAAACTACAAAAATGTGAAAATGAACCAAAACAAAACTACCTTTATATTACTAATTTAGCAAAATGTCACAGTTAAAAATAATTTTACATAAAATAAACAAAACCATTTTTTAATCTTAATATATTTTGACAAACTTTAACATTAATTATTGTTGAAGATAATATGTTCTGTAGTTTGGCGGATTCATTTAATAGATGGTATTTATTTGGGTACACGCCAAAATAAAATTAAAAGTACTAAAAACCAAAAAATTTTTAAACAAGTAAAAAGATAATTAAAAATCGACGTTTCGGTGTTGTAATAAAACTAGAAAAATTACGTAAAAAAAGGTGTTAAACATAATTTAAAAGAATATGACACCAAAAACAAAATTTAGTTTATTTTATGTAAAATTTCAGATATGGGATCCTCATTCAATATTAAAAACCTACTTTACTTCACATTTTTGTGGTTTTTGAAGCCCCTGTACAAAACAAAACAATTTCATAACGTAAATCTTGTTTTTCAAGAAGCAGAAGCAGTTGCCATATACGACATTCTTGAACATTTAAATTTTTGGTCCATTTGTCCTATCCGTGGACATACTGTATATAAAATAAATGTATTTTGGTAAATTCTGTCGTTTTTGAATTATATATCAAATTTTTAATAAATCCTATAATAAACAGTTATGACATCTAGTATAATTTTTTTAATGGAACACCATATACAGGGTGTCTCTAAAAGGTCCCTACAAGATGCTACCACAAATTGCATGGACAAAAATACAACAATTAAACGATATTTACTTACGTTAAAAATTTAATCGTTGGCCAGATACAGGGTGTCAAAATTTTTAATTAACCATAGTTATTTTATGTTTTTTTAATAATATTTTTTTACGGAATTTGGTATTAAGTGGTTTCTTACGCTGGGTAATCGAAATCTGCTTTGGTTTTTGTTTTAAAATGTAGAGAGAGCTACCTAAAAAGAAGTATGAAAGAATATTTTTTTTTTACTGGGGCCATGAACTACCGCGGAAAAAAGTTTTAATAACTTAATGCTAAGGACTGCATGTAGCTCTCTCTACATTTTTCAAGAAAAAGACCAAGCGAATTTTTATTTCTGATCCTTAAAATTCCATAAGCCCGATTTTTGTAAAAAAGAAATCTAATAATTAAACAAAATCTAAAAATAACTAAAATAAAATGAAAATTTTGACACCCTGCATCTCGTAAACAAAACATTTTTTGAGGTAAATTGTATTATATCACTTTATTTTGGCCCAAGATGTTTGTGGTAGTATTTTGTACAGACCTTTTAGAAATATCCTGTATATCATTTTAACATCAAAAAGATTTTGTTAATATCTCTCTTATTTAATTTGAAAAAATGACCATCCTAATCTAAAGAATAATTTTTAATTCCCGTATAAAACGTGATAAATTTACATCTCCCTGACTTTTTATTTTTAACGTGAAAAAGAAATAAAAACACTTTTTGCGGGGCTGATTCTGTAGTATCTGTATCTTTCATCAGGATGCTCTTATTCCCCAAGATATACAGGGTACGACAAAAAGGATGCATTTTTAAAGGGAACACTTTGCGTAATGAATCACTATTACAAAGATATTTTGAAAAGCGTTACAAAAATGCCATATATAATATGTCCATCTTTAATGGTTGTGGAAATATGGCTTGAAAAAAATTAATTGCCTTAATATACCTAACTGAAATTTTTCTCTAGCTCTTTAAATAATCTATTTATTGCTAATATATTATAAAGGGTGTTCCATATAAAAATCTTATTTCTTCTAGTACCCTGTAAATCTAAGAAAATAATAAAAATATAATTACTCATTCAAAAAGTACAGAATCAGGGCCAAAGCTCTAAATCAGGTCAGAGTCCATATCTATATGTACTTTCTTCTTTCCTTGTTGTTTCACCTTACAGTGGTGGCCAGACAATTTTGCAAGGGTGATCCGGGCCACCTCTGCCCCCACCCCTTGGCGTCGCCACTGGTCCTTAGCCCGGACCCAAACCAGAGTTCGGAACGCCTACTAACTTGACACCCGGTACAGTGACGGCCAAAGAGTTGGACACATATATATATATATATATATATTTTTTATTTATTAAATTATAAAAACAAATTGGCACTTAGCTCTGTTTATTCAGTAATCCAAAAATTAAAAAATTAATATTGACATCCGGTTCATGGGCGTCCGTTGGTAAGATAATTATTAAAAATTTAATTATAATAACAAAAAGTAAGCTTAGTGTTTATGATATCTAAAAAATTTATTTTAAAATGGCGTTTAGAATTTAATTTTGTGTCGATGTACAATATTTGAAATATAAAAAATGATAACTATAATTATAATAATAAAGACAGTTTTTTTTTATATTTTTGTTATTATTATTAATCTTAATTTTTATCTTTAAAATATTTTTCTTACTGTAAACCACTTAACTAATTTAATTAATTAATAATTTGTGTTTTTGTTTTACATTTAAAACGAGAAAATTAGAACATTGAAATTCGGCAAGTACTTTAAGTGTATAAACCTGTTTTTCTCAGAGTTATACTGTTATTTTAAAATTTTAACGAAGAATATTATTTTATAATATTGTATTGCCTTGGTTTTAAAGCCTACTTTGTTACAAATATATGGTAGATTTTAATACGGTAAGTGTTTATCCCAATTTATTGAAAACATTTTTAGGATGACAAAACTTAAAAGATGTGGATTATAACCTTAAATTATAACATTTTTTGTTAACTTGTCTTTCTGGAAATTGTTACAATTTATTGACGTAAAAACCTTCCGTGTAAAACCAGCTTAGTTATAACAAAATGTTTAATATTATTGGTGTATCACAAGAGTTTAAATTGTTGAGTGCGTGACTCAACTTTAATAAAAATATAAAAAAGAACTGTTCTAAAAAAATTAATAATTTTTAATAATATTTATTAGGACCTGCATTTTCGGCCTAGGCTTACCACAATTTAATTGTAAAATAGTAATTCAGCTCTTAGAAATAACAGGCTTACACACTTGGAGTACTTAATCAAAAAACTAATTTAAACCACTATAGCAACGGGACATGTATTTGCTTTGAATTTCTTGTATAATCCATGTTTATTTTGTCTTTTTACAAAAATAAGTTGTGACTTTTTATAGTTATTTACTTTTGGCGATAAAAAACTAATAATCAAAAATAATCAGCATACTAAGCAGATATTTTGCATTTAAATAAAAGTTCAAATTTTACATATTTTTTTATTTGCTACTTCATACCAAGAATTAAGAAAATTGATAATGCGTAGGGTAAAAATAGTGACTAAAACATATTTTTTACCTAAATGCTTAACCCTTACTTTAAACTTACATTTACACTATTTTTAAAAATAAAAGTACTTAAATGGCCTTTTTAGTAAAAATTTGGAGATAAATTTTAGTAAAATAGGAAGAAACTATCGTCTGCAATGTCTACTACGGATAACATAAATAATTTGTTAACTTTTTAAAAAACATCTTAAAATAACTTATTTTAATTTTAATACAAAAATTTGTATACATAAATTGCCTTCTTTTTACTGCGCTGTCGCATTAGTTGTTTATCTATTTTAAGTATATTGAATATACTGCAACTGTACAGATGGAATAGAATCGATTTCAGGTGCATGTATTGTCATACATCTTTAGTTCATTCAAATGAAAATATTCGATTTAAATGCAGAATCCAATGGTTAACTTTTACGCTAAGATAAGAGTATTTTTTGTTTTTATTTTTGTGTTTATTTCTGTTACGTAAAGTGTGCCCGACGCACAAACTTCCAGACGTAGATGCTAAATTATCTGCTATTCACATAAGCGCATTTATTTTACAATTTTTAACCCGACACAACATAGACCTATCTTTCTCTTTTATAATCTGTTGTTCTTAATCTGTGATCGGGATAAGGAGCGAAACGGGAGATGTTCCATTTCAAAAACATATATCATAAAAAAATAATTGGACGATATAATTTTTCTTGATTAGACATTAGTTTAAAAACATTTTTTTATTTTAAATTTATTTTCCAAACCCAAATTCAAAAAGCCAAAATGTGTAAATATTCCAAACTAAAAAAATTAAATATGTTAGTGTATGATATGCATTTTTCTATTAGGGAAATATTGCATAGTTTCCTGGCTTTATTTATGCAGGTTTTAGGACGTGCCTTATTTTATTTTTATTTTTGATCAGTGACTATTTTTTTTAAGTATTAACCATTGCTGGTATAATTAATTCTTAGTTAATTTATTAAAAATACAAAACAATCTTGTTACTGCTTTGATATATTATTTTTGGGGCAAAAATTTTTATATCAGCAGTTTCAAGTTACTTTTGCATATAATACAAAAAAAGTTAAAAAAATAACTAAACTGGATAAAGTTCTATTAGTTTTAATTTATTTATATCTGTTTGTTGTATATAACACAATAACACAAACAGGACAATTTCTATTACTTTTATGTTTTTTTTATAATTATGCTATGTAAGTCTAACTTAAAACATTGCATTTTGAGATGTTTTAATGACCTAAAATTAGCATCTTATGTGGTGCATTTTAAATAAAAACATTGCATTGCACATTAAAAATTAAATTATTTAAATTGGTATCTTGTCCTGGTTCTGTATTTTTTAAGAATAGGTATTCACAGTTAATGTTTTTTCTAGCTTATTCGATGTAACTTGCTATATTTGTATGGATTATATAAAACATTTTGTGCTATGTTACAAATATATGTTATTTGGTGTTCTACTTTTTCCCTCTTTGTGCATGATCTTTATTTACCCTTATTACTATTAACATTTTTTTGTAATATAACACTGGAACCAATGACGTATATTAAATTTATAAACACTTAAATAAAAAGTTGTATCCTAATAAGGAAAATGCTTTTTTAATAATTGGTTTAAATAAAAATACATCATAGAAATTTTATCGTGGTAAAAACAGGAACATTAATCTAATATCTTTGTAGCTCTATTACACACAATGATCAAGACATTTAATTTAAATTTAAACATAAATAGTGTAAAATTAAAATTTGTAATCTATTTTATACAAAATACAGGATTTTGTATAAAATGTAATTTGAATGGTAAATTAGCAACAAATAATACCATTTTTTTCACTTATACTATTTTACGTCCTGTAAGTTTTTCTTGTTAGCATCACAAACATTTTTAAAATTAATTTCTTTTAATCCCAAGAAATCAAAGTTTTATACAGTCTTCTGAAGGTCTGTACAAAATGCTACCACAAATTCCTTGGACCAGTCGAAAAGTTGATCATTTGCAAGGTACAGGGTGTCAAAGTTTTTATTATATTTTAGATTTTTTAAATATTTTATTTATTATAAAAAAACTTTTTACAAAATTTAGTAATAAAAGGTTTTTAGAGTGAGGAATTGTAAGGAAGCCACCTGCAGTACTTTGCATAGAATCAAAGTTTTATAACTTTTTTGCATCGGTATATTTTAGTTCTAGTAGAGAGTTTTTGTTTTTCCATATTATTTGCACAAAAAAGGTATACCTGATAAATATCGCTACGTGCAACTGTTTTTAAGATATTGCAGAATACACATTTTATTTCATATACAAATTTTCCATAGCGTTCCTTTTAGGTTAATCTAGGCCAATAGGTAGTGTTTAAGAGGTCGGTACAAATTGCTACAACAAAGTCTTTGGGCCAAAATATCTATCTACTATTTAATTTACCTTTATCAAAAGAATGCTAGTTTGCAAGATATAGGTTGTCAAACTTTCCATGTATTGTAGGACACCCTGTATCTTGCAAAGAATACATTTTTCAACAAAGGCAAATTGGGTCAAATCGTTGTATTTTGGCTCAAGAAGTCTATGATAGCATTTTGTACAGACTTTTAGCCTGTAGAACTGATTCCAAATTATCTTTTGAGGTTTTCTGTGGAAAACCTTAAACGTACAGAATTAATGAAATACACAAAGAAAAGTAGAAAAATGTATGGCGCAAATTAAATCAGTATGTTTAATCATTTTTGTAATAACGTTGTCTAGGGTAACTTTACCGGTAATTAACGCTTGCGCTGACGGTTTGGGCTATTTAATTTTACTGCACTGAACTGTAATCCAATCGTGGCTCGTTAACTTTACTTAAGACAGTCACTGTACGTTGGTGTTTCGATTTTTGGTTTTCTTAAACTGTCCCAAAATTTAAAAGATACTTGCTCGGGCTAAAATTCCATCATACTTTGTTGTTACATATAGTTTTTAGCTAAGCACAGTTTCTCTTAATAAGGATAAAATCAAAACTGAATTTGATGTGTACAAGCCCACAGTAGCATCAAAAAACAGCGCTTTAATAAAATATTCGCGCGTATTCTACACACAAAATAAAGCAAAATATTACATACCACGACATAAAACTGATATGTAAAAGAATCAAAGTCCATCTAAGAAAAATAATTTTTGATGTTTTAAAAACTACGAATTTAAAAGCTATTGGTAGGTTTTATTTATTTTATAGTTTTGAACATAATTAATTTGACCAAAGCAAATATTTTTTTAGATAAAAAAAAACATTAAAATACTTTTTAAAAACTTTTGGTAAATTAGCAACAAATATAATACCATTTTTTTTTCACTTATACTATTTTACGCCCTGTAAGTTTTTCTTGTTAGCATGACAAACATTTTTAAAATTGATTTCTTTTAATTCCAAGAAATCAAACATTAAAATAGTTTTTTAAAACTTTTGGTCATTATTTGTCTTAAGCAATATTATTTCCGAATTTTATGCGTATAGGTTAAAAATTCCCTGTATCAACAACGAACAAAAAATATAAAATTAATTACAATAAAATTATTTGGATAGAGTATGCACGTCCTATTTAGATTGCCAAGGGCTGGAAGTTTAAATTCCACCCGCGGCAACAAATTGATGTTAACTTGCTTAAAAAAATTGTGTCGGCATGGTCGAAGAAAAACTATTAAAAATTATTTAAATTTAAAATTTAAAAACACATCCTTTTAAAAACCTAATTTTGTTTTTGCCTGTTGGCTACTAATCTGCATTTTTAACTTATACGCTGCAGAATCTTAACACTGCTGTCATCCTAATTATACAGGGTCACCCAAATTAAATGTCCGCCATTGGTAACTTCGTTATTATTTAAAATACGTAATGGTTTAAGTAAGCAGACTAGTAGAATTTTAAGATAAAAAATTAAAAACAAGAATTGCCAATTGGGTTTTTAAGTTAAACAGCAAAATACCATTTTATAAATGGAGCTACCAGTATATTTTATGACTATTAAAAAGATCTTTGAAATCTACTAAAAAAAGGGCACATGTAATATATTCAATTTTTTATAGTTTCGGAAATATAACCATCGTTAGGTTTTGTTAGTAAAACACCCCGTATATTGTATCGTAATTAAAGAGGTATTTTAAAGAGCTTTTAAAAATTATCCAATATAAAATGTCTTTCTTTTATAGTTTTGAAAGTATACTTATTCAAATTTAAAAAATAGTAAACATTTTCTTTATTTTATCCATGGCACTAAACTTAAGCATTGCTTATAACTTAAAGCTGTAATATAATGGAAATTTAATAAAATTATTAGATTTAAATGGCTATATTTTCAAAACTATGGGGGTAGACATATCAAATGAAGACGTTTGTTAAAGCTCTTTAAAAGCCTTTTTATAGGATTTTAAAATATTCTTCCAATGGTGATAATTTTTGATATTAAGGGTGTTTTATTTAAAAAGGGGTGTTTTGCTGTTTAACCTAAAAACACGATTGCTAATTGTTTTTTTATCTTTAATATTAAAGAGCATCAAAAATATGCTATTAGTTTGCTAATTTAATCTATTTCGTATTGTTCCATAACACCTCGTATAAAAACACGTAGCGTCGTTTTTATACCTTTATTAACAATAGACCGTAACAAAATTCTAAGTTGTCGATATCTCAAAGTAAACAGTGCAAAGATTAAAACTATACTTATTATTCTAAGGTTTTTTATCGCCCTTTTATAGTAGCTTAAAAAAGTCTGGAACATTATAGAAAAGTATATTATTTTAGTACAAGATGGAATAAAAGTTTTAAATGAATAACTTAAGTGTTTTCGGAAACCTTCGTGTGTGTAAAAACATTTATTGTCATTTTTATAAAAAACGTAACTATGGACACAACTGCGACAAAATTCTAAGTTGTCAATATCTCAAAGTTAACAATATAAAGATCAAAACTATTATAATTATTCCAAAGTTTTTTCTCGCCCTTTTATAGTAGCTTAGAGAAGAGAGTCTAAAACATTATAGAAACGTCTCGCGAATGCTTTTAGTACAGGATGAAAAAAAGTTTTAAATGTATAACCTCAAGCGTTTTTGAAAACCTTCGAAAATGATGAAAGAACTTGCAAAAACTAAGGTAAATTATTTAAATAAATATATAAACTTAATTTAATGAGCCTAACTTTATACAATCCTATAAATTAAAAACACACATTTTTTATGTCCGTAACAGTATTTTAAATATTATAGAAGTTACCTATGACGGACAGTTAATTTGGACGATCTCGTATACAGGGTGTCTCTAAAGGTGCAAAAAGACGCTACCTTAACTTTGCTTAACTTTCCTTAGCTCAAAAGTGGATGATTTTGAAGATACACGGTGTTAAAAATGTATTCCGGTTTTAGCTTTTTATAAATGATTTTGGTAATAGCAAGTGTATTGTCACAATATTTGGCTAGAGCTGGTTTTGAGAGGTAACAAATAAGAATCTGCTATTCATTTTATTGTTAACTTTAGAGGGCTTTACCTGCGGTATCTAGCAAAAATTAAAAACACAATATTTTTTCTAGCCACTCCTCATAAAACTTGTAAAAAATTAAAAATTATTATTCTTTAACTTATGTTGAGATATCTGGATTTAAAAAAATCACTTTTTGTATGGCTTGGTCTTAACTCTACAAAATGTTTTAGAATTAATTGCTAATCTTTTAGACGATGATTTTAATAATAAAATGTCTAAAAACTTATGCCTTAAAAAGCTTATTTTTTAAGATACAAGCTAGTTAAGTTTTTAAAAAATAAGCTTTTATACCTCTCTTTATCAGGATTCACATTCTAAACGACTAGCGTATAAACATAAAACACCTTCTATAACTTAGACATGGTCATACAAGAAGTGATTTTTTTAATCCAAATATCTAAAAACGGCTGCTTAAATCAACTTTTACCAGGTATACCTTTTTTGTAAAATCGCTTTAGGAAACAGAACGGTAATTTAAAAATTACATACAGAGTCGTTTAAATAAGTTATTAAGTTTTTAATTTGCGCAAGATACCGCAAATGGCGCCTTTCGGAGTTTAAAATAACATTAATAGCAGATTGTTATTTTTTACCTCCCAAAACATTAAATAGCCGAATATTGTGTTATATTCAATCATTACTAAAATTATTTATAAAAACTTAAACCAGAATAAATGTTTGACACCCTGTATCTCCAAAATCGTCCACTTTGAGACTAAGGCATGTTCGGTTAGATCGTCATATTTTAGCCTCAGAAAATTGTGGTAGCTTTTTTCCGCACCTTTTATAGACACCATGTATATCGGTATAAAAAAGTCACGTGCTTCTTAACTGGTAGGAAGAAGGGAACAAATAATTATCTTTAAGAAGCTTAAACTAGGAAACCTTAAAGTATTTAATTAAATACTAAAATAAGTATTTACAAGTACACAGGTTTTTAGTTTATTTATCATTATGTTTTGTTTTGTTTTGTTAGATGCCGCGCTCCCCAAAATTAAAGTACTTAAAGGTAAGCTTTTAATTAAAGTTTTTAATTGCTTTACAAAGACCCGCCGTAGATAGCACGTTGGTTCCAAAGAAAAATATTATTTTTTATTACTTTTTAACATTGTTAATAAAAAATGTTTTTAAAGATTTAAAGTAGGTACTTAAGGCTAACATATGAAAGATTATATGGAACACAAAAAAAAATGCAATATTAGGAAAAATTATCTTATAATTCTATAAAACGGTATTTTTTTAATTATTGCTATGAGGTTTTCTTCTTCTTTACACAAATAAAAAGCTTTTTTAACTTCCGTACAAAGTAAAAACTGTTTTAGCATTCATAGTAAAATTTAATATGTTAGTGATGAAATATTTACACAATAATTTTAATTTTAAAAATAAAAACGGATCGTAATGTATGTGTAATTAACATAATTATTATAATCTTTTGTAACAATTTGTCTTGCTGTTTTTAGTAGCAAAAACTTTTCTTTGCTTGTTAATGGTAAATAAATTAAACTGGGTATTTTTAAAAGCCGTTTTTTATATTACTTTTTTACTAATTAAGGCCGAGTTTATAAATCAAAATTTAATTTTAGTATTAGTAATAGTATTAACCTAACTTAAAATTAGATTTTTTTGTGGCATTAATAAGCTTTATTTAACAAAAAATAAGTAATGAAACTTAAATAAAAGGAGTTACCGGTTTTAACCTTTTTGTGGCACATAAGCAATTTATATTTCCCTATTTTAGTCAATCACAAAATTAAATTTGTTTTACAAACACTTCAATTTAAATGTATGTTTTTGAATCTTGTGACTAATGCTAATACTAATACTATAATTCAATTTTTATTTTTAAACCCGGCCTAAGATAAAAAAAATAAATTTTTACCCCTAGCAATTTCCCTATCACTCTAGAAAAAAATCAAAAAATAATCTTTGACAGCAGAAGTGTCAAAATATGGCATGCGGGGTCATTGTATTAACAATGTTATATACTATCAGAATAAGATAAAATATACCACTCGTGCCATTTTAAATTTAAAAGCCACAGTTTTTCTGGTTTAAATTAAAAGTGATAAAAACCAAGTAAATAAATAAACCAACCCATAATTATGTCCAATAACTGCACACCAATAGGGATTTTTATTTTATTTTAAAAAGTAAAAAGTTATAAGGATTTACCATTTCTGATAAATATTTGGTTTACATATTGTTAATCATATAATACCAACTTGGGCTTTAACTTTTAAAATATTTGCACCAAGTAAAATTTTATTTAAGAATAATTTTAACCATACGATAAAAAAAAATACTTGTATTTATAACATATATTTGTTAATACTGCTTTTTGTCTTGAATAAATTTAAAGTAAGCTAATTAGCAGCAGTCGTGATATATTTTATTTATTTATTATAACATAAATAATATTTAGATTTATTTAGTATTAATAATGGGCACTATTTTGCTTTTATCTTTTAATAATTGGTGCAACAATATAGTTTTGTTTGTTGTTTTTGAGCCGCGTCTTTTAAAATGGTATTATTTAAAATTTATTTTGCCCAAAATAGAAGTAAAAAATGTAAACCGTTCTTTTTTAAAAAGATATTAATTTTATATCTTCCCTTTACATTCACTATATTTTAGTTTTTACTTTTCATAAATATTATTACTAGTAAATAAAACTGAATAATTTAACTAAAAGGTTTACCCACTTTTAGTCATGTTTTGTTGCTGTTTAAGTCTTAAAATTAAAAGAATTTAAATTTTAATAACTATTAGTTTTCAACATTAAATTTAAAATCTACTTCTCTTTTATTTCTGCTTTAATATTTTTCATTATTCTTAAAAATATTTATTTTAAGTCAAATATTAAATGTGGTAATGTCAACTTTGCAATTTAATTATAAATAATAATAAAACACAAATATAATAACTTTTTATCAGATAAAGTAGAAATGATTAACTAATATTAAAGAAAACCTTAAAATCAAATTATAGGGTCGTTAATTTATTTTTAAATATCGTTTGATAAAAAAATTATAGGTGGAAAACTTTATCGCTGTAAATTTTCTGAATGCGCCCAATCCAGAAGCGTAACTATTGAAGCTGCCTTATATTAATTAAAAAAGGTATTTTTATGTAGTGGATATTTTATGTCTTGTTTTAATTAAATATTATGCTTTCATACTAAAATCTCATATTTTAAAACCACTTAAAAATGTGTATTGATCTAAATATTAAAGGAGATTTTAAAATTATTACAAATTGTTTAAATGTAAATGGCATGTCCATTATTTATTGACGCTTTTTAATTGTAAAACCGAAACTACGTAATAATTCGAAACAAAATTATTTTAATAGCATTTATCAACAACAAAAATACAAGTAATATATTATGACAGTTTTTACACCTCATCACCGATGTTAATATTCTGACAAGCATAAGTAAAAATATAAAAATAAACTTTTCTTTGACGTTAACAAAATATTTTAGATTGGCTAAATTTAAATTACAGTTATTGCTATTAAATTTTATTAAATTAAGGTAATTACAAACTTTATTGTAGTTTAATTTAGTTGACTAAATTAACAACTTTTAAGCAAAATAAACAAAAACTTTTAACCAAATATCTAAGAAGTGGGTCGACTGGTGTTAGCCGCTTAAAACTTCATAATCAGGGTTGCCGATAAACACCATAGTTTAAAAAATTACCATGAATTAATTTTAAAAATATTTTAAAACTTAAAATGGAACTCAGCAGGCCAAAGAAAGCATAGTTGGTTATTACTTTTCTTTTAGCATCTGTATTTTTTAATGTTGTATAATTTGAGTGAATAAGTTCATTATATCCAGTACAATTTTGTTTTTAGTTAAAAAACTTACCTTTATCTTATATTTATTTGTATTTCGTTTTCGTTTTTTAGTTTAGGTTAAACGCTTAATAATTCGTTAAAGTATATTAATATACTGCCCTTTATGAGTATGCTCAACACATTACAAATTATAACGCAACTTCATATTTGGCAATAACATTATTAATATAAAATATATTTTCAAACATAAATAAATTTCTACACTTTATTAGAGTTTGATTAGTTTTAATAAACATGTACCTTAAAAAATTAAAAATAAATTATTGTAAGATACAAGAGTGAAGTGACCGAAAATATATGTATTTTTAATTATAAACGCACAAATATTATTTAAACTTTGTAGATTTAGAGTCATGCACTTCTCCAAGTAATAAAAAAGTAGTTTAAAAGCCTTTGTAAAACTGGCACCGTAGATTTACTTAACCAATAGATTAAACCCCTAAGCGGATCGTAAAATACGAACTAAGTAAAAGGACCTAATAATGATTTGTGTTATTTATCGAGCGTACGTTAAACATGGCATTGTTACCCACTAGGTATGTAGGCTAAAATTAAAACACTGTTTCATTTTATTTTATATTTTACTACATTTCAGAACAATAAACTCATGATCATTACAAATAAAGAGGTTTTTTGAATTTTCCACTAACTTTTTAAACCTTGAAATTAACCTTTTCAGCTTTAAATGTATTGTGTTTGTATGGTATGCTTTTCAAATATATGTTGTACATAACCTTTAACATTTGAACGTAAATACGGAAAACTATAAAAGCCTCTTGGACATAAAAACACCATTATTTTAACTTGTTTTTCACCGATTTACCTAATAATAGACATTTAAATAAATAAAAATAAATATTTTGGCAATCAGATTCAGTGCATTTAATAATTTTAAAATACTTATACTAAAAAATTAAAATTGAGCAAAATCGCCGGCGGTCCTTTAGCCACTGCCATAAAAAACAAAATCTGGTTAGGGCGCTTTACTGGGTTAGGAACTTATAACGACCTATTTTTAAAAAGAAATTTTGTAGCGTTGGTGCCCAAATCTTTCCTTAAAATAAAGATTGCATCCCAACCGGATTATATTTTTATTGTAATGTCACACGGACTCACTTTAAATTATATTTATTTTATAAAATATACAATAATATTTTACTGCCACAAAATAAAAGAGACTTTAAAAATAGAAAATAAAAATTTACTCCTTGTTGAAATATTCAGATGTGCAAGAATTAAAATTTTATATGGTAATATTTTAAAACTAAAACATAAATTCATATTTAAAGCAAGTAATTTCTGTAAAAAAAAACAAAGTAAAGGTTTTAAATGTTTTGTTATTTATTTTTGTTTGCATAAACAATAAAATATTACTGGTAGTTGTACAGGGTAGCGTCTTTTTGTAAACCTTGCAGAGTAGAGCAAAAACTAAAGAGATCTAAAAGAGAACAAATCTGATTTCACAATCTCGATTTCTGAATTTTGAAACACATCCAGTGGTGAAAGTAAATTATGGCTAACTTGATTTGATTCGGAGAGAGTGTTTTTCAAATTTTGTCAAATTGGCTAGGCACCTATAACTTGGTTGTTATTAAAAGAGAAAAATTTAAATAGAAAAGTATTAGGGATTTCTGCGTGGAATTCAGCGGCGTACCTAAATTTTTTCCATTGCCTTTAAATTTAAAGTTATAACACAAAGTTGGATTTGTTAAAATTGAAAATCCTGTATATTTTTTACCAAAAAAGGCCTCCTTAAAGGCGCACCACATTTAATAAGTTTACTTTGTCACAGTTTCGAAAAAAGACTATTATTAGGAGTTTGATGATAAAATTGCATTTTTAAATAAAACTGTATTGGATTAGCATTAAAATAACATTTTTAAGAACTTTAAGAAAATACCACATTTAAAATTATTATTTGCAATAGTTTTTTAAAATAAAGGCTCCCAAATCTTATATGTGTAATGAAAATTATATCTACAATGTTTTATATTTAGATGGTCATATTTTCCAAAACTAGAAAAAGATAGATATATTAAATGTAGTATTTTAATAAAGTTCTTTAAAATATTTTTACTTAAAATCTTATATCGTCACTTTAAAATATTTTTGCAATGGTAAAAGAGGGTGTTTCCTAAAAATAATCTTGGGAAAGGCAATATTTCCGAAACTATTAAAAAATAAATATTTAAAATGTAGTGTTTTTATAGGTTTAAAAAGACTTTTCAAATAATGATAAAATACACAGGGTGTTTTATTTAAAAACTTAACTTTGTGCTTAACTTTAAATTAAAAATTAATAAAAAAATATAGATGCGTTATTGAATTCTACGTAAAAGTCCCTAAAACTTTCCTATTTGCATTTTTTTCTATCTCTTTTACTTTTCGCTATACTCTGCAAGGTCAAAAAAAGGCGCCCCCTTTACATGCTTTTTTGGTTAATATAAAAACAGAGGCATAGCTACCGCCGTATCAGCCATATTAATGATACAGGGCCCCCAAGCCCCAAGCTATACAGGCCCTCAAATTTGTGTAAGCAAACATTAGTGGTAGAAAACTGTAAAATTGTCGGGTAATTTGGGAAACTGGGGCTTTTTTGATTGGAACGAAAAAAGCAATGCTGAAAAAACAAAAACAATGTTTTTGGAAAGTTAGTTTTTTTGGGGGCCCCCTAAGACATTACAATACGGGGCTCCTCCAAGGCGCGCTACGCCACTTTATTAAAATAAATAAACTTTAATATAAATAAAAGAAAATTTATAACAAAAAATTGGTGAAACAAAAGTATATTGACCTGTCTGTTTTTTTGTAATTTAGTTTTAAAAGAAGTAGAAAAATAAATGTAATGTAAAAACAACACAAATAATAACCTTATTATCTGGTTGACCAATAAATGTGATTGGAAGTTTTTATTATTAAACTTTCAAAAAAAAATGTTTAATTTGACATAAAAAAATTATAATTAGTTTATTTTAATTAAGTTTTTATCTATAGGACAGCTGACGAATACTTGCAACGTATACTGCGATTAAAATCAATTTTAAAATTATATGATTTGAATACCTATTAAAATACGATATTTTTAATCCTACTTATGCTTTATTTTGGGAATATTTTAAGTTCTTGCTGAAAACAAATACAATTTTAATAATAAATAATTAATTTTTAAGTCCTAATTTTTAATAAAGTTTGGGAATACAGAAATTTCTACTTAAAGTAACTTTTTAAGAAAGATAAAAACATTTTTTAAAACATTAAAATTACCTTAAGAAAAGTAAAAAAAATATTGTAATAGTTTAAAAAGTAGAGAATGCACTGTACTTTGATTTCCAAAATTTTTAAATAAATATGATAGTGTATAAAAACTAACATTAAAAATCAGTAATATTTTGTCTGTCAGTTTACCAAAGCTTTCAAAACAAAATTCCTATTAAGGATTTTGTTTCCAAATTATTATCGCACTTAAATAGCTTATTGTATATATTCTATGCCGCTATACCCGTTTGCTAGAATTTGTCTTTATTATATTAATTGAAATGGCCTTTGTGGTTAAAGTTTTATACAATTTACATTTTTAATATGCGTACGACAAAACACATTATGGCCGTTTCGGTTGTTATAACAAAGACTTTCCCAAATTAGATGTAAAAAATATCCTAAAATATTCCTTTACTCCGACTAAACTGATCTTTAAAGCACTGTTGTGTCTTTTTTCTTAGACCTTTACTCACTCTTACTGCACTCTTTCTTTTTCTATCATTTGTTTTACACCGTTACATCTTTTTACCAATTCTACGTAACGAATTTGGTTTTTAGACATTGTTTTATATAAATATACTTATATTATAGCTCTTTGCAATTTCTACTCTTATAAATATTTAAGTTATTAAAAAGTTATAGGACTTTACCTTAATTTTAATAAAAGCAACACAGTCTGTTATTTTTTGTAATATTATTACTCTGTTTTAACAAAAACATGTAATGGAAAATACATGCAACTCCAAAATGTCGTAAAATATATGTAGGTATAAAATTGATTTGCAAGAAAAAAATGTTTGGCTTTCTTATTTTCCAGTTTTCCAAAAATTTATGTGCAATCCTGATTCAGAAAAAAAGTAGTCATACAACTAAAAAGCTTTTAATACTATTCAATAGTTAAAAGCTTAAAAAGTTAAAAATCAATCGATGTATTTACTTTTTTTTTTTAAATGTAACGTTATAAAAAGATATTGTTACTGACGTATTGATTTTAGATCGCAATGTATTAAAAGTAACCCGCGTTAAATCTTTAAATCATAAAAGGTGAACCCAGTACTACCCTCGCGTAGTTTTAAAAAACTTGTCATCCTAAAAATAACAAAATGAAAAAAAATCTTAAAATTAGCTTACTCATGTATTTTCAATAGTTTTGTTGTCTTTTTTAATGCCAACATTACACAAATTGCAAAAATGCGAATAGGAAGCCACCTTTACCCATCTGCTTACTAGATAGAAATTGTGTATTTAAACAAATGTGTCATTAAGGGGTTGCCCTAAAATTATGGCCTATATTAAATTTTTAAAAATAACCTCTAAAATTTTAACACATTCTCTATAATGGCAACCCTTCTTCTTTTAAATACATGCTTATGCTAGGTAATAATATATGCATTTTTAAATATTACAGAATGTGGAAATTTAAAATTTCAAAAAATTTACGGGTTTTTCTCTAAAATTGTGGGAAAAAAATTGGTGATATAATAGCACTGTCATGTAAAATAAAAAAATTATAATACAAGGTGAGTCAAAAATTTTAAACATTGTTATTTTTAGTTAATCTTATTCCTGACCATATTTTTTAGACAAATGTGGCGATAACTCTGTTTAAATACTATCTTTGATACAAAACCGTTATAATCCAGTAAACAGATGAGTGAAGGTCGCTTTCCACGTGGATGTTAGTAACAGTTACCTTAGCTAATTTCTATTTAGAGTTTTTTTACCAACCATCTAATTATGACCTTTTTGTCGATTCTCAACCCACTTGGAAAACTATTATTATTGTTGGAGAGCGTACTATTTTATATTGGTCCATATAAAACTTTTAATTTGGGTTTTATTTTTGGTTAATCAAATATTGTTTTATATTAATAACAATTGGAGAAAAACCCAAATTTTATCTTTAATATTATGTGAAGCAAAATCTTAACATGTTCCATTTATTTTAAATGTTCAATTTTTAGATTTCTGTTACATTTTTAACTTGAGTAATGTTTAAAAGCTTTATACATATCTTATTACATATCTAGGTTGTTTTTAAAAAGAAATATATTTTTAACTAACTTTTTAACAATTTAATAGTTTGTCAAAGACGACTGTGTTGCCTATAAATGTAAATAAATTTTTACATAATTTGTCTTGAACATATTTAAAAAATATAATATTACCTAGACATAAGAGATTTTAATTTGTTTTAAGTTTTATTTACTAGCTTTAACCACTATAGGTGGTAATTATAATTTAAAAAAATGTTGGTGCGAAATGAGGTAAACCAAAATAAAAGTTTTCAAACCAAACATATTTGTATTATCTTAGTGGTTTTTGGAAGATACATTTAGATTTATTTTATTTTTATGTTTTATGTTTTGGCAAAAAAAAATAGAAAATACATGCCAATAGCAGAATTTTTTTATTACTGATTACGACATTAAATTTATCAAAATATGTACTAATACAAACCGTATAACAATCTTTATGGTAAATAATTTGATTCCTTGTTCAAAATAAAAGGTCGTTTGTTGTATAAAAATGGGGTAAAAAAAAATCAACACTTTTATAGCTAAAAATATTATTTTTATTTTTTATCTTAAAAATTAAAATATTATATTATTTAAAGTACTAATTAATGTCATAATAAGCAATTTGACAAACGTGTGTTACAGAAAATAAATAATGTATTTTTCTTAAATTAATTTCCCCGTCCTTACGCATAATAATTAACATTTTATTTTTGTTATTTTAAATCTCAAGCTTATTAGGAAAAGTTGCAACAGACAAAAAGAAATGTAACCAGGGTATACAATTATTAAAAATTTAAGTATTTAAAAGTAGTTGATTTTTCAGAAAAATTAAGTCAAAAAGGATAAATGGGGTAGCCGGTTTTCGCCCTTTTAACAAACAAATGATGCAGTTTTTGGTTTATTTTTTGCTATATTTTTACCGCCTTATGTGTTGACTTTTAACTTATTATTTATACAGAAAACTGCTTTTTATTTTTAACAGAAAGTAACCCTTTTAAATTTTTGCTATTTTTAAGTTCGGAATGTTGTCAACTTTTTAATTGAATTATATTGTTTTAAAAGAATAAGTTATATAAAATTTAAAAAGTTTTCGTAATTATCAATATAGTATTGTAAGTAGATCTCTTATGTCTTTGGTATATTTTAAATAAATAATTACAAAGGGCAATAATATGGTAAGGGAATGGGTAAAAAAGGTCAAAATGTTGACACCACTTGTCGGTGACGTTCCAGGTGTCTTGCAGTTCGTGTCCGGTCGCTCCCGCGGCTATAGTGACTACATTACCAGGCTCAGGATAATCCGGCAAAGTTCTCAACCAGAAGCATCAGCCGCCCCCTGTTGTGGTGCCAGCTGCGTTCACCATGTGGGGGCGGCTCACCCATCCACTTCTCTCAGACAGCTTAGAGACCATGACGGTGGAGGCATAGCGGGCATAGCGGCAGATTCGCTTAGAATCAACGGTGCCATGCGAAATTTTCGCCAGGTATGACAGATGCGCGACGCCTGATATTCTAATCTAAAAATTTCCGGCAATCGCGGGAAACATAATTTCTTTTGGATAACATTTAATAGAAGGACGTTAACTGGATGAAAAGCTAATTTTTTATTTAAATTAATTTGTTTTAACCAGTTAAAAAGTAAATATAAAAACTTATGATATTTAAAGACAAAATTATCATTTTTTTAAATTTAAACAAATACATTATTTCTTTAAAATAAAAATGCATCAACGTGTTTTGGTATTTTTAAAAAAGTATCCAGTTTTTTTAATATCCATTTAGCGTCCTAAACTGACAAATATTTTTTAAATGTGTCAACACAATATTTTTAATATTTTTATTTTTAATCATGTACAGGTACGATCATCTTACATTGATAGTTGTTTTAAAAGCACACATCACCTTTCACGATATTAAAAATATTTGAAAACAACGTTTAAAACTTTCTTTAACAAACAAAATATAGTTGTTTAAAATATTACCCACGCTCTCTGTAAAAACGTGTGAATAAAATAGGTATACCTATGAAAAACATACCACATACTACACAAAAAATATATAATTAAACAATGTCACTGTCTTTGTTAATTCTACTTACGTACTAACTTACTTACAGGTAAGTGCCCTTTAAAAAAATTGTTACCTTTTGTTTTGAAAAATGCCAAACCTAACTTTTAAGGACAAGGTGTACTTATTAAGTTATTTATTTAAAAAGTCTAAGTAAATGATGGAATTTAAAAAATATTAAAAAAATTACCAACACGACTAATTTCTTTACAACAAAATAGAAATAAACTTCAAAAGCACATTTAGAACATGACAGGTAAACACATTTCAAAATTAGTCAAATTATATGATTTAATTAAAGTATTTAAAAATAGTAATTTATGTAACAAGTGCATAAAGTAATACTTTTTTACGAATGGGAAGTTTGACAGCACACGGCGAGTGCGGCAATCCAATGAGTAAAAAGACACTTTATGCGTGTAAAACAGTATAATTCTCTTTTAATTTCTTAGTTATTTAAATTCATTATTACTAATAATTTTAAATAATTTTTATTACGTTTTTTCGCAAACTGTCAAATTTTAAAACTAGTGACACATGAACTAAAAGAAATAATGACGAAATTAAAAGTAAAAAATCCCTTTTTACCACTTTATATAGTGTTCTAGAATAGAGTACTTAATCTTTATATAAACGATTAAAAAACTGCATTTTATTTAACGGTTGTGGAAAAATACCTTTACTACACAAAATTATTGTTAAAATTGCTTTTATACCTACCCAATAAAATAAATTTTTAACTAACACAAAAAAAAACAGAATGACCATAGAAAATCCCATGTGAATTTTGATACCTTTAAGTATCGGCTCCCTATTGATTTTACAACAAAATTATATTAGACCATTTTGAAGACGTTAATAAGATAACCTTACACACTAAATTTTATTATTTTTCCGCCATTTAAATGTTATTTAAAAAAAAATAAAATAAATTGTTTTATACCTAATATATACCTAAATAATTCCATCATTAATTAATAAAATGTCCTGTTATTTTTTTAGTTAACGTATAACTTTCTATTATTTATTCCTTATAATCTATTCATTACTGGTGGATTGCTTAGGGTATGTATTGGCTTTGAAACGATTTTAAAAATAGATTTTTAAAATAATAATTAATTGGCTTATTAGATATTAAAGAAATTTAGTGTGTGAGGTTATCTTATCAATGTCTTCAAATTAGTCTTATACTATTTTAAAATCAATGGAGGAGCCAATATTTAAAGGGATCACAATTAACATGGAATTTTTATGGCCACTTTAACGATGTACCACCCAGTATACTATGCACTACAACACAGAAAAAATGTATCATTGGTTGTTGTAATTATAGTAGAAAATGAGACAGATCTTCTGTTAAATTTTTATAATAATTTTTATTTTACTTCTTTTACTTCAAAAAAATGTTAATATACAGGGTGTCCGAAGAGGTAAGGTTATAAATGATAGGGTGATGAGTAAACCAAAATAACATTAGTAATTTAAAAAAAAAACTTTTATTGCGCTTCGTTAGGAAGTTATTGACATTCAAAGATTTTAAAAAATTATGTTAATTATAACTTTTAAACAATTGCCACAGTACCAATGATATTTGGGCAACTAAATAACTTTATACTAATGCTTCTTTCCATATGTAACAAGTTGTTTAGTAAGTCAGGAATATACAGGGGATGACGATTGTTTTCAATTTATCTATGCATTTTTGATAGAGGTGACAAATTAACATTTTGCTTTGACCATTTGATTCCTTTATCTTTTTGTTTTTACAAAAAGGTATACTTTGTTTAAATCGATATCTCGTACCGTTTTTTATAAAATTGGTTTGTTGGCATAACAGTATGTTGCATTTTTAACTTTTGCCATATACAACTAGATGGCGCACTTTTTACCTACCACCTTTAACCTCTCGATGCTATGGCTGGTTGTTTTTAAATTTCTTGGTGAGATGGCACCGGTGTCTGTATTTGTTAGTTCTGGGATACAGAAAGAATATTTACAGTCAATCGGGGCATCATCAAGGTGTCTATCGACCTGAAGCGGTTTGACAAGTCTTAACGAAGACGAAACACGTGTCACCGTCTTGGTCGGGCCCGGAGTATTCCATTTTCTTTTGGAGACTCCGTAATTTTTAAACAACCAACCATAGTAGCCGAATTCTTACAGGGTATTATTTATTTATTTATTTTTACAGTCATTAATGAGTCATATGCCCAAAGAACTTTACCTTTTATTAATTTATTTATTATATATATATATATATATATATATATATATATATATATATATATATATATATATATATATATATATATATATCTTTTTATAGCTCAGATTATGCAGCGCGACGTCAGACTAGATTTAAATTTTTGTATAGTAGAAATACTCGAATTTAAACACTGCTTTACGGTTTAGCATCAACAAAAAAATATGTGCACTTTTCGGGCTTACTTTAAGTTTATAATTTTAGGTAATGCAAAAATCTGGTTTAAACTACTATTATAAACAGATTTCTTAACAATAATTCTTTAAGTCTTTAAATACTATTACTTCAGGTAAATTTTTTTATAACTTCAATTAGGTTTCTTATTTCATGCTTGTTTTGTAAAACACAAATTAAATAATAATTTATTTTTATAAGATTTTATAAGCTCAACAAATAAAAGATTAACAGAACAAAATGAGTGCGCCAACTTCGCAAGACATTGACGCAGACACTTAAAAAAAAGGGTTCGTAAAATAATACTAATATAAAATCGAGTCTGTCATTCTGCTCGTGAACATTATGCCCCCAAAACAGATTGACTCCCACGATCCTTTTTAAAGGCAAAAACGAGTTTGTGAGACATTTATTATGCATAAGGTTGTGTCACCCCTGCGCAGTTTGACTGACGTTTTTGAGCAATGAAATAGGTGTTGTCGTATATGTACAATAAAATTCTTAAAAAATAATAAAAAAAAGAAAAATAAATGTCATCTACTTAAGCTTACTTTCACGCTAGAAAAAACTACAAAAGCAAAGTTAGGTTCTCATGGCATAGTACGTAGGAAAATTAAAAATGTAAGTCGTTATTCAGAAAGTCCCAGAATATGTAGTAAAATTTCTTGGAAACACATGAAAATGATATGACAAGCTTCTATAATTATTTTTTAAAGCCTCTCTTTAAAGATATATAACACTTATATTTCTTGGTATCAGACTTGAGTCGAATACCGCTGAACTAAAATACCAAGATTCATTACAATATAAATACTTTTTAAATAAAAAAAGGCCCTCACCCCAACAAAACAAAACACACAAAAAGGTAGATCATTTCTATCACGCTAACACGCTTATTCTGCAGTCCAACGGAAAAACACCGTATTTGACATTTTTGTGAAAAGTAACTTATTCACATTTTCGTATTCGTATAAATTTGCCGTTTTGTAGGTATTGTTAAAAAGCACCTCCTTACAAAACATAAAGACCGTAAGTATCATTATATACACTATGTGACAACCTTATTTAAAAATTTTAAGACTTAAAAACCGTATGTGTAGGGCATATTTTCACATACGTTTAAAATGCCAAGTAAACTCCCTTAATTATAATATTCGGCCAAATTTGGTAACGTATGTGTTCACATTGTATGTATTTGCCTAGTTACTAAACATAAAGCGATGCGCACAATTTGTCCCATCTTGATTAAGTCAGTACTTAATATTATAAACTTTATTCTTTAAAAAAATTATCACTTTTAGTTCTATTACTTCTATCACATACAAAATAACTATACTTCTATCACTTTCGTATGATAAATGTTACTTTATAGATGCAAATTTTAGATAATAAAATTGTCTTTTTTGGTATTTTACACACATACAGACGAAAAACAGGGAGAATAATATCAAATCGGAATCAAATTTAGATTTCGTTGCGTTCGTTGGAATTGCAGAGTAAGTTATTATTAAAGATAGCGTGTTACTTCTTTTTGATGAAACAAAAAATATCACCACAGGGTGTTCCATAAGTAAAATATTTTAGTTTATATCTGGAAAAAATAATTAATTTAAAAAATCTTACCATTTTATCCGACCACTTAATACATTGCAAGAAACCACATATCACCAAATATTGTATGTCTTCACATACGTTTATTTTTTGTAGTATTCTGTAGATGTACTTACAGTTCACTTACCCGTAGGTCTATAATAAAAATACATTACGGCGTTTATAAAAAGTAATGAAAAATATTTTCGATCGTAAATTAAAGCGTATGGGTAACAAATTAGCGTTTTTTAGTAAATGTATATAATTTTCCTAAATATATTTACCTAGGTTTTCTCAGGCCATAATAATACACTTCCTGCATATATATTTTTTTTAAAATATATAACACATACTTAAATGGCAACAAATTTTATGGGACAAATTATTAAAAGCCATTTCCTAAAAACTATTAAACAAGCACATACAGTGTTGGACGGCAGTATTACTCCCTTTATCTTACACAAAACTATTACTGCTATACCTATTCATTTTTTTATTATTAAAAACAAGAATTCAATACTAGGATTTGAATACCTGGATTTAAATCCAGAATTTGAATAACAAGATCCAAATATAGAGCAAGTATTCGAATAGCATATTAACATTACTAGCCAAATGTATTTGAATAAGGATTTAAAACACCGCATTTTCGAATACTACCCCCAACTATAATTGGTATAATGAAATAGATTTTTTTATTAGAAATATTAGATACGGCCCTTTAAATGGCGTCATTGTAAAACATTTGTACCTAAGTTCTTCCGGGCGACTAACCCTAACGAAATAAAGTTAAATATTTTACGCCCTGTATAATATATCAATAAAAATTGTAGTATTTTTAAAAAGCTTGAATTCGTAGCTAAAGAAAGAGTACTTTTGGCTGTTTTAACAAAAACAACTATTTGCTCGAATATGGTTTTATTGAATAATTTTGTATGTCGGTTTAATCTTCTGTATTCCCCAACTCTTATTATTTAAGATTATGGACCAGTTTACAATGCTGCAACATTATTTTAATTTCACGACAATAAAAACAAATCTTTTTAGATTTTTAGTGCCAATTAAACCAGAATAACCCAATGTTTAATATGTTTAATACATCACCAATAAACAAAAATTTGTTTTTGTCGGAAACGCCTTATTCTATCGTCGACATCGAAGAGCAATTTTTTAGCTCCTGGCGAACTAAGTCCGGTTACATATGAGGCGTACGAAACGCCGTACGCTCTACGCCCGACAATAGGTTTGGTATAGGCATTTTCAAATATTGATCCGATGGGTTGATCCAATCAGCTTTTTTTTAAGATTTACTCAGATTTTTGTTATTTTCTCACCTTGTGATATACTATTTGGCCTTTAATCATCGGCTTGTGTCAAAACAAAACATAACCCTTGGCTTTGTTTGGTCAAAGTAGTTATTTTTAAAGATTTTCACAATATCTAAGCTGTAAATATAATCAATAAATAGCAAATTAATGTTTTTTATACTTTTGACTTGCAATAAGCATGAAATAAATTATAAAGACCTAAAACTAAACAGCTGATTTTGACACTTCTCTTTAACCCGACTAACCCTGGCTTTAACCTGGGCCAGCAGGATACCTACAACCCGGAGATAAGAATCCGACCAATTTTAGAACACGGGTAGAAACTGTCCGATCCTCTTTTTAAACGGGTTTTATGGATCAGGTTAACCCAAGATCAATATTTGAAAAGTCCTATTGAAAGTTATGTAACCTCTCACATAAAGGCGTTTTAATTTTTTGTCTGCTGGAATATTTTTTAGTTTTCTACAACATTTACATATAAAATCTTGGTCCATTTAAAAAAAAAGGTACTTATGGTCATTTTTTATATTTTTAGTTATAAGTTGCCCTGTATATTACCAATAGAAGTAAGGGTATCCTGGGACACACTGTATAATTTTTTATTATTATTTTTTAATGAAAATTTCTCTTTAATTTTTTTGGCTGGACACCGAGTATATGGGAGGGGAGGGGCAAGCGCTACCTGCAAGGGACGGCAAATTTAGGCATGGCAGACGTGTGCAGGGCGTACCAAACTCGACGAACCATTGAAATTTAAAAACTATAGTAGATATCAAGTCAATTAAACTAGTGAATGGGTTGCGTAATTGGGAGTCAGTTTGTCGACGTTTTGTTTTCCAGCCATTATCAAATTCATTTTTAAATAACGATCTGGATTTATTGTAATATTCATAAGAACACCTCTTGTTAGACTTCACATGTATCATACTCAACTGTTATTATTATTTATAATATAGATATTCATTTGAATACTGTTAATAGGAAATTTTATAATTTCAAAGAAAAGCGTTTAAACATCTAACTTCTTTATCGCTCGTCACCTCACAGAAGGCAATGGCAAACCACTGTGTAGTATTCTGCCTAGTACACCCCTCTCACGTTGTGGTTCGGAAGCCACGTAAAGCCGGTGGTCCCATATATCTATGTAAAAACAATTTGGTACCCGTCACAGATATGTGCGAGAAGGCGCCTACGCTCCTTGGAAGACAAGAAGAAAAGAAGAGCGTAATAGACATATTGCGACTTTTTAGATTAAAAAAAACGTTTCTTTGTTTACCGAATTTAAAATTAGAAAAGTCACTTTTGATGAGTAAAGTCCCAATATGTTGTTTTGGCATGGCCTATTAAAATTAAATGAACCTTTATTATGCAATTTTGCTTCAGTTTAGCTGACTTTGTATGTCTTGTACGAGTTCCGAAATCCCAAAGTTATCTTCAAATTTAGGACACCCTATACATCATTCAGTAGGGGTACTATCTTAGGCCAGTCAGAGAGACAAAAAAATTGTACTTTTGAAGGATTTTTCTGAACAAAGCATAAGTTTTACAAGTTTCTATAAATTTAAGGAGAAAAACAAATAACAAAAGAAATGGACTGAAAAGTAGTATCAGCAAAATAGTATATTACATTACAAGTGTGGAAAATGGACTAATTTCACACGAGGGAATATTGTAGCACGAGGCGTTAGCCGAGTGCGACAAACCCACGAGTGTAAGAAAGTCATTTTTACACGAGTACTGTACACTATATTTTTCCTACGACCACAAATTATTCACCAAAAATAAAATAAATTAAAGTTTGTCTGTTCAGAAAAAATAAAAACAATTGAGAACTTTGCAACACTAGGTGATATTTATTTGGGTAACACTAGTGATATATACTTTCCTTACTGCTATATTATACTGTTTTGACAATATTTCTACATCGAAAATCACCTACCTAGAAGCATTTATATAACTTTTTATCATTTTGGAATTTAAAAAGGCCCTCACTTAATAAAATTGCATGGTTTTGTTAGGTTATAACGCTAATAGTTTAATACGGTTTTCTGCTATTATAAGTGTTTTTTAAAAATTCTCGATTCTTACATAATTTAGACACTCTTCTAAATAAAACGCAAGTGGTGCATATCCAAAATATTTCGTTTTTTAAAAAATATTAGTAAATAAACTTACGGGACCGGGGAGTGAAAAGGTGCTGGGTGGGGTAAAATTGGTAAAACGAGTTAATGAAACTGAACATCACATATAAAATTAAGTAAAATAACAGTTTTTCCTCATATTTTTAAGAAAAAATATAAAAAATATGAAAATTGTAAATGCATAACCTAAAGTCCTAAAAGTAAGGAAAAACGACTACCAAACGTCAGTTACCATGCAAAATATGGAAAGCATTTGGCAACGTCGGAAGGGTCTGATTCTATTTATGAATGGATAAAAGAAAGTGGATTCATAAAGTGTGTATTAGCCTTAGGTTTAATTAGGGATTTAAAAAGATTTAACTAGTTGTTTGAGTACACGAAGAAAGAGAGGAAGGAATTTGATCTATAGGCTTTTTTCTCTGGCGCTTTAGGTCGAACGGTCAAGGGCAAGGCTGCCTCTATTAAGTACGTGCTCAAAGGTAGAAGGAGATTTTTAATTTGATCTACTTACCTGACAACACTGTGCCAGTCAGTGAAAGTTGTTTTTTGTGGTTATGTCTATTTTTGTTTATGTTTTATTTTTTTCGTAAATTTTAATAAATATAAATAAGATGATTTTCGCTAATTTGGGTTCTACCGTTTAAGGTAAATAAAAAGTTTTTTTTTACTGTCACTACAATAAATATGTCACTTGCAAAACCAATAGCAGTTTTTAGAATGACATCATAATATGTATCACACCAGTGTTGTAGTACTTGCAACACTAGTGCTGTAAAGTACTTTGCAACACTAGTGTGATATAACGCATTTTCTATGTGCATGAAATCAGTGTGCTATTTGCTATTTTCACAAGTGGTCGAGGAAAAATATATATATTTTTAATTAGTTGATAAGTACACCTCAAAAACTATTATGAAGATACGGAGACAATTTAACCTAATTATGGTCAAAATTTAACAGGGAAAAAAATCAGCAAAATTAAAGTTTCTACGTCCAATGGTTGCTGGGTAATGGTTGAAGTGTTAAAAAACGAGAAAAAGGCAACAATTATTATTTCATTTATATTCTTTAATTCATACTTTAAATTTATAGAATTAAAGTAACTTTTTATTAAATGAAAAAATTAAAAATGGTTAATTTAAAATTTTATCGGATGAGTTGATCATTATTATTTTTATTAACTACTAAAACTATAATATTAAAGGAAAAAAATTGTTAAAAATAACTTTTTAACTAATATTATACAGGCGTCATGAGAAAAGCCTTTTTATTATTTATTGTACAAAAGTTATTCTTTACAAAACACAATCATCAGATATTAAATTGTGTCTTCTGCGGGGTAAAGAGTATAGTACCTGTATTTTTGCTAATATTGAAAATTGTTATATGGATAAGATGTTTAAAGTTGTTTGGAATTAAAAATTACTTTAAAATATACAATTTTCTTTATTTGGAAAAAAATAACTTTTTGATTTTTTTCTGCTAAAATTGATAAAATGTATTTGTGTTTATTAGTGCATTGTATGTTCTTGTTATTTTAATGGCAGTAAATTTAAGAACAAATTTAACATTTTTATGTAAAACTTATAATCATAAAATGTATTGCACCAATGGAAGAATCTAAATTTTCGCCATAATCGTTTTTTTGTAAATAAACTTAATTACATATTTGAAAGTATAGGCAGAGGGCAATTTTTGCCCGGCTTAAAAAAATAGGTGTCTGGGAATGTTCCTAAAGCAGCTTGGTTTATACTTAGTGACGACAAAAGAAATGGCTCTTTAATAGGTCGTTTTTCACCCGTTTTTGTGTTAAATTTACCTATTTATTTTAGGGAACAAGTACAGAAAACCTTTAAGGTATAGAACTACCACTGGAAAACACAAAACACTGTATATTTACTAATTAATCTATAATATACACCGTAAAACGATTTAGTCTCCAATAAATCTATTAGTGGTGCATAAGCGACGCCGACGTTGCCAAATAAAAACTTACAAGAATATGTAATAGCATTCGTAATGAGTAACGTCTCAGCGGTAACAGTTTTGCATGATAATTATGGACCACTTATCTACAAGCTTATGTGATAATCCAAATTTTTGTGTGTGCATAATCCTATTTTTCTGACAATATTTCACTACAACTACCTTAAGTAGACAAGCATTGTAAAAAAACTTATAGTTACATATGGGCATTGTAGTAGTCTACCATTAGAATACCAAAGCAATTTTTAAAGATAGGTTGTAAATTTTAGATATTTATAACATTGCGTGTGCTCTTACAATTTAAAAAAGCAATAACATATATCATAAAAGTAATATAAGGTGCCACTATCTCGTAAAATATAATATTATAAATATAAACTTTTGTAAGCTCTTTTCTTTAAAAAGAAAATAGAAGGTATAAAGCAAAGAATAAATATAAATGTATTTTGGTTAAGTTACTTTTTTAACTAATTTTACGTTTACATAAAAATAAAATATAACAAAACTATTATTAAAAAAAAAACACTTTTAATTTTGTAACATAATGTTGTCTACTGGTCGCTAATAGCACACATAAACGATATAAGCCTGATTGCCAACAAATCAATTTAATAAGTTATAACTAGAGTCTAATGTAAAAAAATGAGATTTGATATGGATAAAAGTTATGGAAAAAAAAAACAGTTTTTACATATTATTGATAATTCGCTCACTTTCATTAGTTCTTCAAGTGATTTAAAGTGACGTGTTTTATAGGGTTACTCATGCAACCCAATGCAACAATTGTATCAATGACTTCATATTATTAAAAGACGCCTATATTTAAATAACTGAAAGTTTAAAAATTTATGTATCGGTATACCACTTATTTAGAAAAAATTCCTATGTTTTTTAAATTGTTTAGTTTGGCATTTTTGCATATGTATTTAGTCCCAGAAAAGTCCGGCGCACCGCATGTCCTTTGGACAACCACGATAATTTTTAAAATCATAATATAAATGGCGTAGTGTATATGTCGCAGGCAAATGGTGATTTTCGGCAAATGGCTTCTGCCTAAGCAAATGTCTTCTGCCTGGGCAAATTACTTTATAAAAATAATTTTTATTTAAAAGCCATTTGCCGTGGTCCTTGTTAGGCAAATGATATATAGGGTGTTTTCTAACAACGGTACGAAACTTCAAGGTGTAATTCCTTATGTAATTATATAAAAGAAAGTTTTTATAAACATTTGTGCGGAGTTGCTTTCTTACTAAGATACAGAGCGGTAAAATTAAAGAAAAAAAAGCATTTGTTCTTTATATGCATAGGTTGATTTGGATAAAGTTTGGTAAATTTATTTCGGGTAATAGGGCGCTTATTTAGCTCTAACCAGATTGTTATTATTGGATCCACTATCGTCTCAGTGGGCACCGCAACTTAAATTATTAAGAAAAAAAGTACGTTACTGACTTTTTTGACGTTCTTGTATTTTTTTATAATAAAGCAATTTATAATACAACTTTTTAGACCTTTGTATTTTCTTCGTATCTCGCTTTGTCTTCGAGAAAAAAATCAAAGCCATTTTATGTGATACCAAAAAGTATTCATAAACAGCATAAAATAAAATCCAAAATCAGTAGCGTACTTCATTTTCTCAAGAATATAGGTTGCGGTGCCCACTGGGACGCCACCGGACCCAATTATTATAACAATCTGGGTAGGGCTCAATAAGCGCCTTATTACTTTAAATGAATGTACCAAATTTTATCCAAATCGGCTTAAGCATATTAAAAATATTTAGAAAAAACTGATTTTTTTCTTAAATCTTAACGCTGTGTTTCTTAGTAAGGATACAACTCCAGACATATGTTTATGGAAACTTTTTTCATAAAATAACATAGGGAATCACACCTTAAAGTTTCGTACCGTTGTTTAAAAACACCCTGTATATAACATATTAGGCGTACAGTGCGTTTTGCAGACTACAGTAAAAATCAATAGCACGTGTAATTTGATTGGTTTGAGGCGCTATAGAATCTTTTTTCTTAATTTGCTTTATTAAGAAATTAAAAAAAACAGATTAAACTAACCAGAACTAACCATGACCCCTCAATGTAATAGTTTTGCATGACTGTCTGGTTATGCAAATATTTCTTTTTCCATGTGCCTAAAAATTGCTTAGGCCAATAGAATCAAAAGCTATTTGACTAGGCATATAGCATTTAAAAATGAAAATACACAATTTGCACAGGCAGACGGTATTTGCCTGCCACATATACACTATCGGTAAGTCTGTATTCTTGGCAAATTAGTTCGATTTTTGTCGTTTTTCTTTTCTGCATCTTAACTGCAGCTTTAGTTGACCAATTTTCGCAAGAAAGCAAAAATTAGTAAGTAAATAATAATTTTTATAAAATTATGGTCTTTAAGGTCGTATTTGATTTAAATTTCACTAGTCACTAGATAATTGAGGTAAGTAATTTATATTTTTAATAAATTATAAATAGTATTTCATCTTAATTTAAGTGCAAAATTAAAAAATAAACAAATAAACTATGTTCTATCGAACAGTTAAAAGTTTAAAAAATGTCCGTCAGACAACCAGTCTCTTGGAAAATCAGTCACTTGGATAACTGAATTGTTGTCCGTAGGAAAATTTAATTACTCCTGAGATATGGTAATATGGCTTAATGATTGACAAACTAGTTAGCTCTGTTGACCCTGCCTTTTGATCCTGGTGTTGTGGATTTTAATTATGTGAACATGAGATGTACCTAATATGGATTTGTCTGGTTCTATCGTCAAAACTGTCTAATGTGCTCTGCTTATTACAGATTACAATAATTAAAGATGTTATTACATGTAATTTAAAATAAATAAATACTGGAAAAAAGTTTATTAAAGTATAAATATTTATAACATGAAAAAAAAATTGATTGGCCCATTTAAACACATTGTGACTCAGAAAAGGGCATAAGAATGATAGAAAGACTAGAGGGAAGTTAAGGGAAAGTTGTTATAAAAAGAGTTCGAAGTACTGATTACGCCTGTACGAGCTACCTCGAGTACGAGGGATGTCCGTACTAAATTCAGTCACTATGGTTGCAAATTTCAAAATAGTTTTTATACTTCACCGGTTTCATGTTCCTGAAAAAATAGTTTTATATTGTAATAGTTCCCCGTGCCGTTAAGTGCACCTGTATCAAAAGTTTACCTACATCATATTATTCCTTATTATATGTTTAGCTTCCCCACAGTACCAAGAAACAGAAAAGAATATAATAAAACATATTTTTTTTTAAATTAAAGTAAAAAAATGTTTATAATACAAATAGGAACTTATTTTAATAAATGTTAGCAAGTCGGTAAAATTTTAGTAATTACATACGATGTTTAACAGAGCAGTTCACAATACGCTTACGTAAAGCTGGAAGCTCAAATAAAGAGAAATACAAAATTGTATTTCAAAAGGGTTTTTCCTGGTAACTTTATATGTTTTTGACCCCGAGCTTACCCGGAATTAAAGTTTAGTGTTTTTGAAGACGCAAACTTTTCGGTTATTCATAAATCTGTCAACAAAATATTTTCGTAATAGCAATCACAGGGTTGGCCTAGGATTTGTTATATCAAGCTGTGCAATTTAGCCTTTCTTTATTATCTTTCTTTTATGTGATTACCTATAAAACGATTTCGGATATGAGCCCTTTTTATTTATCAGAAAAGTTTTATTTAAATTGGTTATATTTCTGTGATGTACAAGGGGCTTACGTGAGTTTTATAAGTTTTATTATTATTAAATTATTTGTTGATTAATAATTAAAAAATTGTTTAATCAACTCCTTTTATTCAATTTAAAAAATATATATTATTTTATTCTTAAAACATACGGTGCTAAACTTGTACACAAATATTTTTGTAAATATATTTATAATCCTTAACCTCATTATCCTAAAAATACAATGCCTAATTAAATAACGTTTATAACTAGTGAAATAAATTTTGCAAAAGTAAGTGTTTTTAATTTTTTTTTAATGTGTAACACCCTTTTACGGACCCATAGGTAATATAAAATATTCGAGTAATAGACTAAGTATTTGCCTTTTACCCAAGCTACTAGGGTTTCCTTCCATTTACAACAAAGCATCTTGATTCTTTTTGTAATACAGGGTTATCATTCCTAAGTCGGTACTATCGCTCACTTCCTTATTATTGAAGATACGGAATCGGTTGAATTATCAGTAAAGTTGTCGTACTTTTTCCGCCGATTAACGTGCTGCCCACCGAAAAACACTTATTGAACATAAAGTTTTCGATTTATGCGATTTCGAAAATGTACTTTTTAAATAGAACACCCTGTATATTATATTACCATTCGAAAGATCTGTCAAAGATCTTTTAAAAAAGTTTACATGTGATATATTCAATTTTTAATTATTTCGAAAATATGGCCATCCTCAGGAATTTAAAAGCAAACCGGCTTTTTTCAATAAAACACTCTATATATTGCATTATCACTAAATAGATATTTTAAAAAGCTTTAAGAAAAAAATACATGTAATATGTCTATCTCTTATAGTTTTGGAAATATGTCCATCCAAATCTGAAAAATAGTAGATACAGTGTCTATTTTATCTTCGACACTAAACTTAGTGCTTATAGCTTGGAGCTTACGGTAGGTATAATGGAAATTTAACATAGTTTTTAAATTTGGATGGCAATATTTTTTAAAATATAAGAGGAAAACATATAAAATGTGGTATTTTCTAAAGGCTCTTGAAAATATTTATTTAATGGTGGTGCAATATACAGAGTGTTTTATTTAAAAAATTCAGTTTACTATAAACTTCCTAAGGATGACTATATTTTAAAAACTATTTTTAGTTAAAACTGTTTTTTATGGGCCTTAGTTTTCGTTTCCATACTTTTGGCATATGTGTGTGTGTGTATGCAACTACTCGTTCGGTCTGTATAAAACATAAAAGACTATAAGATACTTTCTCAATGGTGTAGATAGGTTAGCAGGTGCTCTGGGGCAAAAACTAAAGTAGTTAGCCCTAAATACAATGACATCGACTAATTTAGCTTTAAGACCGGGGGCCCCTCTCAACTCCAAGGGGCCACCCTGAGTTTAAGGGCCCCGGGGCACTGCCCTGCCTAGCCCCATAGTAGCTACGCCACTTTACTTTACTTTTAAATAACTTCCAAGTTAATCATTGCATGCTTTGAAAACCGTTTATCTAATCGATAAACTTACTAAAAAAAAATAACCATTACTTAAACAAATTAAATTATTTTAACGAAAAAGTAAATAAACAACATTATCTTGCCCCAGTTTCAAGTAACAAAACCTCTCGTAATAAACCATTACTTTTTCCTCACATTAATAAACATTTTCTAATAAGCGTGAAGCCGTAGTAAATAATGACTAACAAAGTATGCTAATTATTTCCGAAAAATGTTATTGATTAAACCGTATAATATAGCAGAACACACGGAATTTGGTCATAAATTAGAATTAAATCCTTCCGTTATCGATTTGGTTATTATTTTAGCTAAATTCCTTATAAAAGAAAAACTTTTTCTTATATAAAAGCACCGGCTTTTATCGGTCAACACTTAATGGCGCTTCGGGGAAAAGGCGAAACAAAAACCCTTGTGGCCAACAAAATTGCTTTCCTTTTTTTTACCTTGTTTGCCTATTTACAGTATAAAAAAACCTAATGTAAAAACCATATTCTATACGATTGCATACGCCTGTTTAGCATAAAAAACGGCAACAAAAATGTATAACATATTTTTATTTATTTATTTTTTATTAAAATCAGAATAATAATATCTTGTAAGTGTTTAACTTAGTCATTTTAAAATAAAAAGTTTTTGACATCATTTAAATAAAATCCTCATTTTTATGCTAAACTTTATTTAATCTCTTATAGAATTAAATATATATATATATTCCGTATTGATTTTTAAAATTCATTTATTGCATGGTTGTTAATGTGTGTACCCACCAATCCATCAATATGGCCATCCCAAAAAGAATAGAACTGCTTTGATGCTTTGGCGGAGTATAACGAGCAGACCCTTATCACCCCTATTAACTCCTATAATTTGGCAGATCACCTAGACCTAAATAAAGTTAATCTTTAAAATTTAAATTAAATGTCAACATTTTGGTGGCAAATCTTCCACCGTTATTAATATAAAATACATTAAAAAATAGAAATTTAAAAAAAAAGTAATATTTAAAGTCAAATTTTAAAAATTTGATATTTGAGGCTTATGATATTTTGAAATTCTGTAAGACACTGACAGGGTACAATAAAGAAAGGGTAAATTCACTTATCGTCGGTACCTTTGATCTTCTAGTATACGGTCGAATGACCTCGACGACGCCATGTTTTAAGGCAAAAATTTAAGGCATGTACTGGCCACACATTGTATTTAAAAAATTAAATTTAAAATGTGTACATAGTTTTATTTATGATTTCTTATGTCACATACGTAATAAAATAAATAAGTGTAAGCCATTTTAGGACACATACCTTTTTTTAAAAAATAAGAAAAATTTGGTATGTCTTAAATAGAAACTTTGCTCCCAGAGCACTAAGTTTAATTTATATATTTTTTGTTTCATTACTACTTATGAAGGTTATACTTATATGATCGTATTCAAGCAAAGAATACCAATCCATAGAACCCCACAAGTGAGATTTCAGCGTACCTACCTAAAATTTTTAGTACCTACCGCGACCAACAGATGGCGAAAGTAGTACGATGTCGCTTTGCTAATACGATTACCATCAGAAATTGATAGCAGTCACTGACGAGCAGTCGGCCCGATCAGTTAGAGTGAGGATATACGCAAAATTTAATAAAAATAAAATCCCCGATAAATGGACCCAGTATCCATAAGATAATTAAATTTATTATTTTAGAATAGGATATATCGATGCGTTTTTAAAAACATCGTAAGCGACATTCGCCAATTTTACGGGAAACAATTTTTTCTTCCCATCGCGTTATTTTTAAAGAAAAAACCGAGATCTGAATGTTTTTATTTTAGATTTCTTTTAATTTGAATTACAAAACAAACATATTTAACATTCAATGACAAAATTTTCAGAATCTCCTAAAAAAGCTAAAAATTTTAAAATTCTAAACCTAAATAATAGTTTATTTTTAAATTTTTTATTTTTATTTAATTTATCTTGACAACGGTGGCAGACTTGCCACCAAAACGTCGATTTTTAGTTCTCTATTTACTTGCTTTATTTTTTTTTTTTTTTTTTGGTTTTTTGGTCTATTAATTTATTTTTTGGCGTGTACCCAAATAACTACCATTAATTAAATGAACCGCCGAACCAATATAGAACATATCTTCATCTAAAATAAAGCCAATGAAAAAAAACGTTTCCCGTAAAACTGACGAATGTCGCTTACGATGTTTTGTCAAAAACCCATCTATAATATATCCTATTCTGAAATCATGAATTTAACAATCTTATGGATACTACCATTTATCGGGGATTTTATTTTTATTAAATTTTGCGTATATCCTCACTCTAACTGATCGGGCCGACTGCTCGTCAGCGACTGCTATCAATTTCTGATGGTAATCGTATTAGCAAAGCGACATCGTACTACTTTCGCCATCTGTTGGTCGCGGTAGGTACTAAAAATATTTAGGGTACGCTGAAATCTCACTTGTGGGGTTCTATGGATTGGTATTCTTTGATTCAAGTAATATTTAAAAACGTGCCTTCATTCTGTAGGAAAGATAAAAAAAACTAAAACGTAAATACAATTGTTAGTCTTTTTTTGTTAAAGTTTATTTATTGAAAAATTGATGTTTTCAGTTTGATTTATAAATGGATTATAATTATACCATTTTTATTTAAATGTTCATTCACTTTACAATTTTATTTAACTATAAAAATATGAAATTTGACTCTTTTTAAATGTCTTAGCAACATAATATGTCTGATGCTACAAGTACCAACGACCTAGGTCCCTGGCATAAGATATCTTTTACAGGTTAATATTAATATCCAAAGGTACATAAATAAATAATAAAATTATGGAATCCATAAATTGCAAACTCTTGCCTGTAATGATTGGATATACTCTGACTCTTGCTTGGTTTTGACCTCTGTCTAGAAATATTGGCGAAATGAGACAAAGATATTTTAAATGTCTGTAGTGTATTTATTTTTCTATTCTTTAACGCATATAGGCTATGTTTATTAATTAAAAATAAACATGTTTTTAAAGATTTGTATCATATTTTTTCTGTATTGGATCTGTATGCCTAATGAAGTGCGGAAGATTTTAATAAAACAACTTTTATATTGCTTAGCAGTTACTGCACTTAATCCTTTATCTACCACTGCTAATATAAATATTATTCTAAGTTTGTGTTAATACACAAGAAAAAGGTTAGTAATCTATTCTATAAGTGCCCAATTAAAATAATTACTCAATAACCTAGAAACCAGACCTAATGCTTTTTTAAACGTAGGTATATTATAATCAATATAAAATATGTTCAATAGTTTTTAGGCGGATTCATTTATTCGATGGTAATTGTCCTAAAAACGCAAAATCAAAGAAAGTGCATACATAATATTAAATAAAAATAACTGTGTAGCATCCATTTCACTTAATTTAAATAACACATGGTTACCTTTGCTTGATGCTGAGGTATCTTCAGGAAAACTAAAAACAACTAGCTAATTACCTTTTTGTATTATAAATAATAAATACACCAGTTATGTATGTCACTCACGACAGCAATTTAAAATTTTTAACTTATATATTAGTTTTAAACATTAGTTAACTTTTAAATTTTAATTTTATTTAATTTTATCTTGACAACGGCTCTACCGAAACGTCGAATGTTAATTAGAATTTTTTGGGAAGGTTTTCTTTATTTTAGTTTTAAGCTACCGGCCAGTTCATAGGGGTTAATAGGGCTGAACAGGGCTCGCTATACCCCGGGACCAGGAACGAAGAGGTCTCATTTTTTCGTAAATTGGGCGTGTACCCAACCAATTACCATCGAATAGTCAATATACATAACACCTGTTTCTGTAAACCATGAATTCAATACAATGCAAAAAAGCCAGATTACTTTCTATTTTTAGTTTATTTTCAGTTCTTCTATTTTTGCTTTCAAATAATAAGCTATTTTTTTCAAAAAATGGTCATACCCATTTTGTTTAAAAATTTCTATAAAGTATTTAAGGGTGCAAAACAGCCTTAATCTTAATCGTGTAAAACAGACTTATTCTTCACTTTGGCACATTTTTGCTTAAGAAAATGGCCGCCTGTCATGCGCTAGCGATCTGCGCGAATATTTCCCGCCAAGCTGAGTGGAGATACTGTGTTATCCTTTTCTATACTGTGACACAACTGACTTTTCATTCGTCTCGTATTTATTTTGTAAAATTTTTCAGAGTCACTTTTAAAGTTTTATTTGTTTTTCTTTTTAATATATTGTTATAGAATTGCTAAGTAATTAAGATGATGTGGCTTTAATTAAGAGCCCTGGATGCAAAATTGGACAAATTCAGCGTTTTTAATCCGGAGAAAACGGCGAAAAACTGTCAGATTCCCAAAAATAATTAAAATCTTTTTTATTATTATTAACATCAAAATGGCGATAGTATACTTAATTTCGTTAATTATCGCCAATTGCAAATACAGTTTTTGTTAATTTTTGTGTGATCCAAAATAACATGAGAGTTATTCATTGTCGTCCTCTGGCGACTTACATATATATATAGTATAGTTTGAGCCAGACATTATTCATTCTGAAAACAATGCCGCAAAGTAAACAAAAAATGATACAGTAAACAAACTTTTTCAAAACCACATAGCCTCTGACAGAGCCTAATTACATGTTTTTTAGATAAAGTAAAACAAAAATTTGGGATAGCTACGTCGCGCCAGTCCCTGAGACCGATTGTGATGGGAGACAAGAAAGTCAGTTATTTTTGTTTTTTAAAGAAAAATAAAAAACTTTATTTTAACAAAGATTTTATTAATATCTAAAATAAATTCTCTCAATTAATTTTATGGGTATTTAAAACAATAGTTGTAATAATTTTTCGGAATAAAAGTATTTTTAAATTTCTACTGGAGTTGTCAACTTCTTCGTATGTAGACTGGGTCTTAGTAAAACCCCAGCAATATTCTTTCTTAGATCTGGTTCTGGTATGTTTAGATAGCGTCTACAGTTTTTCTATCTGGTTATCTGGTTATCCACTTATCTTTACCCATAAAACATAAACTTTTGCTGGCCCAAGGCTTAAAAGTTGTTTCATAGTCTAATTTAGAAGCTTCGGCATCTCCTTGGTCACAATTTGGTTCATCACATTCCTATTTAGAGTCTTAAGATTTAATAGTGACCTGGTTAGGAGAAAAATTAACTAATTTATGCCTGTTTTTTTATCTTTGGACAAACCACGAAGGCTAAAAGCCTAAATACTAACGTACCGTGGGTGTCATAGTCGAAATATTCTTTATTTGTGGAAACTGTTCCTACCAATTAGCAAAGGCGCTGTTGTTCGTTCTTATAGGAATTTAAAAACTGACTTATCTTTAAAAGCAAATAAAACAACCTAGATACTAAAAAATAAGTACAAAAAGAAAAACCTTTTTGCTTTTAGTTAGTGAAACATGCATAAATGGTCGCGTCGGTGCGTAAGACCGCTGTCACTCACTACTCGGACAATTTTACTCTGAGTGACGGTCGCACGAGTTGTTATAAAAAGAGTTACGAAGAGCAAGGCATTCATAAAGCGGCGCAAATACAGTGGCGTATTTAAAGTTTTATTACCATTTACCAACCAAGTTATCGTCGGTCTATAAGACGGCACGCGACTACTGTAGCGTTAAAAAATCCTTCTATTTCGTCTCTGTTCTGCCATAAAACACGACGCGTGGCGTGAGGAACCAGAATTTTTGCTGCAATAAGTTATTTTTCACAAAAGGGTTTGTTTACAATATGATGCCTACTTTGCGGCAGTGCTTTCAGAATGAAATATGTGTGGTTCAAGCTATATTTTTATCCTCGACTAACACTTGGTTAACAAATCCTAAATTAATATGCTGCATTATCTTGCCCATTTGCTCCAAATTATCTAACAGGAATGCGTTGATGTTTCCCAATTTTTCAGGTTTTATCTGATTTACCCAAAGGGCTAATTCTTCTGGGTTTATATTTGTACAGGATTTTCCTTTTTTGTATATACCTTTAGGTTTGCCATATATATATTTGTATTTTGTTTCAAATTGCCTTTTAAATGATACATTATACAGGATGTCTTTTTAAAATGGCGGCCAGAGAGGATTTTTAAAGAAAATTAGGTGCTACCATTATTTCTGTTTTAAATATATTTTTCTGCTAAGTAGGCTGTAAAAATAATGGAATAACCTATTTTACTTTAACAGGTTGTAACATAATTCATTTTCTTTAATAAATGACTTAAGCTGTTTTTACAGTTTGAAAGTTTTCTTGCATGCAATGATTTCTTGGTGCAATTTTTTGATCTGCGCACGCGCCTTTTCTCTTTTTTAAAATTGTTGCAAAATGTGCGTGTGCAGATCGAAAAATTGCAGCAAGAAAACCTTTATGCAAGAAATCTTTCAAAAGCTGTTTTTAAGATTCCGTAATTTTAGTTTTTATTGTAGTTAATAAGAGAAAGTTCAACATTTCAAAAACATTTTAAATGGAAACACCCCTATTTTATTTTATTTTTTAATTTAACACTGAAATCTTTTTCCAATGACGTATCACAACATATTTTTATTTTCAAGATGGCGGTCATAGATCATTTATTGACGACATCCAAATAAAGGAATTCTTTATTAACTGATCTATGGCCACCATCTTAAAAATGGACAATATGTTGTGATATGTCATTGGAAAGAGATTTTGTGTAGAATTTATAAATAAAATAAAATTGAGAGTGTTATTATTTAGGATATTTGTCAAATTTTTAATTTTATCTTATTTATTACAATAAAAACTGAAAATACGAAATCTAAGTAATTATTTAAAGAAAATACAATATGTTACTACCTGTATAAGTAAAATAGGTTTTTTTATTTTTACAGACTACTTACCAAAAAATATATTCAAAACAGAAAAAATGGCAGCACTTAATTTTGTTTAAAAATCCTCTCTGGCTGCCATTTTAAAAAGAAACACCCTATAGGATATATCATTGAAAAGAGAATTTTATACAGAATACCAATATAGAAAAAAGTAGGTACCTGCATTTAAAATAAGAAAGTTTATGAAACTTTCGGTTAAACCGGAAGTGATTTTAAAATGTCATGATAATAACAAAAAATGTTAATTTATGCTATACTGTAAAATTTTTATTGGTCTCTCTTAAAAACCACAAAAAAATTGGAGGAGGGGGGAACAACATCCTGTGTCACCCGGTATGTATAAACTAGTCAACACCTAGTTGCAATACGCTTCCAGATTCTCGAAATATGTATGTGGTATGTAAACAGTATCTTTTTTCGCACGGTCTTTTGGCTATTTGCAAAAGGTCGTCCATCTAGGTTTCTACTGGTTTATCCATAATTTGTTAATACAATAAATAGGAGGCATTAACAGTAAGTAAACTAAGTAAACACAAAGAGACTTAAGGCAATTGTCGTTATTTTTACCCAAAAAAAAGAGCCATCAATGTGGGTGTGCGGTATAATATAAGGAAGAAGGAGGAGGGGGAGAAAATGTCCGGTATTGAATCTTAAGTGACAATTGCTGCAACGAAATTTGTTTGTTTTTGCTATACTGGTTAAATAAACAAATATGTGCATATCGGCCAGTGAAGCAACAAAAAGGATGTATGTGACTAATTCAATTATAAATGTTTAAATGCAGGTATTCCTGTTAGATTGTCTCTTTTTCTCACATTGCCTATGTGTTATGTTATTAAGTTGATTCTGCATAGTGAACTAAGGATTTGACCACTTTTGCTTTTTAAATCATATTTTTATACAGATCTGTCAATTGCATGCATACTTAAATATATGTAGAAAGATGATGCCAATATAATAATTTTTCCCGAAATTTTAAAAATTGGATTTATCCGGTTTTGCATTTAAGGTCCTCAATTGCAGAAATACTAAAGAAATTATAGGTGGGAACAGGATATTTAGTACTTTGTGCGCCCAAAGAGTCTAGCAAAGACAGGATTTTTTCTCTTGTGTATATGTATAATGCATATTAATGGTGTTTTGATTTGATAATTGGATAATTTGATAATTTCACAATAAACTTTTGATATGTGAAATGTGTGTGTTATTGTGAAAACCAATGGTATAGGTAAGTTCTAGGTTTCTTAACCAATCTCTAAACCTGATTTGGAAAGCAAACACAGAGCGATGCAGATATCTCTTTTACAGGACCTTAATTTAATATTTGATTGGGGCGCCAAAATCTCGTTAATTGTTATGCATACAAAACAATTATGTGCCTTGTCGCGAAAAGAGCCATCAAATTCTCATCCTTTACTTAAAAGCGGTCAAGTTTTGCAGAGCAAAGACACCTTCAATATTGTGGGCGTCACATTTGAGAATAACCTTAACTGGCATAAACACATATATCGAGCCAAAACATATTTTCACCTTCCAAATTATACACTTTGTGTGTGCCTCAAATCAGACCTACCTTGGAATATTGTTCTCATATCTAGGCCATGGCGTCCCAAACAACCCTTAGCATTCTGGATTCCATTCAAAGAAAAGCTGTTCGCCTTATTAATGACCCTTTACTTAGAGAAATACTTTCCTCTCTATTTCTATTGTTGGGCTGTAGGGGATTCATCGCTTTTTAATAGGTACTTTTATGGCTTCTGCTCTGAAGATTTGTCCAGTATATTTCCTCAATTCACGGATCCCAACAGAAAAACTTGTGGTACCGGACGTAGGCATCCCTATACGGTCCAACTGAACAGGTCCCGAACTTTCCCCTTTACTTATTCTTTTACCCCCAGAGTTTTTAGAATGTGGTATCTGCTGCCCGTGGAGGTCTTTTCTTCCCCCTTCCCCAAATTTAAGTCCCGTGTCAACAAACTTCCTCTTACCTCGCTTAAGACACCCACGGTACGTTAGTATTTAGGCTTTTAGCCTTCGTGGATTGTCCAAAGATAAAAGAAGAGTTACACTTATTGTAAGTGAATTTTATTAAATAATAAGCTATCTGGGGCATATTTTAAAACAATCTTTAAGTACAAAAACTCGTACTTAACACAATGAAAAATATTATTTCGTCGAAGTTGACAATTAATATTATTACGTTAGTAATAAGGTTTCTTAATTGTAACCGCTGTTATTTATGTTAATGTGTTTTAACTAGGTGCCTAAAGTAAAGATTTAAGAAAATTAATTTTGAAATGGTTTTTGGGTTATGCCTAATATTTCCTTAAATTTTAATTTGGGCTTGATCCAAGACGTGGAGAGCAGACAATAAATAAGACCTTTTTAGAATTTGTAAGGAAAGTTTAGGATATTTAATGATGCTCTTGATTCAGTGTGAAAAAAACTTGTTTTTAAATACCGGAAATATTCAATATTGATATTTACAGTTAACACATATGTTCGCATAATTTTTGGGTCTGACATACTTTTCTTTTCTTCTTGTACTGTATTTTAAATCATAAGTTTTGCTAATCTAATGAGATGACACTTTATTTTTTTAATGACTAATAAGTTGCTTTAAAAAATTTGAATCTCACAAATGGAGACATAAATACTTGAAGAAATAGGTAGATTTTTTTAATAGTAGCTGAAGGTGCGAAATAATATGCCATATGTTTTGTTTTTTGTAATAATACTAATCAATTGTAATATCTGATGCATTAGGAAAGACATTAAAGGGATTTTTCAAATTTAAATATTATACAAAATAAATAAATTTTTGTATCTTTTATTCTAGGTGTTTATAATTATACTATGTCGATATCATTGTCATTTTTATTTTATAGCATTATCAGTCCATTTAAGAACAGTGACAATTTTTAATAAATAATTTTTTAAATACACGCCAAAAAAAATAGAAATCTTAAACACGCCACTTAAAATATTTTTAGCTAATATAGCAGATTACAGTTTAAATGATATTCTCAGAAACTTTCTTCTTTACACAGGTAATGACCCACATCCGATTTAATTGTTATGCTTGCAGTAAGGCGAGCAAAAAAGATTTAAAAAATCTGAGTAACAGCTTTAATTTCAAAAAGTTTATATATAATATTATCATGACTACTTATTATTACAAATTTATTTAAAATCGATATACATACCTTAAAAAGAGAAATGTTACGACTTTTATTTCCTTCATACTTCTTTTTGCAGGTAATTGCTTTTAAGGTGTATAAAAATACATTTTAAATATAATTTGGCAAATTCGGATAATACTGTGAAAGCACTAGAATAGTTATTAGCGTAGAAAAATATGTAAATATATGAGGTGTAAATCTTATTTTTGTTTTTTTTTATCTTTGGACAATTGACGAGGGCCGGAGGCCTAAATACTAACGTACCGTGGGTGACTTAAGCAAGGTTATTTTTGTTTTGGAAGGCTATTCCACATTTAACTCGGGGCGTTATATTTTGTTTCTATTTAAGAAGGCTCCTGTAAAACGAATTTTTGGGTCTAATGCTTTAGAGACACTAAAGGGTCTACCAGACTGTGTTTGTTAAATAATTGTTGTGAAATACATTTTTACTGAATAAAGGGACTTAGACCTTGGCTACAATAACAAACGGGAGCGGCAAGCGGAGAGTATCAGATTTCTGTACTGGTAGCCGGTACTGGCTACAATATTTTGTGGTTAACAGCGTTTTAAAACCAGTTTACATATATTAGAAACGCTCGGTTCATCATATTTGTTCGTTTTAAGTGACAGCGGCAGGGCTTTTTACTTACGTATATTGCAGCCGCCTGATTTTAAAATACAAATTCTTTAATGCTACCACAAAGATTAAAAGCAGCGCTCTCACACTCTTCGCCTTACGCTAGTCGCTGACGCCTGGTATCATATCCGTAGCTTAAAGATGGTTGACGTACACAAAGAATTAAAAGTTGCTTTTACACAATGTAACTGTGTGTTACAATCAATCACATATCTTTATAGCAGCGCCAATGATTGATTTTTCAAAGTCCTTTTTAAAAATATATAATAATTATTGTTTTAAATTCTTACTTTAATAGTCAATAACTTCCCATCGAAGCGCGAAAGAACTTTTTTTATATTTATATAAGTACCAACATTATTTTGGTTATTTTGACCTTTTCGTACACCCTGTATATTAAAGAATATTTAAACATCTGTAAAACTAAACCTAACAAAATTATTCAATCTAAGTTTATCTCTTGCATCTATGTATTTAAATGGACATACACATACAGCAACTCTTACGTGCTAACTTACCATAATTTGTAACTTCTATTTTTTATGCCGACCTCTAACATAGGAAGGTCATGTTATTTAAAGACTTTCCAACTCATGTAATAACTTGATAATAAATAAATTTACTTTCATATAATATTTAATTATGCATTTAGGAAACTGTTGTTATTATAAATATTGGTACAATATCTATATAGTCCAGGTCATATATAGTTTAATATTTGTTTTGTTAAATACACAGGTAGTACCGCACTAAAAATTGTTTTATTTTACATAACAGGTACAGTTATAATACTTTCTCTTTAAAGAAATTACATACGCCATCTTTATGTATCTTTTAAAACAAAGAAAAGTTGTGTAGTAGGGAAAATATGACAATTTCGCAATACTCCGTCCTCCTGAAGAGCTTATTATCCCAATATTTCTAACATCAAAAGGAATCTTACGCAATGCTATGGGTCATGGCAACCACTATCTGTGAAATGTCAAAGTCATCTGTGAAATTTCATGTGTCAAATATCAACTGTCAAAAATCAGCGACCTAGAAAATAGGTGAGGTGTGCAGATACTTGTACTAAGACCTAAAATTGATTTACGCAGACGCAAATACTTAAGTCATCGGGAAATCATCGGCTACAATAGTAATTTATCCCTGATGATTGCTAAATAATTCCTATTCAAAAGTACAATAACGTCCTATTAAATAGGGTATTTAATTACGAACTCGGCAAATATTTTGGTCCATGCTTATAATTTATCTCTAGAAAATGAAATAGGATCGTTCAATTTTAATTTCTGGTGTAACAAATTTCTTGATTTTTTTATATGCTGTTGCGTTTATAGAAGTTTAAACAGGTGTTAATATTAACATATTTAATATTACAACTTCTAATGGGAAACATGTAGTAAACAAATTTTGTGCCGTTTATAAAAAGGTGTTTTGATAAACCCTTTTTAACAACCAACAATAAATTCTTATCATTTACACTATCTCCTGTTTTAAGTTTTTTTACTAAATGATATAAGTGTGTTAAAAAGTTATATTACTAAATTACATCCGTTTATTTAATAATATGGGCTTCCCCTAACTTTTTAATAATACTCGTAATCTTGTTTTGGCGGCTATTACTATCAATCTAAATCCATCCAGAAATTTATTTGTATTATCCCAGTAAATATATTCTGTTTATTTGTAAATATACAAATAGCTTATGTTTATTATTAACTGGTAAACAATGGCCCCTTGGACGTTTAAATCTTTTAATTCGCAGCTGCTTATCACGTTATTTTTGTTGTGTTACACGTTCCTACTTTATATCTTCGAGTAATGGTTTAATTGTCAACATGTACTTGTCACCTCTGTTTTCTACATGTTGTTCGTTTTTATTAAAATTTCATTTGTTAGCAAAATAGTTTTTATAAATGCTTGTTAGTGCTACAAATTTGTTTTTGGATGGATTGGTCTTGAGAATTTTTCTTTTTAATATAAATAAATTCAGGTAAAGAATCACCAAAAGTTTGATGATCGGTAGTCATATCATAATTTAGACAGGATTAAACTATGGGTGGACTCTAAAGTCATCGTCCAAGTAACTATCTTCAGGATGGTGATCATACTATAGTTCTGTTTCAATCATGAATCAATAATTTTCTCTCTTTCGTCCGTACTTTCAGGAATTATTTGATTATTTTCCTGTGTCTTACCATCACCATTCACATACTCGACTGGCAAAGTTAAGAGGACATTGTGCTTTCTTTATTACTGTCTGAGGGAGGTGTAAATAATTGTATACTAGATTGAGTTCTGTATTGACTTGAATAATAATAATAATAATAAATAAATAACAGTTAATAAAGTTTTCCCAAGGGTCTATACATATTCTTTAATGCAACAGTATTCTTATAACGACTAGCTTTTAGTAAATGGTATATATTTTTCACATTACAGGAATGTTCGTCAAGAAGTTAAAGAATGTTTGGATGTGCTTGCAAATTAGGCTCAGTTTCTAAGCGTTCCTCATAAAAGTTTATGTCGAATTTAACTTAACTTTCTTACGTCGCTGCTTTAAATCCAAGTTTTGCTGCTAAAATTGCTTTTGCTATTCGGCGCTAAGCTTCTTTACTGAATTTTGGGATTATATGTTTTATTTAAATAACAGCACTTTTTTAAAATAACATCACTGTTTTGAAAATAATAGCACTGTTTATCATATAATAACAGCTCTGTTTTTCAAATAACAGCTCTGTTCTTTTTAATAACAGCCCTGTTTTTTCAAATATCAGTACAGTTTTTTTTAATTAACAGCGAAATTGCAAAATCGAGCGTGAATATCTTCGGTAATGGCAGTATGCGTTCATTGACGAAGACTACGTGGGAGCTGTGTGTGGTTCAAAATCCACATTTTCAGATCTCTTTAAGTAACATTACCTGAATTTTAATAAAAGGTACCTAGTTAAACTCTTGGTGGCAATATAGTAATACCAAAAATGTGCCAATTTTTTTCTATTAGGCTAGAATGACAAATATCAATAAACTTTGTTGCAGACAATCTCCACCTGTACAAATAGCAAAAAACTGGGATTTATTTCTTAAGTTTAAATACCATCCATTTTAGTAACATGTGAATTTCTTGGTTATTTTAAATTAAGTCCCATTTTTTTCGCCCTTTTCAGCTCTTTCAACTAGGTCCAACAACCGCATCCCTAGGTGATGCCCCGCAGCAATAGAGGCTTATTGTGCCTTGACCCAACTTTCTTCCCATTTACACGCCATTAATTGTATAGATCTGACCCCTGAGCACCGCCGGTTGCCTCTTCACCCATCTAAATTATAACCGCGCTTTGCACTATTTAACTTCGGTGTTCGCTGCTAAGGCGATCGTACCAGCAGCCACAACTGCAAAATAATTTCTAATTAAACACTATTTAATATGATGTTTTTTTTCCTGTAAAACATCATTGTTGACGAAAGAAAAACTGTTTACTTAATTAGCAGAACTTTCGTGTACTTTTTTACACTTTATATGTTAGAGTCCAAAAGTCTAAATGTTTTGCTGTTTTATTATTAAACCCTTTTAACATTTACAAATGATTTTAGTAAGGTTAAACATATGCAGGATGTCCAACGAGGAACTGCTGCGATCAATATCTTAAAAAGTTGCAATTTACAAAATTGGGTAACATTATAAAGTATATGGGGGACATACGACTAAAATATTTTGCAGATCCAGTAATACCAGAAGTTAATGTCAACTTTGTAATTTTAAATATAACACCCAATATATTTTTTTCTAGATTTATGTAAAATTTTAAACAAACTTTATGTATTATTCCCTATACCTAAGTCCAACCGTTTTTAAATTATTTTAAATTTTATGTTAAAACTGACGTTAGCAAGCCATTACATACCAATTGATTTTTTCTAAACTAAAACTTCTAAAAAAATGGGGTTGGATTTCTCTTAGAGAAATGTTTTATCTTTAATAGACTGTATTTTAATAATGAATAAATACAGGGTGATCAAAAACCTTTGTTAAAAGTTATATCGACAAAACCAGTAAAAGTATATCCCTGTAGCATCTCGCAAAAGTAATTAGCTCTCACAGTCAACTTCTCTTTCATTCTCAATAAAATATGGACCAATAATTCTACTTGCTGATATTGCTGTTTACACAACAAGCTCAGGAGAATGAAGAGGACGTTGACGTATCTGTCGGGGATTGTTTACTGACGAATAAATGCCATTCGCGATCAACTTGTTGCCAAGTTTTTAAAAATATGCAACTCGGATCTAGAATGTCAGCTACGTAAAGGACGTCACTTGGGAAACATAATTTTTAAGTCATAAAAATTTACAATATTTGTTGTTTAAAATAATATCAATAAAATATGTGTAAGTTTTAAAATGTTTGTTTTATTGGATATTGACCCTGCTTATACAGTTAAGGCCCACCCTGTACTACAGTACGTGACAACCATAGAAAATGGCTGATTTTACAACTTTAAACCGTTTTATAAATGCTAAATTGCCTGAAAGCGAGTTCATTTTTCTCGCTATACACAAAGAGCCCATACGAAGCACTTTTAGATCAACAAAAGCTTCGTTCGCAGAATTATATTATTTAGATTTCACTGACACCCAATTAGTTTTCGTTGTTCGAGGAATTGTATTCATACTTTGCGCTCTTTCCTAAAAATGTAATTTTAAAAGGGTGTTTGGATTTGAGCACAAGAAGATAAAATATGTTATTTTGTTATCTTGTAATTAAAAATACCGGCAACAAAATATGTTTTCTGTTTATTTCTTTAAGCCAAAAAATATCTTTTTAAGTTTTTCAGTTAAAAAATTAAATTGGAAGTCGTTGTTTTAATCTCTTTTTTGTGGTAACTTTTAGCTCATAAAAGTATATTGGTTAAGCATCTTGCACTAATCCAATAAATTAGATTTTATTACTAATTTACTGCAATTTACTACACAAACATTGTTTTTTAAAATTGAATTGGTAACGTAGTAAAAATAAAGTATGTGGAAAAAAATGTATTGTGATGTTACAGGTTATTAGAAATATTATGACTTATTAAAGCATGTAGATATTACATTTTATATCACTTAGGCAAGGCGCAAAATGAGACGTGTGAAACGCGTGTGGCGCTACTCAGCACGGCACGTAGAATAGAATTCTGCGAAGAGAAAGCCAGAGGCGCCATACAAGTAAAGACTGCAATCAACTAATTCTTTCTAATCGTGTCGCTTAAATAGTGTGCGAGCGACAAAAACGGGAATAATTTGTAAGTGAGACAGAACACATCGAACTGATAACCTAGTGGCTTTTTCTTAGCTGAATCGTTTTCTACTTTTGTAACCTAATAAAGTTAAACTATACAGCGTAAATTGATAAGCGACATGACGCGGTGCAAGTCAGTCGCGTCTACTCTAACACGCGTTGCTTTTGTTGTACTGGCAAGCGCGCGCCTTGTTTTTGGAGAAAAATAGCCTAATTGTTAAAATCCTCAGATTTTAAGCTTGCTGTAGTTACTTTTTTGTATAATAAGTAAAATCAACAGCGTACATCTTATAGTTGTAATTTGAAAATGTCCACTTCTTTTTCTCTCCGATAGAATATACTTATTAGGTAATATTAATTTCTTTTTATCAAAAATTTGAACAATACATCCTCTTTACCATCTGATTCAGATAAGGAACTTAAGTTTAATAATATTAATCCTTTACTTCACCTGTGTCACCTCGCGCGAGACAATGGTAGTAAAAAAACTCCAATAATATTTTTAAAATAAGTCATGAAAAAAATAATACCTGAAACTCTATCCATTTATTTGTTTTTACTTATCATTTAAACTATATTTTCAAATAAAAGCAAATTTGAAATACCAGGTACATAAAAGCAAAGAAAAATCATTTAAAATTAAAACATAAAAATTTATTTTTACGTGAAAAGTATTTTTCCGGGGCCTTTATTTGTTATTTCTGTCTAATGTAATAGCTTAACATAAATTTAACAAATAACTAAATTAAAAGTCGTAAACCCAAAGAATATCTCTAAATGAAAAGTTTTAAAGGTATAAAACTTTACAAACTAAACTAATTTATTTCTTTTATCTTTTTACCTTTGCGTTTGCATTTTACTTTTGTAAAAAAACTTTTAGAACATTTCGTTGGTATATCTTTGTAGAGAGATAAATAAATACTTTTTATTGGCTAAAGCTTTTCTAGACTTTAAATTATAAATTAAAGTATTAATTTTAAAGAACTTTCTATATATGTCTTACTTTCCTACAAAAGAACGGCTACTTAGTTACTTATATTTTGGAATACCAAGTTGGCAAAGATGAACCATTACCAAATTTGCAGCAACATTTGCGCCAATTACCTTTAAGATTGGATAAAAAGAAGAAACCATTAAAAGATATTTAGGGGACCATAGCTTAACAAATCCAATCTTATTATAGAGGGATTTATATATTTAAGCGTTCGTATATTTTAATTATACAGAGTGGTGCAAATTAAAGGAAAACCATAAGGATCTTGGAGACGGTAAGAGATACAGGGTTATCTGCTTTCAATCCAAATAAATTCGTATTTTAAATCTAAATCCAACGACCTATAACACTTTTCATTAAGGCGACGTTTCGAACCAAAAACCATTCTTTACTATTTTGCGATTATAAATAACTATTTTATCCCAAACATTTTAAGAAATTTTTGTTCGCAGGTAAGTATACAGCTATTTACTTACAAAAACTTTTAGGAACTTTTTTGCAAAGTTTCGGTTTTTTTCGAATAATTTCGGAACGGCTGCAAATGTGGTTAGTTTAGCGCCTTGCATTATACAAATAAAAATAGAAACACAATATAGCAATATTTTTTGGCAAAAATATTCAATAAATTAAAATGCATATATATATATATATATATATATATATATATATATATATATAAATATATATATATATATATATATATATATATATATATACACATATATATTTATCTTAATGCTTTAAAAAAATAATTTTAATATTTTTGACAAATAAGACGTAGTTTTTACTAATATGTAATATATTTAGTTAAAAATGTTTTATTATAATTCATAGTCTATATTTTCTTACGTATGACATAAGAATTGGACACAAAAGGTCAAAATATTTTCGTCTTAGTCAAAATAGTAAAAATTACTTGATTATGAAATAGAAGTGAATATTTATAGAAGTAGAAGGAAAAAAGGCGCCCAAGCCAAATTTATGGCCAAAGCTGCCATTTCAGGCGAATATGAACTATAGATATAATCCATATTTAGATACTCAGTGGCTAGTAGCATCTTTGGAATCTGTTTGGTCTTTCGCAGACAACAAATCTTTTGAGCATGCGTATTTAAAAGCCATGTAATAAATACGACACCTCTGGCTCAACGTCCTCGCCGTGTTCTAAAACAAAAAGCCATAGTAAGCGTTGACAGGTTCTGCCCGTGAGTCCGTTTGGCTCACGCGCATTAAACTTCGGTGACGAGGGGTGATAAATGGTGCCAAACCTATTAAGCCCGTTATAACCATTGGAAACTTATCCAGATAATAATATTGTGACGTATATGTTGGATACATAGGGGCCACTTTACGTCACTGGGACTAATATACCGTATGGAACTATTTCTTTTGACCATTGAGCCGGTAAACCATAAAACTATTTTGGCATTTTTAACTAACCTAACTTTATTTAGCACGGGCATAGCTCGGCGGGGTAGCCCGTACGGGCCCCACCAAAACTTTTTCTTAACTTTACTTCTACTACTTATTTTATGATTCTTTAATTCCTTTAAATTTTACTAATAATTTAATTTTACTAATACCATTTCAATACCTTGTGTATACAAGGTGATTTTTTTGATGTTTAGTGAAGGGAGCTCAGAAGCCGCTGCAGATACAGAGATGGTTAAATGGGATAGAATTGTAGTTTTAGAGCTAGAGCTAAATTACTTGTTTTATCCAAGAAAGTCATGGCTAACTAGACATTAAAAACGCCTTTTCTTATGTAGCTCAGGTAATATTTGAAATAGAAATAAGGTAATGAGAAATTTGTGTGATAAATCCAATATTTAATACGGTAGTTCGTTTTTAAGTAACGACATGTGACATTTTTTAAATGGAAACCTTGGTTGGCTATGGAGATTTTTTTGAGGCCTTTGCAAACTCTTTATTACGATGTACATATACTAAGATATACTTTAAATTAAAAAATAACGTAGTTCTTATACATAATTGTTTTTACATTAGTTTTTGATGTCATTTAGCCCTAAACAATTGAATTTGTTTTATTGACAATTACTTTTCTTTTCATCTCATCCATACTATGAATGTGTTAAATCTATTATTTAAAAAAATAGCATTTTCATAACTTTTAAATAAATAATTTTTGACATAAACCCTAAAATTATTGGGGTTTTTATTTTTAAATTTTTGTAAAACGTCTAACGAGACATTATTAGTTTTTTAAATGTGTTAAACTTTTAAAGAAGAAATTGAATTGAATAAAAATAAATAAATAAAAACTAACAATTAAGTGGCTACCAAATTTACTACTATATTAATTGAAATAGTGCTTTAAAATAAACTAAGTTAAAAAAATTATTGGAAAATCCACTACATTCGTTTATACCCATAAATATATTCAATTCCTATAAAACTGCACATTGTGCTGTCGTTTGGACATTTTAAAATGCCATTATCTCCAAAACCAAAAAGTTAGGTTATGGACATATTTAAGGTTTTATATCAGGAATGATTTGTAGAATTTAAATCATAAAAAATATACAGGGTGTTCCATTTAAAATAATAAAGTTTATATCACTTTCGGTTACCGAAGTAATACACAGATACTATTATATCTAAAATTGGCATCCGGTTATACAATATAACGTCCCCAAATTTGAAAAATATACGGTTGCACTGAAGAAAATAAATTGCTGAATAGTAATCTCGTTGTCACCCGGTATAAATGCGTCTTTTAAATCAGTAGTGAAAAATTATCCTGGCCTACACAAACAAATTTAAAAGTAAGATGTGCTTATATTTTTAATTTAACTTAAACCTCAAGTAATTAAATTCTTTAATAGTAAATAAATTATTCTAATTTTTATTGATGTAATTTAATAATTTAATTAAATAAAAATATTTTGGAAATACTAGACAACATAAAGTTTACTTTATTTAAAATTTTTACCGATTTCTAGGTTTAGAGTATTCAGAATATAAAGAGTTTATACAAAATATACCAATAGCAGGTATTACACTGATTATAACTTGTGATTAAAGAATAAAATAAGTCAATTACCCACAATATACATTCATTTATAATTTATAAACAAACTTAATAACACAATTTTTTATTAAAGATTTAAAATGGGTATAAGGTAAAATCAAGAGACTTGCAAATAACCAATACAAAATTTAAAAAGTTTTAAAGGTAACAAACATTTGAAAACTTTGACTAAGTTAAGTTAAAAATTTGTTTGTTTAATATTTCTCTCAGTGTGAGATTTTTTTTTGCAAAACAAATACAATATATCTTTATCTGACGTGCCGCCCTACATAAAAGGCTTTTTCAACACCTACAAACAAAGCACTTACAAGTTTAAAACACTAATAAAATTAATTACACAAAATTATACGGACACATTTTTTTTGTACAATGAAATTTTAACGATTACACAGGGTGTAATTTATTTAAGGGCTAAAAATACAGGGTATGATTCCTTAGCTTATTTTAGAAAGAAAAGCTCATATGAACGTATGTCCTAAACGCCTTTAACTATTGAGATATAGGATGTATCCCAAAAATTTAGAAAACATTTATGTTAGTAAAAACCGTTATACTGGATATAAAAACCTTATTTAAATAAGTTTTTATTATTTTTGATACATAATTGCTAATTAAAATTATAAAACCCAATAAAAAAAAAAAGATCACGCAATGCTTTTTTATAGTCTAAAAATATGCAATTAGGTGACTTTTTTTTCTCTTAAACAAAACAAGCTACGAAAAAAATAGAAAACATAAAAGCAGTATTTTTATTTGCTTAATCTAAAGAAAGCACAAAAATTTTATACACATTAACAAAATCAGTGACGTACCGTTTTTTTGTTGGAAATATTTTTTCAGTTGCCTCTTAAGACGCCACTGGACTTATTAAATGTAACTAAGTTAGTGAAAAATTACCCCCTAATGTTATTAATAATATTGCCAAATTATAACAAAATTGGGTAAAGAATAGTAGGAATAATTAAAAAAATAGTATTTTTTAAATTTTAACACTATGTATCTTAAAAGTTAAGAGGTTTTGAACATACGTTTATTTGGACTTTTCTTCCTTAAAAAGGCCTAGGAATCATACCCTGTATTTTCATAAATGTTTGATAATCTGTCAATTTTGTATGTAAAGTTGTAATTTTCCACAAAAAAAAATTGGTCACATTTATATCATCAATAAGCATTACTCTGACGGAAATATTTTAAAATGCCTTTGGCAATTAAAAAGAAAAATGCAGACCCTAATAAACCTACCAAATCGTTAACCCATAATGAATTAAAATGAAATTTGGAAAAAATTTGCCGCAAGCATTCAAAACTTGAGTAACAAGAAATTATCGCAAATTCATTAAAACAATTCTATTTTGCATTGGGGCAAAAAGGTCCTAACTTTTACTAAAATTTGTGTTCCTGTCTTTGATAAATTAAATTAAAACATAATTTTAAAACTTTGCCGGTTCTCTGGTTTCTAATGGAGTCTTCTTTGCAGTAATTTAATGCTGTACGAGTTTTGTTCCTTAAGTTTTAGAAAATAAATTTGGAATTTTTGTATTGTTTAATTTAAAAATAATAGAGGGGTAAATTAAGACACGTATGACTGTTTTTATTTGGTACCCTCAAGGTTTACTACACCAGTCATCTTGGGGTAATTAAAAAAGTTAAAACATTTGTTATTGTGATTTCCCTGCAATAAGATCTATCCATACGTCCTGTTTTGGTTAGTTCTGGTTAGTTAGGGTACCAAGCAAGAAGAAATCATTTTGCCTTTTGTTAAGGTAACCAAACAAGAAAAGGGTAAAAAGAGGTAAAATCATGCTAGGTCTCCAAACAAAAAGTCCCCAAAAAAAATAGGTCTATTCTACCGTTGCAAAAGCTTTTAACTAAGTCTTGTGGTCTAACATTTTTGTTTTTAGTCATTTTCCTGTCCTCTCCAAAATATATTTATTTTTTTAAAACCAAAACATGAGTGTCATAATAAAAGCATAATTTTCTTCCTTTTCCAAGCAATTTAATAAATATTTAACTTTTTAATAAATAAAAATTATTCGGAAAAATTTTCGTATTATAAAAAGTGTAGGGCAATTTAAATCTATACAGCTGAGACAACGATCTTTTATGAAAGCGGCATACATGAAATCTTTAAGCACACACACGTCCCTGGACATTTAAATAGGATCGTCACTTCCGCTTTCTTCTAAATAAATCTCTTTAAATGGCGTTGCTGGAGACCAATATAACCTTGAATTTATAATAAAATCAAATTTCTTTTTCCTTTTATTTTATTATAATAAATGAGTATAAAATGCGACCAAAAATTTAAAAAAAATTTGATTCAATAAAAAAATTTCTCTACATTTCATTTGTCAATTATTATATATGTTTGTATACAAAAAAACACAAACTTTAATTACTTTTAGATCAATAATTAATAATAAGGTGAATTAGATTAAAAACTTTTTTTATTGCCTAATTGAAAATAAATAAAAAGTACAAAAAAGTCGGTGGTGTACCTTTTTCTTAATGGCATTGGCTTTGGTGCCCACTAAGACGTCACTGAAACCAATTATTTTAATATAGTTAAAGTTATAGGAAAATAGGCCCCAGATTAAGATATTTAGGATGTTAAAAAAATACTTAATTTCCTAAAACTTAAGGCTCTGTATCTTTTCCTTTTTTTTTCTTTACAAAATACATAACATAAATGTCTTTATGAGCTTAATCCAAACTCTTTCAAATTAAGTATTTTGTTTTCTCGTTGAAAGTGGTTGTACGATCCAACACAAATCCCAGGATATGTATTCAGTATTTCAGGAACAATTACTTTCATATTGCCGTGTATACATTGTCAAGAGCTATAATTCTGATTGCCCGAATATTCCTTTCTTTTGCCAAAACTAGTTCTTTATTACTGTTCGCAACATTATTTCTCTAGGAAGTGGCAATATTTCTTAGGATTTTACGAGATTTCTTTTAACAAGTAAAATGACAGCTCCTGTTTTTATGATTATATTTGTCATTTTTTCAATAATTTTTGCTTTAACTTTTTAACTATTTTGAAAATTTTTCAAACTCTCAGTGGAGACAACCCTGAAGGCTTTGTTTCGCTTAGCCAGCATTCGCCCCCTAATACTGGCTAGTACTGTAATTAGCTCTAAATCTAAGCTCCAAAGCTTGAGTTGTTGGTAATTTTGTTGATTACTGTCTGGTATGCATTAAATAAGTTCTAACGCAGTGCCTCGTAAGGCAACTAATAATGAAGTATTTTTTTGTGGTCGGTCCAGCCATTTTCTGTTGCAGTACCCTTATACTCTCGAAGATACATAGTTCAAATGGTGGAGGTTGGAAAGGGAAAGGTTGGAGGTTTAATCTGCAACCCGGAAACTGTAGCAAAGCTGGCAACTTTAAGTTTTATATTTATAATATAAAAGTCCCTGTATTTAGGCTGCAAAATCCTCTTTAACTAACTGATTTTATTTTGCTATGTTTCTATCTTTACTTTAAGACTAGCCGACCCGCGCCCATTTCGTTGGGCGTTAATTATATTTTTCGCTGAATTTATATACATATACCATTATTAGTCTTTAAAATTTTTATTCAATCATAATTTAATATAGCCTATAGCACTTCATTCTGGAGTTCACTATTCGAGGGTAGCTTTCTGGCACTAAATGATTTTTTATGATCGGTTTACTATTTCCGAAGATAAGACCTTACGAACAAACACATAAAATTACAAATTTTACATTTCAAAATATTAGTATAAATTATCTAACTCTTATTTACGTCCATCTACAACCTGTTGTAAACGGCAATCTAAAATTTTGTGCAACAGGTTCTGTTCTTCTTGTTTTCCTTTTGTTTGCTTACCTCTTCGTCTTGTTTTTCTATTTGTCTTTTATTTTCCAAATCTGCCAAGAATTGTTAATTTCGGTCCTATTTTGATTGTTTTTTGTTTGTCTCCTAGTCTGTAAATCTTGTTTTGCGTTTTGTTTTCTAGCCCCTTCATCTTGTTTTTCTAGTTGTTTCTTATTTTCTTAATCTGCCAATAATTGTTAAAGTCTACCCTGTTCTCTTTGTCTCCTTACTTTTATATCCTACAAATATTTTAGTAGTTCTTTCTGTTCTTGTTGCCTTTTGGTATCTTTCTTATAAGCCCCTTTTACCAGAATATCCTATTTTGTTTTTAGTTTATTTAGTTGTTCTTCCGATTTATTAGCTTGTTCCTTCATTTTAGCCATTTCTTGTCTAGATGATGACAAATAAAATAATTACTTGTGTATTGTGTGGCAAAGTCAAATTCAATTATCTGACCTAGTTTCAAAATGGAATATTATAGAACTTATTGATATATTGGATACACTATCTTCTTTTAGTTCACAATGCATTTGTAATGTCAAAATTTGAATATCTTCACAGATAGCGTAATGGAACTTTCTAGAATTTTATCGAAACTTCTTTAATAGAGTCTTCTTAGGGTCACCACCAAAATGGTGAAGTCAACATTTACGTTATTAAGATGCAATATAACTTAATAATAACTCTTAGAAATCAGTTACAATCTGGTTACAGTAACGTCCAATTTTTCTTTTTTTAGTATTTACACTAATATTTACAAAGTCACTATGTCCTATGTCTATTCACTGTGTGTGTATCTCACTTATGACACCAAATTCGTTTTCTATAATTTACCTCTACGTGGGTTTCATAATTAAGAATACTTAAACACTATACTTAAATCACTATCGCAACACTACAACGTATACTTTAGTTTTTATGATCCTAACTAAATCACTCATATCATATAATTAACTGTGGCTTACTATATTTTATAAATTTTTAAAGACAATCATACTTACAATATTCTACTATTTATCTCTATACTAGAACATAATACACTAATGTTATATAAGGGTGCTAACATGTAAAATATTTATACTTGTTATGTTGCAAGCATCGCAATAATATTTTTTCGTAAGTATAATATATGTCTATTTTTTCAAATTAACGGGTTTTGAATTGTGCTGTTTGTTTTTTATTTAGATATCTGTTTTTTGTTTATTACACGTGGGTAACGACTATGTTTATTCTTTTTTAGTTATTTTAGCTTGGTTAATAAAACTGTTATGTCAGTCATTTCTTATTGCCACTATTTCAAATTATATAAATAATTTTTGCGAGAACCCTAGTTATTGGCAAACACTAAGAATTTTAATTAAACACAAGTGGCAAATTTAGAACCATAATACTAGACAAAACATATAGTTTGGTACATAATTTAAAATATTATTTAATTTTTTAAATCCAAATAAGCATAACTGTTTTGTTTTACCAACATTTTTGCAATTGTTCATTTATCGAGAATACTTAGGTTAGTTGCTATCAGCATTTTAGTACATTTGTGTAAACCCATTTAAGAAAAAATATACTACTTTAATTATTCTTTAAAAAGAACTTACTAAATTTCAATAGATAATAGGTTATTGGTAGTTTAAAAGTATTAAGTATTTTTAAGCCCCGGTGTATTTGTAAAACTGGGCCCTTTTCTATTTGACAAATTTTCAAAATATAAATTTACAAAATTTTAAATCATTTATAACATTAATTGCTTAGCTCACACTTAAGAAAAAATTTAGTATTATGCTACCTTCCATAAAAAAGAATGGCGAATCATGGTATTTTCTTTAGTAGTAATATTGAAATAGTTTTAAAAGTATTTAAATAAAAAGCCTGTTTAATAGAAACTACTAACAACTCACAGCTAGCTAAAAATACCTGCTATTATTTAACCCAAATTAAAAAGTTATTATTTTAAATGACACTAAAAAATGATTTAGAAAACATGCAAGTTGTGGTTCTGGGAGTTATAAATTTATTTTATTCAAGGCGATTAAATGTAATTTATTAGATAAGCTTAGGTTTTTTCTATGAACTAACCTTTAACCTTTTGTTTTATTGAACTGCAAATATGGTTACTGGTAATAATAAGAAAATGTTATTATAAAATTGTTTTAATTATACCAGTGTTATAGAAAATACAATACAACAGGTATTTTAACTTTGGGCAAAATATTTTACAATAGATTATAAGCACTCATAAATCTAAAGCTTTATGGAATAATAACAATAGCTTACCTTAATGTTTATAGTAAGTCAAAGCTCTTTCTCTTTGTCAGCTCTCCAGGACACTGAATAAAAAAATTATTGTTGTCATGTTTATGTATTGTATTTTACAATAAATTTGTTATGTAAAGCGTGCACTAGTGGTAAAATTTACGGTCAGTTTCTTAATATTTTTGCTTTTATAATTTAAAACTTGTTATTATTTTAATTTGAAGTAATACGGTGACATAAGGTCGTAGATTATTATGATAAATATTGGATTCAGTAATGTCGTCTAGTTTCTCTATTTCGTTGATTTCGTTCTCCGCGGTAACATGCCTGACAATATTTCATTACGGCAACTTGGATTTAATACATTCAATTAACGATTTTCCAAAAGAAATTCTGGCTTCCCGTAACCCAATTATTCGACCTCTTTCAAACTAGGAAACTTACCCCACTAATAAACAAAGAATAAAAAAAATAGGAAATTTATGCTTAGAGCTCAATTACTATGTGGGTCATTTTGGTAATGCATCTATTGAAGTATCAAATGTTAAAAAATAGTAAAACGGGTAAAGGGGCAAACATTAAAAACATTTGTAAGAAATTTAAAGACGCCGAGATATTTTGTTCTTTTTATTTGTATTTTTTCAGAACCTGCCAGATTATTTTTTAAGAAACCTAAAATTAATTATGCCGCCAGTTATTTTTAAGTAGTTTTTGTCCACAAAAGCCGTATAAATTATTAAACTTACTATAAAAAACTTTTTATTATTGTAACAAATTTTTTCGTTTTAAAGAAAAGTATAAATTTCTACAAGAGTTTGTATTTTTTTATTCAGGTAAGCTATAGATCACCATGGTGACAATTATATTTGTAAATATTAAAAATATTTATTATAATAATTACAAAAAGTATAAAAAAGTGTTAAACCGAATTAAAAAAACTATGTTAAAGATTAAAAAAATGCAGTTCCTATGTAGACCGTAAACACATTTTCTTAAAACAAGAGGGACTTGTCACTAACCAAGGTGTATTTTAGTCAATAAAATCTAGGTGTCCTTCAGTAAGTAATGTATTTTTAAAAAAAAGTGTTGTAAAAGTCGATTATGTAAAAATAAGTGTTTTTAATTACAGCCAATTTGACAGTTGGTGATGATCCCACGAAAACGAAACGTTGCACCTGAAATAAAACACCACCATTAATACCGTGAAAAAAGTGGCAATGCAGAAGAACATTTTATTTTGAAATATAAATAATACCAAGAAAGCAATAAAACAAAGTTGTAATTTTTCGTTTTTTTTCCGGATATCTACGCAAATTTTAAAACTTTCTAATCAGCATATTAATAGCCACATAATACCATACCTTTGTTCATATTTAACCGAGCGTATGTCTCTTACCATTTTCAAGATGCCCATCCTTATCTTGGACACGTTGTATAACATTTACGAAAAAGAAAATTATGATTAGAAATAACTAAAACCTGCGTTTCAAAAAGTTTCAACTGCGGATCTATTCTTCAATCATACTATAAAGTATCAAAAGCGTGTCTAACATAATGTCGCCAAAAAATACAATTTTTGTGCGAGATTATATTGATGTCGAACGCGGCACTAGGTATTCGAGATGTGACCATCGCATCGCCAGCCTGTTCTTAAAAATGACAAATGAAGAATTTACAAAGCTTTGTATAATATGTTACATTTAAGTTTTTTTTATATTTTTAAAAACAAAAAGTTTATAGTACGCCTTTGAAAACGACCTTTAAATCCATTAATTAAGTACCTTTCTTTTATGTCTCCAACCCCCTTTTTATTTTCTGGTTGGATCGGTTAAAAAACAACTATGGGATATGAAATTAATGCATTATTACTACATTTGTATATGTTAAAGTAAAATTAACAGATAAACATTTTAAGATGGCAAGGATTGGCAAAAAAATTATAAATAGAACATGTGGCACATTATTCTCAAACCCCTGACGAGTATTTTATAACCATAGAATATATTTTTTACCTATTACAATATGGCGGTGCTTTAAAAATTACCTAATCGGCCATATTTCCGAAACTAATAAAGTAAGATGTACCTAATGCGATATTTTCTTAAGGTGTTTAAAGGCTTTTTAATGGTAATACTGATGATAACATACAGGGTTGGACATATTATATTAACATTAAAAAGATCTTTAAAAGAGCTTTAAAAAAATAGTTTCGGAAATATGGCCATCCAAATTAGGTATTTGGGTTATTTCACCACCATTTTGTAGTTAGTAAAGGTATTGAATTTATATTCTAGGGTTACCAAAGTTGTCCTTAGAAGCCCTTTCCATCTTTTTTGTATGACCTTGACTTTTTTCTTCCAATTTAAATTTTATTAGGTTTTTAAAGAACCATAAAAAATGGTGGCATCCAATTTTAAATTAAATATTTAAAATGGCAAAATTTACAAGAAAAATAATTTTACCCTTATCTTTTAACGCAAAAATAAAATTTAAAATATAAAAATTTTGCTTAACATCACTTAAGCTAGCGCTTATTGTTAGACATATAATTACTACTTTTAGCTTTAAGTCTAATTTTAAGTTATAATAAACACATAAAAAGAAACAATATTTTAAAAATATATCAAATAAACATTTAGTGTAAGTTCCCACTTCTTCTTTTTTTTCTGCTTATTTTTGGGTTGGTGCTAATGGGTTTAATAAAAAGTATGTTTGTTTGATGCAAAAATTAAGTATTACCATCAAAGCATAGAATTTGATTGTGGCTGATTCGAAAAATTTACTTTCAAATGTTTTTTTGCCCAAGGCCAAAAAAAAAATAAAACTTTTCTTTTAAAATTTTTTTATTCGTAGTGGCAGAAAATTTCAATTTGCCTTTTTAATAAAATATGCTTAACATTTTTAAATGTAAATTTAGAAAATAAATCGTTTTAGAAAGGCAGAGGTCAGCTGCTTTTGTTGCTTTCGTGATATCGATTTAAGATTCCAATTCAAAACTTGTCGCATTGTCGTAACTTTTCCTAAATTGCTTATTTTCACCAAGGCAGATCTTTATTGTAGCCATTATGTTCTTGATAAACATCAACACCAAAAAAGAGGGGAAAATGAGGTCCTTTTAGCCTTTTGGCTTTTCAAGTAAATTAATTTTCATGAGAGTTATTTAGAATCGACATATGACCTGTTCTTTGCAAAGTAAATTATATATTAACAATCTGACACTTAATTAAAGTGCATTTAATGAGTTTAAATGTTGAAGGAAATAACTCTTTTAAAATAATGTTTTTATCTTTAAATTAAAATTTATTTTACGTTTTCTATAACACTTTACATAATTATTTTTTTAGGTTTAAATTTTTTTACTAAATTTATTTAAAAATAATATAAAGAAATATTACTTATACAGACTTGCGCGGCGTTGTCGCGACGATGGCGCCGTGCGACTTTGCCGCAAGTATGTCCCTAGCATAAGAAAAAAATTGTTTACAATTCATTTAAAAACAGGAATCCCATTTAATTACCCAAATACCTATTTTATTTTAAAAGACAAAAGTTAACGTTTGTTTAAATTTTGTGACATAAAGGTTAATATTTATTTAAATATTTGAGTGTGTACAGAGATTTAAGCAATGGCTGTTTTATTTTTAATTTTAACCCCTATTTTTATTTACGTATTTGGATTTAACATTAAATTTTGTGTATAGTACGCTATTTTATTTTGACAAAGTAATGTTACCAAGCTTTTTATATTTAACCAAATCTTTTGTGCAAAACAGTACGCCTAAAAAAGTAAGATTTTACATTTCAAATATTTAGATGTTGGCCACCTTAAAAGAAATACCCTGTATAAGATGTAGTAATTTTTTTTCGACGATGGATTCTCTTGATTCTTAGTGTTTTTGTACGAAAGGTATACATTGGAAGTAATAAATAACATAAAAAAATAATATATAATAACGAAATACCGTACTATATGCAAAATTCTTACCATTACTAATTTTATTGTAAGTATTATTTTTACAAAAAAAATATATAAGTAAAATAGATTTCATTATATAATATAAAATGTTACGGTAATTTTACATTGCTTTTAAAATCAGTTATTAGATTTAGGAACACCAATTAATCTTTTTAGCATATGCATGGGATGCATTATTTAAGAGCATTAAATTAATTTAACTATCAATAATAAAACAGTTAACATGTAAAATATTTTTGCCTTTGTTTTTATTTTTTTGTTGCAACTCATTCAAACATAAACTACAAAAACGATTAAATTTTAATATTAAATATATATATATATATATATATATATATATATATATATATATATATATATATATATATATATATATATATATATATATATATATATATATATATATATATTTTTATTTATTTCCTTTCAAAGAGAGGAAATTTTTTTCTTGGGGATATGGTCAGAAGTAAAAAGGTTAAGAGAAAAAAATTATTTTGTAATTTTGTCGTTACGACGTTTCGGCCTGGATGGGCCTTCATCAGGTACATTTTGACAAACAACTAATATCTTAAATGAGGGGCTTCCATTTAAACAAAAAACATTTACAACCTGCGGTCGCAACATTTAACATATACCACTTCACATATATGTACAAGAACATCCACAAAATTAAAACAACTAATAACTGTATTACAAAATAAATTTTTTTCTCTTAACCTTTTTACTTCTGACCATATCCCCAAGAAAAAAATTTCCTCTCTTTGAAAGGAAATAAATAAAAACATAAAGGAAAGGTCAAAGAAACGCAAAAATTAAACTATATATATATAATATATATATATATATATATATATATATATATATATAGCATATATAGCATTTTTACGGTTGTAAAATAAAGGTATTTATCTCGAAAACAGTTCGTCAACGCGATTTTTACAAAGTATACCTTTTTTTTATTTAGAAAGCATAGGAAAGGTCCCACGGTACGTTAGTATTTAGACTTTCAGCCTTCGTGGATCGTCCAAATATAAAAAAAGGTTACTGTTTTACTCAGATGGTACATTTAGGAAAGCACAAAAAGAAGTGTTGTTTTAGCAAAATTCAAAGTAGTATGGGTAGCAATCACCAGTTAACACACAAAAATTACCATCGGATCTTAATAGCTCGTATCATAAAACCCTTTAATCTTTTGTCCCCTATGAACCATTATTTACCTGGACACCCTGTTATTTAAGTATGATCATTCAGTATAGTTTTTTAACGACCAACGGCAGCCTACATTTATTTAATAATTTTAAAGCGTAGCAACCCTTTCTATGGTCTAGTGTTTTGACATAATTTAAAACTATTTTTTATTGTAATACTAAAGAAACAAATAGTCAACTAACAAATAAGAAGTATACAAATTTGATAAGCATAGGTAGGGTAGATGTACCATTAGTGGCCACTTAAAGCAATTTCCTAACTTTATTGAAGAATTAAAGTAACGTAAATGAAGTATGGCCTATCAAAATATGAATTGATACCATTATTATTGTAACAATATTTAAATTATAAAAAATTCAAGCCCTAAAACTTTACTTTAGCACAAAAAAAATAGTAATATTTAATCTTACCTCCTTTTGTACCATTTGTGGCCATAGATGCACCATTTGTTGCCAGTGATTGCACCATTTGTGGCCATAGTAAAATATATTGTGCCATTTAAGAAAATATTAATATTATTTAAACAATTTATTATTGAAATGTCCTTTTGTTTTTAATTTACTTTAACAAAATACAATACGAAGGCATTCAAACCTATCAAAAAAAAAAACAGAACTAATAAAAAATTTGTTCTAAATTAAACGATTAATTTTTTAACTAAAACAAATAGAGATAAAATAAATATGATAGCGCATTCTCTATATTAATTTTCAAAACAAACCTAGGGGTGAAAGTTAGTCATAACCAAAGTTTACTAAATATAAATATTATTCCGTAAAATTTTGGTCATAGCTAACTTAATTCGTTTTGAATATACAATGTGTTTATAACATTTTGTCAATTTGAACAGGCACTTAACACTTTTTTGTTATTAGAGATAGAAATAAGCTGTAAGTTGCAATATTTGAGAAACTTCTACTTAGAATTCAGTGGCCTACCTATATATTTTCATCAACTGTTTTTAAAGGTACACAAACCTGTTTATTTTTTAAATGAAATACCCTGTTTATTAAATCACCAAAAAAAACGTTAAAGACTTTTAAGAAAATATCTTATTTAATATCTGTTGCTTTAATAGTTTACAAAATTTAAGCATACTATACCCAATTTGTAACGGTAGTTTTCCGGGGTTTTGGAAAGCCACAGTTCTTCGCGCGTTTGTATCAATTATATCCGGGTATAAATTAACAAAATGGAATAGATCTACAGTCAATAAAATTACAATATCTACAAATACTATCGGATTTGGACTCTACTTTATTGGTTAAGACGAAAGCAAGGTATAGAATGATTTTTAAGTTGGCGCATGCGCAGTACGGATTTAAAAAAACTGTGTATGTGACAAATTTAGACCCAAAATTATCCGTTCTACGGTTTTAATTCAAAAAATTTTACTACTATACGGTTAAAATATACGGTACTTAAAGTACCCACAAATTCGGTGAGAGCGAGCCCAATTTATTTGGAAAGAGGTGTCTCGTCAAATTTAGGTTCACGCATGCGCAGTACGATTTCTACGCAGAGAGATTTTTTGAGCTCTCCCCTATCTAGAATTAACTAGATTTACGGTCAAATTTAAATTTGGACGGTATTTCCCAAGATATACGAATTTCGTGGTTAAAATTGTCAAATTTGTAACTTTCGACCCCAAAATAGTCGGAAAAGCGGTATAACTTGTGTTTTTATTTTGCGCATGCGTAACGCTTGGTAAAAAACATGGACCCTGCTCGGGCGCCAAATTTGTAACGATACTTTTTGCGGTTTCGGCATCCTTTAAGCACTAACCTACTACGTTCAACGAATACCTATTATACCTACTATTTTTTAGATTTAAATGACTATATTTTACAAATGGACATATTAAATGTAAAGATATTTTCTTAAAGTTTCTTCTACTAAAACTTGGATATATCAAATGTGACATTTTTCCTAAGAAGTCTTTATTACAGTGACAAAATATACACTTCTTTTTTTTATCCCTAAAACCACAGTTTTTTATCCCTAATAATAACGAAAAAGTTAAAAATGCCTAGCCAAATTGACAAAACTGCATAAAAAACAAATAATTCTATCACAAAATTAAGGTAACTACTCTGGTTTTTATATTAGTCATTATTCGTGTTTAGAATTTCATATTTTTTTTATTTGAAATAAATATTTATCTTCCTCACTAAAAATATTATACTAATTTTTTTTTATTTACTAATCATTGTTTCTCCTAAGCAATAATTTTCCAAGTCTATGCGTATAGGTTAAGAATCACCCTGTATACATGTGAATAATCCACCATATTAATGAATCAATAAGTGCTATGGCGACAAATGGATTTCATATGCTCCATTTATGGCCATAGCATGGCCACAAATTTTACTTCTATAGTTTTGCTGTTCCATTTGTGGCCATGACCTTTTTTTATTTATTTTGGGTTATTTTTGGTAAATTTATTTTATTTTTACTTCTAAGTATAATCTACTTAAGTAAAACATAATAAAAACATTTAACGCATATTATGACTTTTAACAAAATTCAAAAATTTACTAATCAGTGCCTTCGGCAGATTCTTATAAGAAATAATGAAAATTGCCTGGGTACAACACGCATTCCATATATGTTTGTAATTATTTCTTCAACTCTTGATTAAAAAGAAGTTTTAACGGTTCACACTGTGCCAAGCTATTAAAAATCTCATAAATATACTACATCAGTGCCGTATTAAGCATTAGGCTGACTAGGCTACAGCCTAGAGCGTTGTGAAAAAATAGGCGCTAGACAGGGAAATAAAAAAAAAAGGGCGGAAGACAGAAAAGGATTTTTTTGGAATAGGTTACCCTAGACTAAAATATTCAAGTGAGTGTAAAGAACGGTTTATTGTTTGGTCTTTAATTTTTATATCTGAAGAGGGCGCCCTGCGGGAATAAAATAGGCGCGACACAGCAAGGACCTTTTTTTTTTGCTCTTCAAAATGCTTGTTTGCCCCTCTTTTTTAATAAAATAAGCGCCTCAACAAGTCCAGCCTAGGGCGTCCCAAACAGTTAATACGGTCCTGTACTACATAACACCATAGTAAGAACTAAATATTTAATATTTACTTATAAATCTCAAAGTGGCCACAAATGGTACATCTACCCCATTTATCCAACCCTTAAAATTATACCCTAAATAAATTTTTAAAACTACAAATCATTAAACTTGTTTTTAGCATATTAATAAAACTATTTTAAGTACAGGGTGTCTCTGATAAGTGCGGAAAAAAGCTTCCACAGATTCCTAAGGCTAAAATATGACGATCTAACACAATATTTCTTTGTCCAAAAGCTGATGATTTCGGAGATACAGGAGTGTTAAAAATGTATTCCATTTTTCGTTTTTTATAAATAATGTTGTTAATAGTAGGTGTATTGTCACAATATTTTTCGAAAATGGGTTTCGGAAGGTAAGCAATAAAAATCTGCTATTAATTTCATTGTTTACTTTAAAAGGACACCATGCGGTATCTTGTACAGATTAGTCTGTAATTTTTTAAAATATTTTTCTTAAAAATATTTAACATAAAAAAGGTATTCCTTGTAAATGTTGAATTAAGCAGCTGTTTTTGAATTATCTGGATTTAAAAAAAATACTTTTGTATGGCAAGGTTAAAGCTATACAGGGTGTTTCCAAATTAGATGCCAATCCTTTAAAGTGTAAATATTTACGTGATTTTAAGAACAAAACTTGAAATAAACCTATGTCCTAAATGGCTTAACTTTTGAAATAAAGAGTGGTAAAAAGCTTATTTTTGTAAAATTTTACCGCCCTGTATCTAAAAAAAAAGGTATTTTAGGACATATGTTTATTTAAACTATTCTTGTTAAAATCACTTAAGGATTCACACTTTAAAATCTCCGAAACACTCTGTATAGCTTAGACCTGGTCATACAAAAAGTGATGTTTTTCAAATCCAGATGTCTCAAAAACGGTTGCTAAATTACCTTCTACCAAGTACACCTTTTTTTATGTAAAATGTTTAAGGGTGAGCATTTTTGTTTTAAAGTTAGATACAAAGTGGTTTAAAAATTTATTTTGTCTTTAATTTGTGCAAACACCGCAGGGGACGCCCTCTAAAATTAACAATAACAAAAATAGCAGATTCTTATTTCTCATCTTTCAAAACCCCTTTACCTGAATATTTTGACAATACCCTTTTTATTAAAAAATTATTTATAAAGAACTAAAACCAGAATACATAACACCCTGAATCTCCGAAATTATTCACTTTTGGACTGAGGTAAGATGAGTTAAATCGTTATATTTAAACCTTAGAAATCTGTAGTAGCTTTTTTCCGACCTTTTTCATGACACCCTGTATAATTAAAAAAAAGGTAATTTACTTTGGGCATTTTCCTTAACAAATCATATCCTTTAAGCACGGCAAATCGGAAACGAGTTTATGGTGAATTTCCTTTAATAGGGTTTTTGTAATATTACCTTTAGCTATATAATATTTTTTCTTATACGACCTAATAGGCTTATTTTCTAAATTGAAAAAAGAAATACAAATAAGTACTAAAAAAAGTAAAAATATTATTAAAGATGGTAAAGAATACTATTATTGTTTTCTAACAAAATATTTTTGCTAGCATATAAATTTAAACATAAAAATAATAGTCCTACCTAATAACTTCCAATAATTTTATATTTTTTTATGATAAATTGTATTATTAACATAATATTAAAAAATAAAATTGCTTTCAAATATTTTAAAGTTTATAAAACTAAAAATAGTAAAGATAATTTTATTTTAAAATAAAATGTTATAGAAATAACAAATTTTAGATTTTTAAAATGGTTAGGGTAGGTCATGAATCAATTAAAAGTGATGTAATTTAGTAACTTTAATTACTTCAAACATAACTATTTGAAAAATATTTATTTGCTTTAATATACGTATTTTAAAGTGTGTATATATTTTGAGATTGTTATTAAAAAACTGGTAAGCCTTGTTTGGATAAGCACTGGGACCTGAATTCTAAAGAAAGGCAAGCCTACTTGAAATCATTGAAAATTTACACATCAAAAGTTTATTTAGAAAGCAAAAACTTTAGTAATAATATTATATTTAAATGGGAAACTTTTTATTTACTCACATCTTATAGCACATATATGTATGTACTGGGTGTCAAGTTATAAATTTACTCCTTAGATTTTTTATTCTTTATTGTACAAAATAAATAATTATATCAGTTTGTTAAGTTAATTCTCTAAATTCTGAATCGATATTTAGATTTTTAATATCTCTTAAAATATACAGGGTTGGACATAAAGTTTTTTTTTAATAGAATACCCTGTATATTATATTACTAATAGAAAGATCTTTTAAAGAGCTTAAAAATACTTCATTTGATATATCTATCCTTGTAAGTTTTGGAAATATCGTCATCCAAATCCAAAGAATAACATTTCAATTATGTAGGTATATTATAATAAGGTTGGTATCTTATGAAAATATTTGCCCAATAATTTTATTTATGACCATATTTTCAAAACCATTAAGGATAAACCCAAAAATTATAAAAAAATTTAAGACTCTTTAAATTATCTTTTAAATAGTAATTCAATATACAGGTTGTTCCATTTTAAAAAAATATACTTTTGTAGTACCCTGTATATCTTAGAAGAAAAAGTATTGTGAACACCTAAAAACAGTATACATTTTAAGAATTTTAAAAATATACATTTTTGGGAATTTTAAAATAAGTATACATTTTAATTAGTTTACTTAACATTGGGAAATTTGCTACATAAAAATATACGTGAGGTGTCAATGTCTTAAAAGTATAAATTAAACAATTTTCTAGGTTACTTTTATAATAATAAAATAAAAACATTAAACAAACTGGGTAGCGTAGAAATGCAAAACAAACACTGGAAAATTTGATATTTAAAGAAGAGAGAAAGAAATTAAAAGGAGAATTATTAGATAAGAAGTAGTTAGTGAAGTCAAGCATAAAGTTAAAGTTTTAGTTCAGCCCCGTACGGGCTACCCCGAGTGGCAGGTATGCCCGTACCACATTAAGTTAGTTCAATAAGTTAAGTTGGTCCTAAAAAATGCAAAGTTAGTTTTGATGGTCCACCAGTCTCATGGTCCCAAGAAGATAGTTTCATATGGTACATTTGCCTAAGTGACGTTAAAGTAAGCCCTTAATGTATTTCAAAATATACTAGGTACGTCACAGTATTTCTGTTAAAAGATACAGATACTACAGAATCATCCTAATGAAATGGTGTTTTTATTTTTTAATGCGTAAAAAAATAAAAAAGTTAGGGAAATACAAGTTTATTACGTGTTTAACGGGAATTATAAAATTATTTATCAGATTTGCATGGCCATACACACGTTACAGGGTATAATTGGCAATATCGACGGTTTAAAGGTAAAACTCACTAAGTAGATTTTTGCTAAAAAAACTAGTTAGGCAAATCTAAGTCACTTGCACTAAAAGTTTATTCTACAGGGTGTCCAAGAATATGTGGGAAATCTCTCGGATTCAGATAAAACACGTGAAAATAATGTGACAGGTTCTTATAATTTTTTCCTATAGTCCCTTTTACAGAGACATGTACCCCTAAAGGACACTGCTGGAAATTACGTTTTCCCAAATAACTTTTCAAATACGTAGTAATGAGATAACTTTTAATATAATAAATTGAAGTAAGGACTCCCTAAAATGGCATCCTTGTCATACATTTGTCTTTATTGGTTCGCCAGGGGCAAACTAACCTTTACAGTGGTAATTATGTTTAAACCCTGTATAATAAAGAAGTAAATTAAGTATTTTTAAGTTGCCTAAATCCTTAGCTAAAAAAGATACTTTTTAGTTGTCGATAAATTAAGGCGTTTTCGACAAAAACAAGTTTTTGTTTAGTACGGATTATTTTGTTGCAAATGGTACGAAACTAAAAATAATATTGCAGAATTGTGGAAAGTCCCATGATCTTTAAAAATTGAAGCTAGAAAATGCAATGAGTAAGAGAAAGCCTATTTAAAACCGACAAACAAAATTATTAAATCAACCCAATTAAGTTAAAATGTTGTTTTTTTAAACGCTTTATACTGATATCGGACAGAAGTACCTTTTTTAGCTAAGGGTTAAGGCTATTAGGAATAATATATATATGTTTTTAAATATTATACAGGGCGTAAAAATAATAAGTATTTTTGTGTAAAGGTTAGTCCGTCCCTGGCGAACTGTTGAAGGCAAATGTTTTACAAGGATACCACTTTAAGGAGTCTAAACTAGCATTAATCATATTAAAAATATCTTATTATACTAAATAACATAAATAATAATTTAGGAAAAACCGATTTTCAGTCATGTTCTTTTAGGGCACATATATCTTTGTAAAGAGAGACAAAGAGAGACTTTAGGAAAATATTTTATTTAAACTTGTGACATTATTTTTATGTGTTCTATATGAATCCCAGAGATTGCCCACATATTTTTGGACACCCTGTATAAAAAACTTATAAATTACATTTATGACTTCTGTAAAAATTCAGTAAAATAATAAATGTGAAAGAGACGATCTTTTTTATTATTTTTCATTACAAACTTCGATGTCATAAATGTTACTTACTGATTTACCTTTAAACCGACGATATTTTTTTATTTGCATTAGCATACAAAATGTAATGTAAGGTGTGTTTGGCATAGTGAAAAGTGTAGTGTAGTAAATTGTAGTGAAAAACTAAAAAGCGAAAATAAGTTAAAAAAAAGCTAAACAAAAGTTTTGATGCCAAACACGTTTAACTGAGTTATGTCACAAATGTCAAAAATTCAAAAAGGCTTTTAAGCTTTGCCGTTTAAAATACCTAAATTAAATAAGAAAACAAGGGTTTCTTATACTTAAAAAAAAACAGGTTTAAGTATTTTTCCTGTTTTAACTTTCTGACCCTGTTTATAAATTTATATTCACAGATAGTCACCCATCCCCTCCGGGAGAAACTTTTTATTATTGATTGTTTTAAAAATGTTTTCGAATAAAAAAATCCGCATAAAAACCTATTTTAAATGTCTTTTAACAGTGCCAGAAAAGTATATAATAGAGGGTCTTTAAAATATTTATTTTTAAAAATATTTATTTTTGATAATTTTTTTATGTCTAAGGGTCTGACCACACATAACCGCAACGAGCCCGCACTCGTCTCGCTGGTCAAATTTAGGGGATTTGTATTTAATAAAATTGCAGTAATATAAGTCTATTATGCTACGCTTTAAATTACACCTAATCGTAAAATAAAACCTTTACAAGTAAGGCAACATAGTTTAACCTATACTAAATTCTAAGTTTAAATAAAAAAAGAACAGAGATAAGTAGGAAAATCTGTTTTATTTAAACAAAGAAGTTTCATACATGAAATAATAGACTTAGCTTGATAAAAATGATTTTTATAGTTTTAAGGGCATAAAAGTGCTTTTTAATTTTTCTGAATCCGGACTCGGTGCCATTATGTGTGGCGGACCTTTAGAATGAGATACTATGGTGGCATACTACTCTGAAAATCAAGAAAAGACTAAGAACATGCTAATTTTAGAAATTTTAGGTAATATATGTATACACTCTATACCTACAAGGTGGGTTTTTTTATGTTTAAAACAGGGATTTTACAAACCGCTGCAGCTACAGAGACGGTTAAATAGCAAAATAATTGCATCTTTTAGAGGTGGGGTTAAAAATGATAGGGGTGATAGAGTGAGCCAAAATAATGTTGGTACTTTATATAAGAAAAAGTTCTATCGCACTTTCTTAGGGAGTTATTAACCTTTAAAGTTAGAATAAAAAAATGTATAATTTATATATTATAAATATATCCATTTTTGGGAAATTTAAATTTTAATTAGTTTACTTAACATTGGCAAATTTGCTACATAAAAATATACGTGAGGTGTCAAGGTCTTAAGTATAAATTAAACAATTTTCTAGGTTACTCTTATAATAATAAAATAAAAACATTAAACAAACTGGGTAGCGTAGAAATGCAAAACAAACACTGGAAAATTTGATATTTAAAAAGAGAGAAAAGAAGTTAGAGAGATTATTAGATAAGAAGTAGTTAGTGAAGTCAAGCATAAAGTTAAAGTTTTAGTTCAGCCCCCGTACGGGCTACCCCGAGTGGGTATGCCCGTACCAAATTAAGTTAGTTCAATAAGTTAAGTTGGTCCTAAAAAATGCAAAGTTAGTTTTGATGGTCCACCGGTCTCATGGCCCAAGAAGATAGTTCCATATGGTAGATTTGCCCAGTGACGTCAAGTAGTATTTCAAAATGTCAACGTCACAATATCTTAGACCGTTTTTATAAGATCGCATTTTAAATCCAGACATACTAATATTTTGTATGTAATATAAAATTTAATTAAAAAAAAATTATTAAAATATGGTAAAATTATAGAAAAAACAGTCTTTATTGGTATTATAAAGTTTAAAAGGCTTACAAACGCCATTTTTAATTTGTTCTAACACATTTTATCAAATTTTCTCAAAAAATGAAATTCTTTATTACCTACAAAATGTTGGTATGTCTGAATTTAAAATGCGATTTTATAAAAAACGGTTTAAGATATCGATGTAAATAAATAATACTTTTTTGTGAAAAAATAAAAAACGAATGAAACGGTTAAAGCAAAATGTCAAATTTTTCACCTCTGTAAAAATGCATACAATAAGCAAGAAAACTTTGTCTTACCCTGCATAATTATGACTTACTGCGCAATCATTTGCCTATAGAAAAAAGCTTTCGCATGAGTGAATTTAAATGACCAAATATCATTAATATTGTGGTAACCGTTTAAAAGTTATAAATTAAATACATTTTAAAAATTTTAACTTTAAAGGTCAATAACTTCCTAAGAAAGCGCGATAGAACTTTTTTTATATGAAGTACTAACATTATTTTGGCTCACTTTATCATCTCCATCATTTTTGACCTCACCTTTCCGGACACCCTGTATATACATATGATTAGATTAGATTAACTAACGTACTTACAGTCTCTTTTTTTACATATGAATGGAGTACATTTCGTACGGAATTAAAGAGGAAAATATACAATCACTTGTATCTAAGAGCCCCAGCTGGAGAACCTCAGTTTTTGGTTTTTGGAATGATCGCCCAGTGTCTCCTTCGCATGTCTTTGGCCAGGTGATGTATGCGAACAAGCGAGATGTTGTTGTTAAGATCATCTGCTTATCGTTGTTTTTATCACCTTTTTGGACAGTCCGAGTACTGGCTCTGGACCGTTCTAGATGACACAGGTCTTGCTAGTTTATCTGCTTTTTCATTGCCTTCTATTCCCGAGTGTCTAGGAACCCACAGAAGTTCCATCCTGTTGTTCCTGGCGGCAAGCCCTTTGATATTATTCAGGCACTCCATCGTAATTTTGGATGCTATACGATGAGCATCCAAGGCTTTTAGAGCAGCCTTGCTGTCTGAGAGAATGTTAATGATGTGGTTGTTATACCCTCTTCTTATATTCTCTTGAACACATGCTATAATAGCATATATTTCTGCCCGGTATACAGTGGCTTGCCTCCCTAATGGGAGACTAAAAGTCTCTTTGGACCTTGCCCCAAATACACCAGCACCTACTCCATTATCCGTCTTAGAGCCGTCGGTGTACCAAACCAAGCCTCTGTGATGAAGGTGTTCCATTTGTCCATATGTCAGGATTGCAGAGCTGTTGGTCAATAATTCCTGTTACCCTAGTGTGGCCGTGTCCTTCAGGATGTTGTTTCCACGTCCCAGTATTTACATTCTATAGGCGCTATTTATGGCCACCATCTTGATAAAAATGTCCAAGGGCGTAAGGCTCAATATTATTTCCACAGCCATAGAAGGTGTGCTCCTTAGAGCACCGGTAATACACAGACAAGCCAGTCTCTGCAGAACGATTAAGTCTCGTGATTGTCGTTATTCGCTGTGCTTTTGTCCACCATAAGATTGCGCCGTAGGTGACTATTGGCCTGATGACTGTGATATACAACAAAAGCATCATCTTTGGTTTAAGTCCCCAGGTGTATCCAATCATGCTTCTGCATCTTATGAGGCACATTTTGACTTTGTTCAGATTCTTGTTATCTGTTGATTCGATGTTTATTTGGTGTCAAGGATTAGACCCAGGTATTTCACCTCCTTAACAGTTTTTTTGCTTCCATAATTACTATGAATCTAGCTAGCTTCGACATGACTTGGGTAAAAAAAGCGTACGTCTTTGACAAAATGAAGCCTTGCTATTGGCTATCTGTGACGTAAAGTCTGGAGTGAAGCGTTGAATAAGGGGTTACCACAAGTCGGAGTGTCGAAGCACGGTCTTGAGATAGATACAGTAGCCTCATAAATCCCTTCCAATCAATGTTTAGCAGTCTATTACGTGACCAGACTGCTGCAGCCGCTCGCGTCTTTGCGCAACGTAGCGAACAAGGACGTCTAGACGGATAATACAATAAGGCCGAACGAGCGCGATAAACAATATTTAAAAATCAGTTAGGATTACTCTATTAAATAATTTATTAATAAGTAATTAATAGGTTACGGTAAAAACTTAACAACATTTAGAAGTGTTATTTATTAAATAATTCATAGAATTATTTTCAAGCTGTGCAATCATGACACTTAGTTTTTTATTAAATGAGTTAAGTGTCTACGTATCTGTTTTTAGTTGGGGATCCCTTGATCATTTTTGGAAGTCATTACTAACAAGCTAATTTTTCGTGAGTAGCTTCATTTTGACGAGACGACCAACTTTTTTCCTTACAACAATTTTTGTTGGGTGTAGCAGAGATTAAATATCTTGATTTGTGGGTGGAATGTGGGTGGTAATAAGCTGTTAGTAGTTATTTTTTACGACATCGTTAACCATACATGTTGATGGTAGGGGACTCTTTGATAAAACCTTACATTTTGTAGAAAAATATTTTTTCGGTTTATTTAGATAGTTAACTTAAAAATTAATTGAAAAAATCTAAAAATTAATTTTTAATATCTATCAAATTGACACATGCTACCCCTGTAAGCTACCACCAATAAAAATGTTTGTAAAGAATTAAGTTGAGCGTCTCGTTGAGCTACTCACGAGAAATAAGCTTGAGAGTAATGACTTGAAAAAATGGTCTAGAAATCCCTAACTATTTTGCTTTAAAGCCAATAAAATAAGATACTTTTTGTATGTTTAATTTCGTTTTTTCACTCTTCTAATCGGATAAATTATTGTATTTTAAAATAACATTTAAAGATAGTGTGTCAGTCTAAGTTGGTGTTCATAATAAACTCTTTTAGTAATAGTTTACCAAAAAAGAATTCTCGATAAAAAAATTTACGTGGTCCAAAGTCTAAAAGGAAACCATCAAATATCAATTTATATAAGTCATCCATAAGATTTGGTCCAAAATATAATTTTTGCTTAAGAGTAAAGTTCTTGTATTTTTTTTATAATTGTCATAAAGAAAAGACATTGGAATCAAACAAATATTTTTAAATATGCATTATTTACAACAAAAACCTATTTTTTTAGCGATAATTAAAAGTTTATGTAAAATTGCTTTAGGGACGTTATAATTAATAAAGTAATATAATAATGTACAATTTTAAACTTTTACCCTTATTGCAAAAAAATAAAAAAAAGATTTTTTCTTCGTAATAAACAAGTTTGCATATTTAAAATTTATTTTTAATTCTTAACATCTTTCCTTTATACCAATATTCCATATTAGCACAAATACAAGTACTTTGCTTTTAGGCAAAAATTAACCAAACCTTTTAAATGACTGATATATTTACGTAAAATTATTAATAAAAAATCCATATGACCCAGCGTTCCTAGACACACTGTATAAAAAAGACCTAATTAAAAATTGCAATGCTGTAATAAAGATTTAAAATAGGTAGTAATTTCTAATTACTATCATAAGTTAATACTTTCGCAATAAAAAAATAAAACACAAATAAAAGATTTTTTTTTAATTTAATACCTATACACAAAGATTAATAGAACCACACATTTATGTGTTATGCTATATTATGGTCGGATACGATACCTAGCGTCAAGCGTAGAGCGAAGAGTGGCAACTGTGAGAGCATTATGCCGTTAAGAAACGTTATGCTAACATAGTGCACTCTGCTCTTAAACTCTCCGTTCGCCTTGTCTAATCCTAGTCGGCCCCCTTTTTTTATTTAGTAGACCTTTGTTCCTGGTCAGTATCGTTTTTTTTACAAGTAGCAAATTTTTAAGCCAGAAATGAAAATATAGCTTTATTGCTATTTGGAATAACAATAAAACTATAGGCTTTACAAAAGTCCAATAAAGTAATATGAACATAAATCAAAAGTCACAAAACGAACTGCACTTACAGTTTATTTAAATTTTCCTAAATGGCGGTACATGAAGGCGCGTTTCGCGGGGAGCGTTAGTACTGATAGCAAAGCGGTTATGCGCAATAACAGTAGTAGCTCCTAGTTTGACGGTCGACAATTTATGCATAGCTTCGATTTTTTTGCATAGCATCGATTAAATGTAAACATATGATTTGAAATTTCTGGAAGCCTCAAAGCTTGATTATCCAGATTTTCTACCGACAAAACCCTAAAAGATTCTGATGCGACATCGCATATAAGACCGAAAAGACCGGGAGAGCTGGCACCAAACCAAAAATTGACATGTTTGTACAAAATGAATTTTAAAAAATTTTAAAAATAAGGTATTTTGTAGAATAAACCTATATTTTACTAGATGCTAAATAAAAAATAATCTTACTCGAAGTAATAAATATTTTATAATTTAATGTTATTAAATGTTTGGAAAAAAATTAGGAATTGTTGCGATAGCTTCTTGCTACCTAAGTGTTTACATAAAAATTGTGAATCAATTTAATTAAGGTTCAACTTTACTCTCTAAATCAAACATAGACAGCACATTTTGCCTATGTGTTATGTTATTTTGCTCAATCTGTATATTATTACTGATGTGATTTTTAATAAAAGAGAAGGTACGCCTGACAACATTTATACCTAAAAAATAATTTGATTTACCTTGTGTAAACAAGGCCATCATCCATTAAAAAAAAATATGTTCATAAAATATTTTCTCCTTCCCTCTCTCCCTCTCTCTCTTACCGTCCTGTCTTATTAAAATAAGGGTTATAAAAAACAGAATAAGTTTCTTATACATTATTAATAATGGAATTTTACATAATTGTAGGGTTTTCTTAAAAAACAAATACAATTTATAGGTTAGTTTTTTCAAAACCAAATAAATGTTTAAATATTAGTTTTTAGAGCAAAAATGCGTATGAAAAATTATTATTTGGCGTTTTGAAATATGGTACAACACTAATTTGTTATAAAAAACTACTAAAACGCTACTTAAACATATCAATTATTATTTTTAAGGAGACATATTTGTATCTCAAAATTTACGGAACTATTGATACCTCATCTTTAAAGGTATCAAATTCTTTCTTTATTATTCTTAACTTATTTATTATCGATTTAGCACTTTTCAAATATTTTTCAACAAACTCTTGTTATTCTAACTTGCAAATCCTTTAACATAGTTGAATCTTGTATTTTTTAAATATTGCAAAATCAATTATTGAATATTATGTAGTATAACATATAAATTCTTTTTACTTGTAAAAAACACCTTTTATTTTAGATAATTTTTACAAAATTAGATTCGTGCATGGACTGAATAAGGGTGATTTTGACAGACACATTCAAAATTGTAAAATTATTACGAGTTTTCACTAACGCTAATATGTTATATATCTGTTTTAACATTTTTACATTTTATTTAAATGTGGCAGTTAGTCGTCAAAATGATCAAAACTGAAAGGGTTTAATTTTCCATTAAATGCAGCAAGTTACACATATGGTCTCGTACGGACAAAAACCATGATGGTTAATTAAATTATTGGACCATTTTTTCTAAAAACAAATAAATATGAACATTCCCTTCTAAAGTACTTAATCAGGATATAGATATACTGCAGCATAAGTTAAAAGATGGTGCATCAATTTGGTCAATAAGTTAAATAGGACAAATAAAATGGTCATAGCGATCTCGCCCCAAGCCCTAAGATTTATTTCCAAGGAGATGGCGTAACTTAAAAATCACCTCCTCATTCAACTACATTAGAGAATTGACGATTTAGAATTACCAATTTTTTTTGAAAATTATTAAACCAAATGCTGTTAAAGAAAGAATGTATTACCCTTTAAAATAATATATGGGGCTTTCTATTTAAAACGTTTTACCGTTTTTTTTTTTTGGTGGGGTAAGAGGATTACTCTAAACAATTTATATTTGCTACAAAAATTTGTTTCCTTAAAAATAAAAAATTTAAGAATTTTTTTATATACATTCTGTTACAAATTCGAAGAATACCATAAGGATCTCAAAAACGAAAAGGCTAAGATATACAGTTAAATTGAAGCAAAGTTGCGCATTTTTAATATTAACAATATTCCGTTTTATAAATAAAAAGTTTGCAAACGTTCCGGTATTATCTGGCAAAAACAGAAATCCTGCGAAACAAATTTTTATTTTTTCCTCGGTTTATTTAAAGAGATATTTTAAAACTAACGACACATTAACATTGTCATTTCTGTTCTTTAAAAGGATGTCACTAAATTTAAGTTCCAACGTTTCGTCTTTGAGCCACCATCATTAATTTTGTTTTTTAAATGGTCGAATATTTGGTTTTAAACTTAATACACTCCTATTTTAATTCTGAATACAACGATATATCACAATTTACAATTATGCGACGTTTCGAACCAAAAACCACCATCAACTATTTTTTCCATTAAAAATCACGTTTTAATTCCAAACGATTTTGAAAAGTAAGTATGCGATTGAAGGTAAGTATGCATCCATTTATTTCTATTACTACTCAATATTGTTTTTATAATTTAACAAACAAGCATTTAATTTAATCAAACACCTCTATCAACTTTATCGCAGCCTTTCATATAAAAATGAATGCACACTTACCTTCAAATAAAAATTTTCAAAATCGTTTGGAATAAAAACATAATTTTTAATGAAAAAAATAGTTGATGGTATTTTTTTGTTTGAAACGTCGCATAAATGTAAAGTGTGATATATCATTGTGTTCAGAAATAAAATACGTTGGTATTAAGTTGAAAACCAAATATTTCACCCATTTAAAAAACAAAGTTGACGATGGTGGCTCAAAGAAGAAACGTCGAATCCTAAATTGACATCATTTTATAGAATAGAAAAAGTGGTAATGTTAATGTGTTGTTAGTTTTAAAATATCTCATCAAATAAACCGAGAAAAATATTAAAACTGTTTCGCAAAATTTCGGTTTTTGCCAGATAATTCCGGAACGGCTGCACATTTTAAAATTTTTGAAACGGAATATTGTTAAGCACAAAAATTTGCAACTTTGCCCCAAGTTAACCAACCCTGTATCTCTTACCGTTTCCAAAATCCTAATGGTATGCCTTGAATTTGTAACATCCTGTATATATACGAGTAAATATACAAATAACGGAACTATACCTAGTGGCTTCTTTTAACTGGCATACAATGTATAAACTGTACCGTATGTGTAAAAAATATATATATTTTTTTATTGCTACATAATTACAAAGAAGAGTTATAAAATAAGTATATATAAAAAAACCTTTTTATAAAAAAAAATAAAATGTGAGTTTTTCTGCAATTATTTTTTTTATTATTATTATTTTATTGCAATAACATTGTAATTATTGTGATAAAATTAACAAGACGCATTACGTATAATACATATGCACTTAAGCATATGTACAACAGAACAAGAAAAAAACACAAATCAAAGCCAAAATGCCGGTAAAAATTGGCTTTCGTATTGTATTATTCCCGTGCGGTTGCCGTACACTTTTAAATCGTTGTGCTATAGTCTTTTGAGATGAAATGTGTGATTCTCTCTATATAGGGTTCTGGCATGCTGTCTTCTTCACAAACAATGGCGCAAGCGCGAAGAACAAGACTCAAGCGCGCCCTTACAGAGGTCTCCAGCGATACAGTGTCCTATGTAAAAACGGTTGGATAATATTTAGAGTCTTTTTGAATTTCTAGCCCGAAAGTCCTTACGCTTGATCACATAACCTCAAATTATTTGACTGTTCGCTTACGTAAAACTTGACAATATGTGTTTTTTATTTCGAAATAAAATTTATTTTTTACATAAACGCGAATTTCAGTTTGTTTCATCTGGTTTGGTGACGTGAACAGGTAAATAATTTTTAAATTTCCTGTCTGCTGGCGCCAAACTTTTCAACTTGTTCATTTAACATTTTGTGGTTTTTTAACCTGTTTTTATAGTTTTTACTGATATTTTTTTTGTCTCTTGCTTTAAAAATATGTACAATAAAACTAAAATAGTGTACGCTCTTTAAATTTTGTAGCCATTACAATTTAGATGTATATTTGCCAAAAAGTAGTTTCCTTTTATACTGATTTACGGATATTAAAAACCATAGGAGATAGAAAGATGGTTAAATGGGAAAAGTTGTGGGTCATTCAATGGCTAATCTAATTCCGTTTTGATTACGGCTGTAACTTGTTTGGTTTTGGAGGTATTTAAAAAAAAAACTGAAAATATGCATTTTAGAAAAGTGTTGTGGTTTTTTATTTTCAAATAATTTTTGGAATCTGTAAAAACATTGTTGAGTCAACTTTTTAGGAACAATTCATTTCTGTATTCAGATTTTAATTTCGACGTTTCAGTTTTCAGATACCATCATTAACTTTCGTTTTTGCTATGGCGGCCATTTTGTTTTTTGTACATTTTTATTTAAAAAAAAACGTTCTTTAAAAATGTGCAAAAAACAAAATGGCCGCCATTATAAAAACGAAAGTTGATGATGGTATCTCAAAACCGAAACATCCAAATTAAAATCTGAATAGAGAAATGCATTGCTCTTGAAAAGTTTCCACAATAATATTATTATATTATAACTACAGCCCTTTTTCTAAAAATGTACATTTTCAGTTTATTTAAAATAACTTAAAAACCAAACAAGATATAGCCGTCATCAAAACGGCAATATATTAACCATTGAATGGCCCACAACTTTCCCCATTTAACCATCTTTCTATCTCTTATAGTTTTCAAAATTCCAATACATCCACTACTAGGTCTCTAGGTCTAATAAGATGCCGTATTTAGGTTTTACCTGTTGAACTACAGTTTAGTCTGTATATGAATTAACACAAAATTAAGCACCATTTGATTGTAAATATTATTTAGGAATAATAAGAGTTAAAAGTTTTTTAATTTATATAAATTATTTTTTATAAACTTAATTTTAATTAGGTAAAAAAACTTTTAGTTAACGTATAATTAGATAGGTTTTACGGTTTTGGTGTCGAACTTAAAGAATATATTTTTGCACTAATGTTTAAAACAAAATACACAACCTTTAAAAACTGATATCTTACAGACAACATACCAACCGTAAAATTGTGACTGTAAAAGTTACCCTTTCTTGTTCACTACTTTATAAATTTCATTTTTGGGTCTTAGGGTATTAGTGCAGGAAAATAAATTAAAAATTTTGGTTTTATAGGCATACAATTTATAAAAATATATTTAATGTTGTATGTTTTTGTAGATAGTTCAAATATTTGTTAAAATCTAAGAAAAAAATTACCTCAAAGCAAATAGATTATCCTAATTAAGTCTTGGGTTTGGCCTATTTTGGCCTAACGTTTTTTAAATATGTTACATATGATTTTTATTTGCAAAAAAAAATGGTATCGTTAAAACATAGTGAGACATTTAGTATTAATAAATTTGAAATTAATATCATTAGGCACTAAGGAAACGTATTTATAGCCACAGCAGCTCAGATGTATACTTCAAGGCAAAAAGTATTTTCATTTAGATGGACAATGTCTCTTGCCCTCTTACAATTTTTTTTATGTGTATTGCTTAGGATTTTGGCATTTTTAGATTACCCTAAGGTAGAAAAAGTAAACATAGTATTTGTTATGATATTTTTTCGTAACATTTGGATTAAAGAACGTAGTAAGTTTACTTGTCTATTAAAATATTACACAACACGCAAAATATTGCGTCGCTACTAAGTCCATATAATAAAATGTCAAACGTCATTAGAGATTTTGTGATTTACTATTTAATTAGAATATGTTTAATCATATTTTACTATTTTCAGTAACCAATTATCTGGTAGTTACTTTAACCACACACCGTATTTGTGTTTTTACAGTATTTGAATAACCAATATTAAATTTAAGAATATTTATTTTTTATCGTTACTTTACCAAGTAGTATTGAAACAATATTAGTTTTTGCCAATGTCATTATAGTTGTAGTGTAGTATATTTCTTGTTTGCTTCAATTAAAAATTAAATTAAATTTAAAAAAATTAATACTATTTTTGAAAACCAAATTTTCATAACTAGATGTGTATCATGTTGTACTTGGTGTTATAATATATTTTGTTGTTTCTTCATTTGGCATTTTAGAAGCATTTTAAAACCTAGGCATATCTTCCTTTTTTATTAATTTTATAAAATATGTAAATTAAAACTACAGACCTACCAAAAATTGCTAGCTTCAAGTTAATAAACCAGTCATTTTATTCACTAGGTATTTTAAAGTGGTAAAGTTTTAAAATAGTTAAACCATTAAATTTTTTAAAATATTCTTTAAGAAGACAATCGCAATAGTTTTTTTAAATTTCAATATATACGGTAGGTATGACCAGATTTTAAATATAATAAATAACTTTTTAGTTGAATTAGGTAAGTATCCAGTTTAAAGATATATAATAATAATACCATGATTAGCATATGTACATATTTAATTAAAGAGCATTTTCATATTTTCGAAAAAAACAGTTAATACATTTTGAGGTTATGTGATATAAGGTCTTAATCACTGCTTATAGCAACATTAATTTCTATAGATCACTACAACTAAGCACTTTGTTTTAAAATAAACCAAATTTTTTTGGCACTGAGCACATTTTCACGTATAAGGCATTTAGTGATTTTTCGATATGATTGACTGATTTTGTTACTTCGTGTGCTTTATAGTAAATCATTTCTTGTTGTATGAATAACCATTTATTTAAATAAATTAATATTTGGTTTGTTTATATATTTAAACAAAATAGCCTAAAAATGTGAGATTCAAGAAACGCCCATATCTTAAATAATTTTACAATTTATTAAAATTACATTTTGTTAACCTAAAATAAGCTTAGATTTTGGTAAAGCCTTTTTATTAATTTTGTTAAAATATTTTAATCGTCAATACACTATTATTTTTTTAAGTTTTATTTAAAATTGTTATATGTTTTATTTATTTAAAAGCAGAAAATAATTAGGCTACTCACAATTTATGTGGTTTTGCTTTTTAATTGTTAATACGTGCTCGTTTAATGGTTCTCTTTTGTAGTCCGAAAGTTAATTGGTAACTGCTGAAGACTAAAACGTATTTTAGTCACAACAGTTTCTTTTACTGTTTTTTTTCAACTGCATATTTAAAGAAGCCTAGTTTATAAGAATACTACTTTCTTGGACTTAATACTTGATTTTTAACTTTAGATGTTTTAATTTTGTGGAATTGTAAATAAAATCGACTGTAAATTGTAATTAAATACCAGTATTCCATGCCTGTTGCAAGCGTCTATTACATTTGCTAAATTATTGATACGTATTCGTTAAATACATGTTTGTTAACTCTTTGTTTAGAACATTCCTATTGTTAATTGATCATATTCATACCTTTGAAGATCATATTTTATATTTACGTATATAAAAATTAGTTTTCACTAACTAGTTTCTTTAAGCTAAGTATTATTTTAACAAAATAAAAACGGTGACGTATTATTATAAATATAGAGCCTAGTTTATAAGAATACTACTTTCTTGGACTTAATACTTGATTTTTAACTTTAGATGTTTTAATTTCTTGTGGAATTGTAAATAAAAATCGACTGTAAATTGTAATTAAATACCGAGTATTCCATGCCTGTTTGCAAGCGTCTATTACATTTGCTAAATTATTGTTAAGAATTTATTAAATACATTTTTGTTAATTCTCTTTGTTTAAAAACATTTCCTATTGTTTCTTGATCATTTTCATACCTTTGAAATCATTTTTTATATTTACATATATAAAATTAGGTTTTCCTAATTAGGATCTTTAAGGCAAAGTAACAACTTAACAAAATAAAACGGTGACTTTTTTGAATATAGACCACTAGTTAAATACACCAAGCAGATACTGCGTTTAATCGAGTTATAGTATTTCTTCTTTATTTTTAATTTATGATAAAGATTTGCTTTGTTTAAACATATCGTCGGTATAAAGTAAAACTAAGTGACAATTTTATGTTTTGGAGATATCAGCAATTTTGTAGAAAATTTATTAAGAAAAAAAAGAAAAGCCTTTGCTATTGTGTTTTATATTGCTATCAAAAGTAATAGATTCCAAAGAACGTCAGAAATAACAGTTTTTATACCTAGTAAATTTTACCATATAGTGCATAAATATAGTAATATAATTGCACATAAAAAAACTAGAAAAAATTGTAAGCTTACTAAACTTAAAACTAAACTAATGGTTTGACCTAATATACCACCGATTAATATCCTGTCTTAACTTTGCATCCAAAACTTACCAAATGACACGTATTATCAGGTTGTCCGGAAAGGTAAGGTTGAGAATAATAGGGGTCATAAAGTGAGCCAAAATAATGTTAGTACTTCATATAAAAAAAGTGATATGAGGCTTCCTTAGGGAGTTATTGACCTTCAAAGTTAAAATTTAAAAAATCATTTTTAACTTCTGAACGGTTGCCACAATATTAATGACATTTGGCCATTTAAATTAACTCATACAAATGCTTTTTGCATGGGCAAATTGCGCAGTAAGTCATAATTATACAGGGTGGAACGATTTTTTGTTTGTTTATTGTATGCATTTTTACAGAGGTGAAAAATTTGACATTTTGCTTTTACCATTTTATTCCTTTATCATTTTTGTAAAAAAGGTATACCTTATTTAAATCAATATCTTGGGGTATTTTTCATAAAATCGCATTTTAAATCCAGACATACCAGCATTTTGTATGTAGTAAAAAATCCAGTTTTTGAGAAAATTATTAAAATGTGGTAAAAATAATTTTAAATAGTGTTTGTAAGCCTTTTAAACTTTATAATACAAATAGATATATATTTTTTTAATTTATCATATTTTAATAATTTTCTCAAAAATTTATATTTTTATTACGTACAAAATGTTGGTCTGTCTGGATTTAAACGCGATTTTATGAAAAACCAAGATATCGATTTCAATAAGGTGTACCTTTTTTGTACAATAATAATGAAGGAATTAAACGATTAAACCAAACTGTCAAATTTTTCACCCTTGGAAAAAATAAATACAATAAACGAAAAAATTCGTCTTACCCTGTATAATTATGACTTACTGCGCAATCATGTGCCTATAGAAAAATCATTGGTATAAGTTAATTTAAATGCCTAAATATAAATATTATTGGGGTAACCGTTCAAGAGTTATAAATAAAATACACTTTTTTATTCTTACTTTGAATGTTAATAACACCCTAAGGAAGCGCAATAGAATTTTATTTTTATATGAAGTAATAACATAATTTTGGCTTACTCTATCACCCCTATCATTTTTGACCTCACCTTTCCGGACACCCTGTATATTTACTTTACTAAAAAAGTTTTTCTTGCTCTTAGTGAAATTTTAAGGGCTTTAAAAGTCAAATGTGAAAGTTTTAAGTTGTTCGTATGATAGAACTATTACCGCAAGTGACTTGGGCATGCTTAACTCATTTTTGAGAAAATGTAACTTAGTGATTTTTACCGACGGTATATTTTATTTAATATAGCGTAATTGCATTTTAATTTTGTTTGTTGGTTCTAATGGAGCACTAAATTTGCTTTTCCATAAAATATATGGTTTTATTATTTAGTAATTTATTTATTTAATTTAACATAACTAATTTATGTTACACTTATTTCTGTTCCTGTAACAGTGATGTTAAAAAAATGTTAAACATTTGATTTAACAGGCCGTTTATTAAATTAATGGTAATACATTATTTTGTCGACAGCAGATCAATTTAATACAAATATTTTACTGTTAGTTTGATATCTGTTAATTTTCAATAGATTCGCTACTTTAAAATGTCCCAAAACTGTAACTCTTTTTTCTACAAATTGCCCTAAATCAATTTCGTCGACAGTCTACAAAGTAAAAGTTCTGTACAGAACTCAGGACTTTAAGATTTAAAGCGACACGATAGAATCCCTACAGAAAATAAATTTGCTTTTAAATATATTTTCCTTTATTTAATATAAATAGTGTTGTAATGTTATCTTTTACCACCTAATATATGTACCATATATTTTGATTAAACGTCTTGTATAGGTTTAAAATAAGAACACGTCTTTTTACGACCCTATGGATTTCAAATAGTTCTGAATACTTTTTAAAGAAATAAAGTTCTATTACTTACTCCTTTTCTAATTTTCTTCCAAAAAATACATTTTAATTTGGTAAATTGCACATTTTAGCATAAAAGATTTTTAGTGTCTTTAAACTTATTGAAGGAGACAGGATTATCTGCACATATGCAGATAATCTTGTCTCCTGTTACTTCCCATATATCTAAGTTACTACCAATAAAACCAACCAATTCTCTTTTTCTAGATAAGAACTGTGAGCTGTGCTTTAACTTTCTTAGTTAGCATTTTCTTAAAAAAAACCTAAATTTATAAAAAATAAACTTATTCCTAAACAAAACCATAAAAAAAAACCTGTTCTTCGTTAAATAAACAATGATTTTCTACTATGCGTAAGTCGCAAATAAGATAATACAACCATTACTATACCTAGTCCTTTAAAGAATAATGTCACCGTAATATTATGCTAAAAACTGATTTATTTCTAACTACTTTTTAGAAAAAAAAGTTCTAGGTTTCATAAAAAAATATATTTTATTAAATAAAAATAAAATTTTAATCTATACACTTTAAAAGCCTACAATGGGGTGGAATTTGGAAACTATATGTAAATAGCACATACATAATATATTGCTAAATCGCAAATCAAGTTTAATTTTTGATTTGTTATACGGAGATACAGATCTTTTTAAATTTTGTTAACTTGACCAGGCACTTGTTTACTATTATAGAATAAAAGAAAATGTGAATAGAAAAATTTGTGAAATTTTTGCGTAGAATTTAGTGACTTTTTATTTAAATGTATAACACAAAGTTGGGTTTTTAAACTAAAGCACCCTGCATATTTTATCATTTGTTGAAAGGCCTCCCTAAAAGCTGTACAAAATACTACATTTAATATATTTATTTTTAATAGTTTCAAAAATATGGCCATTCAGGGCATGCCCTAGGGGTGAGCCGGTGAGGAGACCGCCTCAGGCGGCATGTTTTCAGAGGCGGCAAAATGATCCACTTTAACGTAAAAATGTGTTTCCCTTTTTGCGCAAAAACTTACTTTTTCACACTAAAATAAAAATTTTAACATTAATTATATTCAAGGATTCTCAAACTTTTTCAGTGTGCGGCGCACGCAGGTTTAGTATTTTGTCAGGGCGCTTTCACTTGCAATATGTATACAGTTTTGCTATGTGCTGCTTGTAAAGTACATTATACTGCTTAAGCAAGCAATTGTGGTACATCGAGGAGTAAAAGAATAACAAAACAAGCAGTATTAGTCACGCATATTTACATGCCGGGGTTTAGCTAGATTGTCTTTTTGCTCACATTGCATATGTGTTATGTTATTTAGCTCAGCCTGTATGAAGTATGTGTGCTTTATATTTCGGTTGTTAAAAGTGCCTGGCCGCGACGCACTCTTTGGGAACCAATAATTTAACCAATTATCTACGAGTATATCGTAAATTATTACCTAAATGTAATGTTTTTTTCCCTTGTAATAAACTGTAAAGCACCAGCACCGTTACACTATAGCTTATGAAAAGGCGATATTGTCAGGTCAGAAAAGACGCGACAACTAATGTTTCCTTTTTTAATTTTCATTTTAAAATTTCAATCAATTACGTCAATCTTGGTTGGTTTTTGGAATTTGTTTTAATTTATGTGTCTTTACATACTTGGTACATTAATTAATAACTGTTAACTCAATTAATAATATCAAAAAACAGCATTTAAAAACAAATTGCGGCCTGTCTGATTATTTTGCTAAAAATAAACTTTTGAATTTCAAATGCGGCTGTTCCAACTTCCATGTCGTCACAAGTTAAAAGAAATGAATGGTAAATTTCTTCGATAATTGTTAACTTTAAGTATAAGACACGCTACATAAAACATTGTTAGACTTTGATGCATAATTAAAAAATGTAAAAAAAAGTAAAAAAATTATGTTAAGAGTCTTATTTTGGGTCACCCTCGGGTCACTCTTTATAGATGAATTTACAGGAAAAAAACAGCCGCCAAAGTTCAATTTTAACGTTTTGGAAACAACCATCTTAATTAAAAATTGAACATATAATTTTTATTACACATACAATATATATTATTATAAGCCATAAGATTTGGAAGCTTATATTTCCAAAAATATCAGAGAAAATATCTTTAAATGTAGTATTTTGTTAAACGTCTTTAAATTGTCTTTTTAATAGTAACGCAATATACAGGGTGTTTAATTTAAAAAATGCGATTTGTTTATCGATCTCCTGATGATGGCTATATTTCAGAAACTATGACAAATAATCGTATAAAATGTGGTATTTTTTAAAAGTTTAAATAGTTTAAAATATATATCGTGTTTCATTTAAAAACCCCAACTTTGTTCTATTACTTTAAAATTAAAGTCAATGAAAAAAATAAAGCTACGTCACTAAATTCTACGTAAAAATCCCACTGTTCTATTTACATTTTTTTTCTCTGATAACAAGCGAGTTATAAGTGCCTGGCCAAATTGACAACATTTTGTATATCCAAAACAAATCAAGTTAGGTATTATCACCACTAAATTTATTTAAAAAATCAAAATCAAGATTGTGCAATCAGATTTGTTCCATCTATTTTCGCTCTACCCTCGATGGTCAACGAAAAGGCGTCACGCTGTACGCAACTCTAGTTGAAACTATTGGAGTAGAAGTAATTTCTTATTTACAACCTCTTGTTTCATTTTTCTAATGGAAATTATAAGGTTTGACACCTGGATTCATTTTAAATGAAAAAAATCGCGCAATGTTCTCAAAAAACTAAAATAAAAAAACGCTTAAAAATAGCCTCGAATATTGAAAATAAGTTTCAGAATAATTTGAAAAGGCTTAAACTTTAGATTACCTTAATAAACTGCAAAATGGCCTAAGTGGTTTAACACTCACCCCAGCTTCGATAATAACTCTATAGTTTTTTTAAAGGATGAGGATCTTTTCTAAAATAAACGTTAGTCAAAATTTTGGAAACACTATTTGGAAATGAAAACAAAGTTAAAGCGATTTAGCCTAAAACCCCAAAATTTGTCCTCTACCTTTATAAGCATAAGATCCTAATTCTTGCCCCAATTATGCCCTCTCAGGTTTAGTAGATTCCTGCCAGGATGTTCTTGCAGGAGAAAATTCCATGTATGTTTCCAAATAGGCTGTATCTTTTGCGTTATAGCTTTGCAGTTGTATATTATGTGTAAAGTTGTTTCTTCCTTTTTTCCGCAAAGCCTGCATGTTATTAGTTCATTGTAAATACCCATTTTTTGCAAGTGTTTCCTTAGATGACAGTGTCCTGTCAAAATTCCTACTAATCGTTTTACCTGAGTATGTCTCAGTGACAGGACTTCTGTTTTTAGTTTCGTGCCGCCTAGTATCTACTTCGCATATCTTCGGCCAGGTGATATATGCCAACGAGCAAGGTGTTGTTGTTGAGACCATCTAATTATTGTTGTTTTTATCACCCTTTTAGACAGTCCGAGTACTGGTTCTGAACCGTTGAACCTTCTAGATGATTCAGCTCATGCTATTTCATCTGTTTTTTTATTGGCTTCTTTTCCCGAGTGTCATAATCAATAAAATACCACCCTTTTTGTTTAAAATCCTTATAATGTTGAAACTGACTTTAAAATAATCAATGACGTCCAAAAAGAAATTGCTCGGACGGGGCAAAATGTACATTAGCTGGGTACAAACAATCTATAAAAATAAAGAGCCCAAAAAAACCAGATTCACCGTTTAATAGTAAAATGGCAAAAAATAACCAAACAACGGTATTTGATGCAAAGCAGACCTTTTTATCTTATATCCGAATCAATAATTTATAAGGCAAAAGGAACATTACTTTTAGTTGAATTGTATTTAAATATTATAGACTGTACTATTTTTAATTCAATAAAGAGTATTTTAAAATTTAGAGCAAATGTTAAAACGGCGGGAAAATGAGATGTTTTTCCTATAAACAGCCGTCTCATGATGCGCTTTCACAAAAAAATACAATATAACAAAAACAATCTGGACATTTAACCCAAAATTATTTACAACGTACATAAATAAACATTACTAAAAGTTATAATTCATAGAATCTTAAAAGAGTTAACTTTTGTCCTATAGGAATAGTACTTTTTTCTCTATTACGTTTTCTATTTAGAAGTAAGGTAACTCTAAGACATGTTTAACACTTCTCTACGAGATTAACGGTGAGCCCAATGATGAGCATTGGGCTCGAGAAGCTTTGATTTTATGATAAAGAGAAAAGTGACTATTTAATAAACTGGGAATTAAATAAAAAAAAACTTTAGATGTAGAAGCGCAGTTGAGGTAAGAAATCTTTGAAACTTTAAGACAATTATGGCTCCTAGCCACAGTTGAAGGTAAAAATTTTTTAACTGACTTTTATAAAAGCGATATTTAAAAAATCGGCTCAATCACCGTTGTACCTTGCAAATAGTATAAAATTGGGTTATTAATGGGATAACATTATATCGTACCTAAAGAAACAGTCTAATAATCTTTTTCTTTATAAATAATTTCGCATAAATAAAATATTCTACTTTATGAAATCTTCCAGAGGGCAAATAAGCCACATATCGGTTTTTTTCCTCTTGAAATGTTAAAATGTTGCAAGCTGCAACGTTGTTCAAGCCATTTCTTTAAATATTTTTTGCGTAACTTTTTAAATTTACATAACCTATATGTAATATTAGTCCAAATATGTAATACTGTTATTAAATATCAATAAACAATTAATGTTTAATATCACATATAGCGGATGTTCGGAAGTTCTAACCAAATGAGAAACTTAATAATACTAGTTTCCTGGGCTTTCATTATCTATATTTTAAACTGATACACGACGTTTCAGATGGTAACTATCTTCAATTGTGAAACTACACTTAAGAAACTACGACCTTAAGAAACTGCGACTTATGTACTATGCTTTGTTCATTAAAGCTTGACCGATTTTTACGATTTAGCAATGGCGGCCAGATGTTTGATATGTTGATATAAGGCTTACTATATACATTTTGTTGGTTAAAATTACAGCAGCTTCCGTAAATGTCCTTTTTTTCAGTGATATTCTTTATAAATCAGTTTGTCATCCTACCACTGTTTTTGAACAATAGACAAAATTCGGCTCTACTTTTCCTGGACGTTTTAGTTAAAAGACATATAGACAAATACAAGCCTCAGTTTACAAAAAATGGACTCATACTAAACAATACCTACATCAAAACTCCAATTAATGAAATATAACTAAACAAGGGATCATACGAACATTATATAACCGCGCAGTAACGCTATGCAATAATAAAAAACTCTACAGGATTGGATAACTAACCTAACTGGGTACCTTAAACAAAACGGATGAAACAAAAGTATAATAAAAGAAACATTGGATAAATATAAAAACCATACAAAACCCATCGACCTGAACAAGACTCAACAAGATTAAGTATTTATGTCTAGTCCGTATGTTAAAGGAACTTCAGAAAAGATCCGCAGAATTGCTAACAAGTACAACATTGATAAAGTATTTCCATCTAACTTCCAAATATTTTTGTAAAAGGACATTTTTAAGATACTATAATAAATATATATTTAAATAAAACGATATTTAAAAATATTTCCATTTGGTTAAAACTTCCTAAAAGTTAACAAAGATTTTTTCGACAACTCTGGTAAAAAATATTTAACGTCTTATGTTGTAAATTTACAAAATATATTGTTTAGTGTCGTATGCCACTTAATTTAAAGTGTTTATTGATTTTGGAAAATATTTACGTAGTTTTTTACTTGTTTAAAAAATTATATGCAGGTATATTAATTGTATTACTGGTAGAAAAGTGTTTTGCAAATCTTAAAAGCGATATACTAAATAAAGAATGACCAATTAGATACTGATTATTAAATATTTTAATCGAACCTGCTGCGAACTTATTCTTTTGTCTATTTTATAAAGTATAAAAAGAATATTAATATCCTTAGAAGATCTGGTTGAAAAAGGCAAAGAAACATGTTACACACATTGTCAAATGCATACATACATTGAAATTTAACACTGTTTTCTTACATAGTTTTTAATTTAATCAGTATGTCTTAAAACTGTTTCAATGCATTATAAAAAGTTAAAGTAGCCTTAAAGTAAGAACGTGACTTATACTTCATTTAAGATACGATTTACGTACCACAAACTGGAAGAGCCTATTAGTAAACTTTCTCTCTACCTTTCCTAATCCTATTATCTAAGACCCTATTCCCTGACTTTGTGACAAATCTTTCGTTTACACGAGATGAAAATTGTTGCCATTGTTTAAGAGATTAAGTTTAATAATGCCGCACGCCTAAATTCAATCTAGGAAAACGAAATTTTTACCCTGTAGAAGATTTTTATACTCAAGTCTGCAAGTCTAAAGCTAGACAATCCCAAAAGTACTTTGCAAAAGCACTATTAATTAGTATTCTTTAAAATTATTAAACTATAGCTCCAAGAGAGATATTGGTAACTCTAACAGAACTAACTATTGGTGGGTAAACTCGTTATTGTACGTCTGTCTGAATGTTGCAGACAATAATTCAGTAGGGATACTTAGAGTATTTCGTACTTGTATTGCTAATCATTTCAAGCTCTTTCTGTGTATTTTTTCGCAACTATTCTTTTACAGTTTAATTATAGAGTACAGAACGTTTTTTAACCTCCTTTACAAATTTAATATTAAACAAATTCATCTTTGGTCCAAAAATTTCTTGACGTAATACTTATTTTCCCGTGTAAAAACCAGACACAATCACAACATAAATCACACATTGCAACCAAAGTACAAAACGGTTCTAAATTGCATTCGTCTATTACAAGTTGTGGATTGCTGAGATCGGACACGCTAATACGCCTACGTGCCTGTAAAATTCGCGTTCTCGTCGCTGTTTCACCGACTCATGTGCAGAGAGCCTAAGTCTAATAAAACAATCGAGAGCAAAGAAAAAGAAATGTATATGACACTGTTAAATTTTTAATGTTCACGTTAAAACGTTAAGCCCGAGTGAACAAGGTGAACATAT